>CM010614.1:19700644-20300644 GCA_003430845.1 Xanthoceras sorbifolium
TACTAAAAACAGGCATTTTCTTTTTATAGAATTAACACTTCTTATTTTCTCATGCAGCATGTTCCCAAAATTAATGGAGAATTACCTTCATCTGATGAGAGATATCAGATCATCAAAGGCTTCTAGAGAGGTCTTCTGTCAATCTTTCCTGCATAGTAGATGAATAGATTGTTGTCTCACTAAATATCCTATTTAATTTGGAAGTCTCTTGGATCAATCTATTTTACTTCTTACTTTCATAACCACATTGGTGGCTGTTAATTTGGAAATTTCCGGCTATTTTAATGTTCAAGTCCTACACCACCCCTCAAGAACAATAAAACACTTGGCCTACTACACGTGGTCCACAAATGCTATATAAAGTGATTTGTTTATGGCCCATGTAAGAGGTTGCACATATATGGGAGCATTAGAGTCCCATACCGGCGACATTTACGATTTAACTAGCTGCATACTTAGGTTGGACCTATATGTATCAGCATTTTTTCTGTTAAAATTTTAAATACTTATGCTCTGACTATGGATTTATCAAATACTATGGCATAAAATGAATTAATGGTTTCTCTGTTTAATATCTTCATTTTATGCCCACTTCATATATGTGCACGTACCCTTACAATGGAACCTAACAAATATTGCATGTCTAGTGTTCTTGCTGTTTTTGTTTATAACAAGTCGTTCGATTAGTTTTCTGGGTTAATTTCTATTAGTATCTGTTGGTTTCAGCTTTGAAATTTTTTTTTTCCCTCTTCCCCAGATTGAAGCTGTATGATCTGGTAGAAAAAAGGTGCAAGGAGATGGCAATTGTCAGGTTGGTTTTTAAATTTTGTAGTTGATGTATATAAACAGAATATAAAATTTCTGCAAGTAATATAGTATTTTTTTCTTGATTATTGATAGAGGTGAAAGTCTGAGAGATGTGTTGATTTAGTAATAAAAGTTTTATTAAGTTTTTAATGAATAAATTTCTTTGATTTTTCAAAAAACAAAACAAGGAAAAAAAAAATTAATGAAGATTTTCCTGAAATCGATTATACTGATGAAACCTATATTTTCATTAATATTACTTTGCCCTCAATATATTCTAGTAGTCGAATTCTTCACCTGCTTTTGCTGTGCATCTTGTTGCTCATCAACTGTTGTCTTAAGATCAGTGTTTAATATGTTCTAAAATGTAGAACTTCCTATTGTTTATCATGTGTATTTTCAGAATTCAACTCAATTATTCACATGCATAAGAAATTGTGAGTTTATGGCAGATTGACTGAGTTGTGATTTACTTATATTTCCTAGCTCTGATATAGAACCTCCTAATCTTGATGCGTGGCCCTCCGAAGATGATATACAGAAAAGTTAAAAAGGCAGTTATACCATTAAATATCTTACGCTATAGCTGTAGGTTCTTGTGGTTCTCTTTATCAGCTGTCCCAAGTGTCCACTTCAGTAGAAAATATCTAAACGAAGCTGAGACATAATTTTCCTCAATAGTTCGCTTCTCAGATTTCGTGGAGTTCATCGTTTATAATGTCTGAGTGGTAGTGGCTCAACTATGCTAATTACTGCTCAACCAAATACTTCAAAATTATTGATTTATTTTATGAAAGAATATCACTAGTAGTTGACACTTATGGATTTTATTTGTTTATTTGATGTTCTTTTTGTAGTGTTGACCTCAAGTAATTTTAGGTCCGCTGCTTCCTTAACTCAAGAGGATGTCTCACTGGTTTCTTATTTTCTCAGTTTCGTTCTTTATCAGATCAACTATATCGTTCTCCTGAGCACCACAAGTTTGTGAGGGAACAAGTCATCATTCAGGTCAGTTGATTTTCATGTAGTGAATGAATTTGAGTCCTCTTGATGTTGTCATTGCACTTATCATTTGAACCTGCTGCTGTTTTATTTTTTATTATTTATTTAATTAACTTTTGTGAATGTCAGCAGCTGAAGTCTCACCCACATATTTATGAGAGTTATGTTCCAATGGCTTTTTGATGACTATTTGAACAAAATGAGCAAGTAAGTTACGTATCTTAATTTCTATTCATCTACATCTAAGGCCTTCTTAATAGTTTTGTTCTTATACTTTTTATGATGGATGGCATAGGAACAGCGAATGGGGTGATCATGTCACATTGCAGGCTGCTGCAGATAATGTATGGGTGACTACCAATTATTTGTGGTTTTTCTGTTTGTATCTACTTTGTATTTTCAATTAGTTTGAATTGTACTCGGAGTTCATATCTTTGGTCCTTGAGCCTTTCATATGTCATGGCTGGCTTAAACAATTTGAATCATTTTGAATTGATTTTCTCTTACTGGATCCTTCAGAAATCATAGTTCCATGTTTATTCTTGAGTTGTATTTCTGGTTGAATTGGGAGAAAATTACTGGTTTAGTGCAAGACAAATTTACCCCGTGGTCTATGGGATTATATTAAAAAATTCCATCAGAGAGATGTTGGGTTTAAGTAATCTTTTAAATTTATGTTTGATCCATTGCTCACAGAAGAAGTGAAGAACTACTTAGCAGAGTTTACACTTTAGTAGATTGTTGTGATATTAGGAAGCAATGTTATATGAACCTAAAGCTAAAGTGTGGTCTCTTAACTACTGAAGTTGTGGGTGAAATGGAGTACTTTTAGATTGTTATCTGATCATGAAAATCTTCAAATTAAGATCAGAAACTTCATGAGATGATTTTAAGTTAGTAATTTGAGGGTGCATAAGTCAATCATGCTCTGTATAACTTTTTAAATTTGTTAGCTAATTTCTTCTCATCATATAATTGCAGTATGGTGTCAAGATATTTGTGATAACTTCTTTCAAGGATACATGTTACATTGAGATCCTTCCACGTGAACAAAAATCTGAACGAGGTATGGATTTCAAGCTGTCATTGTTGTTTAAACTCAACTGTGGCAAGTGAGTTAGATCATTTTTTTTCTGTAGTGGAGACAGCATGGATAGGCCATAAATATATTGATCCCAATGTTTTATTGTACATGCCTAAGTGGGTTGTTGGGACTTGGGTGCAATCTCACATGTATAGCCGTTTGCAAATGATGATAGGAATAAAAATCGAGCAAATGCCACCACACACAAGAACAAAAGTAGAAGTTGTTTTTGTGAATGATGATGTTATACAGAGAATCATGTATATAGATGCAACCTTTCTGGATTAAAGTGATTTATTTTTGGTTAGCAATTTTGAGAATATAATAGAGTTAAACTAATTTGGAGATAACCTCTGGTGCAATTCACATTGTGAAATCTGATGTTTTCCATATGCTGATGGTAATCCAAATAATCTTCTGATATTCGAATAGACATTTAAATAGATTTATTATGTACAGCAAAGTATCAACTTTAAGCCCTATTACTCTGTTGAGACATTACTTTAATAACCCACGTTGTTCTGTGCTGGTTTCTGGCAAGCCCTTGTGAAAAAGATTGCCTCTCACAACCTCTGTGCTTCTACTTAAAATCAAGTGTGTAGAATGGCATTTTGGCTTAGACTGTAATAACCATTTGACTTTATCCATTTTGTAATCATGTTTGAATAATTGAAATTTAGGAATGGTTTGACATTAAATTTGAAACTTAATTCGATATGTTTTCCATCATTTGTATGAAAATACTAATGCAGTGCGTTGTAATTGTACGATTTGTCTCTTCTGCAGTTATTTGTTTGAGTTTTTGGGGCAGAAGTGCACTACAATTCAATTATCCAGAAGGAGGTAAGCAAATTTTATGTGTACGAGTGTTTGTGAGTCTGACCCCCTATATTGTCGCTGCATTAGGTTGTTAGTCGATGAGTAATTTGGCATTCTTTACGACTTGAAATCATGAAGTTATATGTAGATTTATGCATGAATTGTCAAATTAAATCAGATGATATGTATGTACTTTTGGTTTATTGAAGAATAGAACAAAGTGCACGAAATTATCCCGGTCTGATGTTTACGCATCATTTGGATTTTGGACTTTTGGTTGCCTGAATCTAAAATGTGAAATTGAGAGTTCTTATTACCTACTGTCCCTCTCAGAGAAATTTGTCAAGGATTTGGTTCTTAAAATTGTTTTCCGCAACAGCAATTTGATTGTCAAATAGTTGACTAGTGTGAGGATTCTCTGTAGTAAAATGGAAGAAAAAAAATGTACAGAACTTAGAAATTTGAACCTATTATCATATCAATCAATCACTTATGTTAACTATGCTCCTTCTCTTATTCATTAAGTGAAAATAAAAGGGTAGTACAATTAATACGACAGCTATTTGTTTTATTAGCTATTTTGTTCCACAGAAGTGTGATGTTGCTTAAGGTATAATTTACTGTAACTATCAAACAGTAAGGAGTGATTGCATCTTCCAAACATAGACCACATTGATCATGTAATAGACTTTTAAACTACTTGTAGCTTTATGCTCTTGAGGGGTTGTTAACATTGTGACCTGAAATCACTTGCTTTCACTTGTACATGTTTAGGCCATAATCTGAGTTGAGTTGATTAAACATTGTTTATTTTCATCCACGTTGCTTATTCAAAGGACCAGTTGTAGCACCTTTTGTTAGATCATGCAATGATACTAAACTCTCACATTTTTTCGGCTCTTTTTTCAGAATTGCCTGTGTTGCAAAATAAGAAAAAGAAGAAATGGTGGATTCTTTGAAAATAGCTCTGGTGATGGTGGGTATCCTTTTTTGACTTTGAAGAGTTGTGTGGACATTTCCATGTCTCCCTGCCGAAGACTTGGTCCTGCGATATGGTAGCATACAGGAGAGAACAGTATAGATGTCGACCTCGGGCTGCTTCTATCCTGCTTGACACTTCTTTGTACAGAAACGCTTTTGATCTAGTTCATATTCATTCTACTTTGTTTATATCTTTTCAACATCTTAGAATTTATAGTTAGGAAACTACGTAGTTTCATTTCATTGATTCATTTATGATTGTAAATAAACCTTTGGGTATATATATATATATATGGAAATGATTAGCTGTTTCAACTTGGTTCATGATAAATCAGTTACATGTATTATATGTATTAATGCTTCTTCTTTTTATTATAAATTTGAGATTTAGAGAAAAAATGTATGACTTGAAGTCACAACCCTAGGTGCATTTGATGCGTAAGATTGGATTAGACTATTTTTATGGGATTGAATTGGATTGGACTAATTAGTACTGTGATGTGTTTGGTGTAGTATGGATAGAATTAAAAATAGTACCGTTTCTTGTTTGGTGTAGAATGAGATTGGATAAAATCAGATTTAATTAAATTAATTTTATATAAAATAATTTTTTTAAAATATTATATAATTGAATTAAAGTTATTTAAAATAAATCTAAATAAAATATAAATATTTTAAAAATTAAATATATTTATATTAAATATTTTAAAATTAATTATAAATAAAATATATTATAATAATTAATTCAATATAAAAATATATTATAAACAATGTTTATTTTTTTATTAATATTAAAAAAGTTAAAAAAAAAAAAAAAGCATGGGATTGGAGAAATTCAATCCCATGCACAAAACAAACAAAAGATTGAGTTTATTTCGTTGTCAATCCCAGCGAACAAACGTTCCCTAAGTCCTCAGCATGTTGGTGTAAGGGGTTTATCATCTTGACACGTCAATTTTTGTCCATGAGTTAATGCTTGGATGCAACTTGAAACTTCAAAATGAGTACTTTTGATATACTAATAATATATTTTTTTTATTTTCTAAAATAAGTTTTCAATATAAAGAGACAAGATAGTTGTAGAAGTGTTTTTATTACTGCTTATGAAATTGTATTTTAATTTAATTTAGGAACAATATTATTCATATAATTTGGGATTAAATTTAGGGTTTTAAATAATATTGTTATTGTATATCCACTCATAGTTCAAGTGGTTAGTGTACATCCTTTCCACCTTAATGGTGAGGGTTTAATTCTCATCATGTATATTTATCCGTATATGTGGGTAGTTTTTTCCCTTATTGTGAGAGTATATATCTCCCGTCATGAGAGTAGATATTCAAGGGTTCGTTTGGAAGGAGTTTATTCATAAGCGCTTTTAGCTTATTTAATAAGCTGTGGTCGAAAAGATATTTAGTAAAATCAAATCTCTGGTAAAAAATTACAACTACAAGTCGAAACTGGTAAGATGATCATAATTTTTAGTGAAAGTTTTTTAAATCACTCTAAATATTAAAAATTGAAAAATAATAATTTATATTTTTATCTTCAATATTTTAGAAAATAATTACAAATTTGACTAATATTTATTTTGTTATCTAAAATTTGATTTTTAGAATTAATATTAAAAATTAATTAATAAATTTAATTGAATCTATTTTAATATTAAAATTAAAGTAAAAATATTTAAATATATTTAATTTATATAAATGAAAATTCTATTAATAAATTAATTAAATTAATTTTATTACAATGTACATTTTAATTATTTATGTACCGTTTATTAAACACTCGAGCAGTTTTTTCTCCACACACAACTGCTTTTAAAAACACTACGTCTACAGCTGCTTTTTTAAATTGTTCCTATCAAATTGGAGCTGCGCCTAGCAAAGCTGAAACGGTGTCGTATTACAGAAGTATGCTTTGACATTGCCCTAAACTCTCACTTCTTAAACCCCTGTAGAACCCTGCAATCTGTTAATCTGATTGTCTTCGACAACCCCAGAACATGTTAATCCACAACCGCTGCACCAAAACCCTAAAAACCATTGTTTCCAATATCAAAAACCCAGTTCTCAATTCCCGTTTGCTGGAAAAAACACTACCTTTCACATACACTCAAAACTGCACCTATGTTGATGTCTACATGAAATTGAAGAAGGATCCCTACTTTGATTCTATTGAACACATCTACAAATCCGTGGAACTCAAACCCATCATTGCTTTGAAAACCTTTATCACTCAACAACCCTCTGGTTCAATCCCCATTTCCGATGTTTCTAAGAGGGGCCTAGAGTTTGATATACACATTAAGGTTGCTAGGTTCTTGAGACTGTACCCATCAATTTTTGAGGAGTTTACTGGTCCTTTGCATAATTTGCCTTGGTTTAGGTTGACCCAAGAAGCGGTTGAGATTGATAGAGAGGAGAGAAGGGTTTATGAGGAATGTAGAGATGACTTGAGAGAGAGGTTGAGGAGGTTTATATTGATGAGTAGAGAGAAAGTTTTGCCTTTGAAGATTATCAAAGGATTGGAATGGTATTTGGGGTTGCCTAGTGACTTTTTGCAGCACCCAGAAGTGAATCTTGATGGGTCTTTTAGGTTTGTTGAATTGGAAGATGGGATCAAGGGATTGGCTGTTGTTGAAAGTGAGGGACAAAGAGTGTTGTCTGTGTTGCAAAGAAATGCTATGAAGAGAGGAGTGTATTTTGGAGAACCAAATGAGGCCATTGAATTCCCTCTTTTTCCTTCACAGGGTTTGAGGTTGAGGAGAAAAATTGAGGATTGGTTGAAAGAGTTTCAAAGGGTTCCTTATGTATCCCCATATGAGCATTATTCACATTTGGATCCTAGTAGTGATATAGCTGAGAAAAGAGTTGTGGGGTTTCTTCATGAGCTTCTTAGTCTCTTTGTAGAGCATTCTGCGGAAAGGAAGAAGCTCCTCTGCCTCAAGAAGCATTTTGGGTTGCCACAGAAGGTTCACAAGGCATTTGAGAGACATCCCCATATGTTTTACTTGTCTTTGATGAACAAGACTTGTACTGCAATTCTGAAAGAGGCTTTTCGGAGCAAGTCTGCTATACCGGATCATCCATTGTCAAATGTGAGGAAAAAGTACATTAAGTTGATGAAGAAGTCGGATACGATTTTGAAGAGTAGGAGGCTGAATAATAGGTCTGTTGATAAACGCAACTTGGTGAAGGATTTGGATTCAGATTATGAAGAAGAAGACAGAGGAGGGATGGCAGATTGTTCTGTGTAAATGTAACAGTAACTTATTTCTTTCTATAAGAAGATGTATTATATGATTTACGGTACCACATATAATTTAACCATGACAATTTCAGTTTCAGTACATTTTTGTCTTCTTGTTATGTTTTGCTGTATTTTCTAGACAATGCGTTTTTGGACTTAGTTTTACAAATTTTGCCATGCTGTGTTCTGCCAAAATCTTCGCTGTCCTCATGTCATTTGTGTTGTTTAGTAGGAGGAAGAAAGTTACCAAATTCTGAAAAATATATGAACAATGTAGAAGGCCGAAGACTATAAATTCTATAAAGTGGAGGTCAGGGACTCGGGCCTCTTTTCATGGCTACAACACTTAAAAACATGTCTTTCAAGTAAGTATATTTTGTGTTTGATTGGCATTAAGATCTGAATGGGATTACTAATATTTAAAATTGGCTTTATAAGTTGTTGTCTTACTACACTTTACACAGGACTGAAAAGTTTAGGTTTGGATTTTTTGGAGGAACACAAAATTTGATGCTCATAAGTCTTGAGAAGTCTCTGATATATTTTTCTTTCTTCATTTTTTTTTTCCCTACAGAAAATGGTGTTGATGCATGATATGAGTGAATATCAACCACGTCCACCATGATTCATGAAAGCTATAAAGCTAAAATCGTTATAGGAAAATGGGTCTGATGCCAACAATCTATTCCTGCTAAATCTAGCACAGTACTTTATTGGGCATGATTTATTTATAATAAAGGTCAAGATTTGAATTCTCTGATCAGCTACTTGTGTCTATTGTTAGTGTTTCTATATATCTATCAAACTTTCTACACCTCCCATCAATTGTGACCTAAATAAATCACTTGTATCCACATATATGGGTGCTTATTATAAATAACCAAACGCCTCTTTTCCACAGCCATCACAGAATTAAGCAACAACCTGCATGCAGATACCTACCTCTATGTCAAAAAAAATAAGCACCACCGCTCTCCTCTTTACCATCCTACTCCTCCACCTCGCCGCCACCACCCTCTCCACCGATGTAAAGCATGACTCCTCCGCCAAGGAACACCAGTCACGTACTCATGTGGTCAAAAGATATAGTGTATAGATATGATCCATATTTATTAGATTTTTTTTTTTTTTTTTGCTTTAAATGTTTTTGTTTCTTGGTCAATTACATGTGGGGATGTTTTTTGAAGTTCTTTAAATTAGAGAATTTTTAAAACTAAACAATGAGAAATAATTTGCTTGACAAAATTTGAAAATTCATAATTATATATCTTGCTTTTATTTCCTACTTTGTTTGATTTCTTTTGTATTGTGATGCTGTGGAATCATTCAAGAAATGAAATTATTTAATAAATTCAAACTTTAATAATATAAACAAAGTAAGAAATAAAACCACTTGAAATTTGAAAAGAAAAACTATCTTATTGTTGTTTGCAAGGGATAATAACACAATCTAATTTATTTGTAAGCTTAAACTTTTATGTTTAGCACGCGTTTATTGATATGGTATCAAAACTAATTTCACCAAGATTACTTTGGTTCGAATCTCCTAGATTATGTTTGATTTGTTATGGATCTTTTCATATTTAATTTTTCTTTATTTCTTATAAATGAAGCAAAATTTTATTATCTAATTGCCATAGGATTTAGATACAATAATAAATTGTCTTATTAATATTCTTTTTTCTTATGTGTGATGCAGGCTCGAGGATCAACCCCAGAAAAAAAACTAACTCCTCGATTCAGAATAAATCCTGGAAGACCCCGAAAGGCATTAATTGAGACTGTCTCAGGTTTCAACAGAGTGAGTTTATCATTCTTCCACTGTCTAGCTGCTGTCAGATTTCTAAATGACAATAACATAAAATGTGATCACATTTGTTCTTGCTACATGTGGTTTTCATTGGTTTCTTCTTTATGAGGAAAAAATGCAAGCCCATGTATATATTAATTAAGTTGTACAATGTTTTAATTTATGTTGAAAAAATTTTCCTCTCTAAAATTGATTAATTATCCAATATGATCTTGTGATATTTTGTGTCACGACTCGTTTTTCCTTTGTAAAATTAATCAAACTTTTATTAACGAAATTAACTTTAAATTCTTTGGTCACATTCCACATTTTGCCTATAAAGTTTAGTTACAAACATTATTTTCTTATTAATTTTTTGTTCTCTCTTAATAATGTTTGATGCAGGCTGCTAAATCTGATCATAAACCAACAACCCCAGAAAAAAAAGCTCCTCCTCGATTTAGAACAAAACCCGTAAAACCCCGAAATGTGCAGCATCTCGCAAAGAAACCACATATTGTAAAGAAACCAATCCCATCTCAACCCAAAAGGAAGACACCAGCACCACCACCAGCACATTTTCACAAGAAAACAGCACCAACGAAGCCTCATAGGTACCGAATTAGAAGAGCACCATCACCGCCACCGCCAACAGCAGCAGCAACAGGCAAGAAATGGTGTGTGGCCAAAGCGGACGCCAGCGACCAAGTGTTGCATGCAAACATAGAGTATGCATGCAAGAAAGGCGTGGACTGCAAGTCTATTCAAAAGGGTGGAGATTGCTTTGATGATTCTAGTAGTTTAAGGTCTCGCGCATCATTTGTCATGAATGCTTTCTATAACATCAATGGTCGCAAAGATTTCAACTGCTATTTTGGTCGAAGCGGTCTCCTCACCTCTACTAACCCGAGTAAGTCAAACCAACTTCAATTTCATATATACTGTATTCATTTTTTTTTCGACTTAAAACAATAAATTTTATCAGGTGTCTGACAATACAGTGCAGATTTTTGTATTGTTAGTGAAATTTTACATTTCGAGTCAGCTATTAAAGACATTAACGTATTTCAGCGACAGAAAATGCAGATATCCGCACCAGAACTTCTAAAACTATATAAATATTTTGTTTTTTTCTACATTATGTTAACTCTAATATTATGTTTTTCTTGTATATGTGAGTACAGGCTATGGAAAGTGTATTTACATGTGAGATACAATTTTGAAGATATAGAATATATGATGAGGCTGCCTGAGGAAGTTCCACTTCTAACTGTGCTGGGAGATTTATTTATTTATTAAGTTTTTGTTAGTTGTTTTTCTTTTTTCAATTTCACAGAATAAAATTTTAAGGCAAATGTGACATTACTTGTCGAACAGATGTATATATATCCATTAATCAAATCAATCAATATATGTAATGAGTATGTTTTTATTTTTTTTTTAATTGTCTTGGTGGGTTGGTAGTTTATATTAATATGGTTGTGTAGTGTTAATAATGGTGAATGAAGTTTCAATCAATCAAGATCTTAACCAATAATATTTAAGTTTGCTTTGTTCTTTTTTTAGTTGGGGAAAAGGAAATTTGCACTCAGGGACTTCAATTTCATTGAGAGATGTAATTATTATCAGACAATAACGATCATTTTAAGTTTAACATTTAAATGAACAATGTTCGTAAATTATATAACTCTTTTCGTTTTTCTATCTACTCAAGATCTCAAACTATAATACTTAAAAAAAAAAAAAAAAGTTTAGGAATTCAACTGTCAATGTTGGTCCATTCTTTTTTTTTTTTTTTTAATTACACATTTAGGATTTGAAAAAAGGGAGATACGGTTTTAATAATTTCAACGTATGGGTTTGAGAAACTTATGATTGAACCACCTCAAATTAAACAAAATTTTCGACTCTTAGTATATGTGCATAAAGTTTTTCAAATTGATTTAAGTTATATTTCTATTTTGATGGAGCATTTTTTTTTAAAAAAAATAAAAACTTTTTAAAACAAATCTCAATGGTACAAACTTTTGATGAAAATAAAAAGGAAATTAAGTGCTTGTCAAAGAGAGATATAATAACCCTTACGACTCAACTAACCGTGAATATTTTTTCTGCCGAAACATATCTAAAGCACTGAAATCACAACCTATATTTCTACTCCTATATAATAGGGAAGGGGTCTCATCACATTAACATTTTTATATACAAGATAGAACTCAATTAACCGTCAACATTATTCCCGTTATTTAACTATAAATTACTTGCAAACATAGGACACATTAATATCTTTATGGTTGATTGAGGTTTTTCAAAAATTAATAAATTAATATGAGAAGAACTTTATTAATTGATTAAACTTTTAAATGACATGAAAATTTAGCAAACCAAGTGCACACTGCACAACAATTGGATAATATTGGAATTTCTGTTAGTGTAAAAATAGCATAGGACCAATGAGTTGTGACTTAATTGACAGCACGCTAAATATATAAAAAAAATCTCAAGTTCGATTCCCACTAAACACACTCATTAAGAGAGATTTAAGCTTTAAATGTACCCGTCTCGAACGGAATTAGCGGGTTTGACCCGGACACTCGTGGTTCAACCAAAAAAAAATATCATAGGAAATTAAAAAAGTTTTTTCTAAATTAATGTAAAAGACAAACAAGGCACACAATCACATATATACCAAGCAGGTTTGCAAAACAACATAATTAGGGTGCAACGTATTAGATTCAAAAATCTGAGAGATAAACAAGATTTTCAATTGAAAACAATACCCATCACTTGAAAAATTAATGAACAATTCAGTTCACGAAGAGAAAAAATTTCAATAAAATAGTCTAAACATGAGCAAAATAAATAAATAAATATATTATATATTATATATTTCTCCATAAAAAAAATATTGCAAAAAGTATTTACATATATAAGTAAAAATCCTCCATATCAAAGTCTCCAGCAGATATGAACTCTTCTTCCTTTCTATATTCCACACCATACCACTCAAGATTAAGCATTTACATTCTCACTTTCGCTTTACAGAAATTGGTAGGCAAAAATATGATCCTAAGTTGCCCGTTCCGGTGGAGTCTTCATTTTTGAATAAATTTCGGGCTGAATTTACATTTAAAATATAGACAAAAAATATCTTATTCTGCAGGCCTGCTAGGTTTTTGTTTATTTACAACTACTCGTCTCTTCGGGAAAACAAAGACACCGGATGATAAGGTGCTAAAATCACCATCCATGTTAGCTGTACAAAAGATGTGTCCTTGTTTTCAATTGTTTGGTTGTTTTATGGCCGAAAAAGTAAAACTTAATACTCCGGTTCCAGTTTCAAATGCCTCAGGAAGAGGCTGAGGTTGATAATCCTATGCGCCTTTCTGCAAATGAGAAAAATTAAGATACATTGTGGTTATGAGAAGTTAGTCAACCTAGCTACAAAAGCGACCCAAAATTTCTGTAGAAAAAAATAATATGTTCCTCACCTCCAGTAGTAATGAGTTTCTCAATGCGGGAAACAATATGTTTACCGTATGTGTACTTCTTCAGGGTAGTCAGATGAACCCTGATGCGAGAAAGAATTAACTCTAAACTCTGATCATTGCAGGTTTCAAGAACCTTTTGCACAACATAGTTTCCAAATGGATCTTTCATCATGGCCTGCAAGTGTAGTCATTCAACATGACATATATATAAGACGGAAAATGCATTAGAATTCAAAATCTCTTCTTTCAGAAATGAAATAAACAACAGAGAAAATAACAAGCAAGAAATTTGTTAACCTACAGTGATCCCAAATAAAGAATGTTAACTAGAGATCCTCGAGCAATGGCTTACAACTAGAGATTCCATAAGAAAAATTTGAAGTGAAATCAAAAATTAAGAAGAGAAAACTCTTCCATGTATTAATAAATTGGTTTCACACGAACGAACACATAACCTAACACCATGTACTGCTCCTTGACATTATCCGTCGGTAACAGAAGACAAAAATTCTAATTACCGTTACAGGCACATGAAAAAGGTTGCCAAGTAAAGCAAAGTTAACCAAGCTAGGAACTTGAAAGTCAAACATGGTACCTAAAATATACACCTAAGTGTCCAACATAATAAATTCCATGGTTCTAGAATACAAGTGCATAATTAAGCATAGGGCACCATCAGCAATACATATGTTGTCTATTTAAATATGATCAGAAAGACAGATTCTATAATGATATCGGGTTTGTCTAAGCACTTTATTAATCAATGCAATCCAATGAACAGTTAGATTTTGGATAAAAACAATATGTGAACCAGATTTGCAATGCAAAACATCAAGCAATGAGTTTTTGACAATTATACTGTCACAGAATTGAATATCATTTGCATATTATTGCATTTTACATCCTTTCAATTTGTTTAGATGGTGAAGTTCATGCTGTTCTACAAGATGTAACAGACATCATAACAAATAAACACAACAAATTTATACTTGATATACAACACCCGCATTTTTGAGAGAAAATCATAAGTAACATACACATGGAATGGGATAATAATCAAAAAGCTTTTATTTATTTATTTATCTCTTGCTTGACAAACATTGGTATGAATCAATAGTAATACATGTACAAACAACAAAAGCATGAAAACCAATTGTAATGTCTTTATGTCTTCTCTCAATATTATTTTAAACAGAGACACTCAAAACTTTATAGATCTTTTGCAATTTCAAAAACTAACAAACTAGAAGAAAGGCAAGTGTGCCACAGACCTGCAAGGGTTCATTTTCATCAGTGGAACCAAGCATTTCATTGACCAGAAGTTGACGCTCCTCAGGGCCTCCAAACGTTAAGCATTTCTCCACAACGTTAGAAGCAAATTTCTGCTGACTCATCCTCACAATTTGTCCAGCAAGCTTGTTAATTATAGCTGATCTTTCATGTGGTTTACCATGTTCAAGAACATGCTACCAACGAGAAGGATAAGAAGCAGGGAATTTAGAAAAAAACAGTGAAAAAGAAAAAAAACCAGGAAAAGTATCATTGAAAATCAAGAAACTTTCCAAGGAATCAGACCCTAACCATCAACAGCATTTTAAACACATCTTAGGGTTGATCAGTAAACCAAATTGGTAAATGTATTCCTGACAAACACTTTGAATTTCTTAAGTTCAACGTAAAGCATGTCTTCATCATTTATTGTAATGCTTGCACCATGACAAATGTGTAAAACCAAACAGGCAACTCAATGACCAAACACACAGGTAAGGAAAAATAACATGAATAACTAAAATGATTTTTACCATTTAATTGTTACCAGGAATTCTACATTATCTAGGTTTATAGATTTCTGCCAATTCTGTAACGATGATGATCCACTCTGTACAAAAAATAATTCATGTCTGGTAGATTGTCTATAACATTGTCTGTCCTAAAATTATTTCCAAGTGAAAATAATCCACAATATTTTAAAACGTTGCATGCAGTCCATACCAAGAAACAACAATTCCCTAATGCTGGAGATAAACTAAGTTGACCATATACTACTCAAGGGAAGCCACCTTGCAGATAGTAGATATCAAATTGCCCATTCTATCCATATGGTGGAACAGATAAAAACAAATTTATAGTACCTGAATCACATAATTCCCATATTGATCCTGTGCCAAATTGCACACATATTGCATAATTTCACCCATAATTAATTGTTGCGTCTTTGCATCATTACAATGTTCCAGGACTCTCTGTTGAAAAAGAAGTAAAATAAAAGAATAAATGTCATAAACTACCAGAAAAACCAGATTCAAACTGCAAAATTCTAACCTGAATGACACGGCAGCCATAAGGGTGAGTGGAAAGTGCCACTACTTGTCCATAGAAAGATGAGATGATAAATTCAATTCGATCTTGTGGAACACATTCTATGCACTTCTGAATAACATGATTACCATTCTGATCATGGACACACTTCATGACCGAACCATCAAGCTCTGCCACCATTTGGGTCTGCTGATCCACATGAACCACCTCCAATGCCTGTGGCATTGTGGAATATAAAGAGATTCATATCCAGAAAATAAATAAATATACCATTTACTTAGAAACATAACCATCATCACAAGACGTACGCAATATCTAATACCACAAAAAGCAGTTCTTAACCCCTCTTATTTATGGTATCAAGAAAATCACCTTCTCAATTCTTATATTGTTCTGAATTAATTTATAATTTAAGTTGATTGAGTGATTGTGCAGAAATTAAATAAACTAACCAGCCTCTATGTTATTTGTGTTCATCAAATAGCTTCAAAACTATAATCTAGAATATCTTCAATTTGTATCACAAGCTATCAACTTTAAATTCTTGAACTTTCGAAGCATGCATCAGATGGAGAGTAAAGTGGCGCAAATCAATTAAGCAAATGCATAAAATAGATCAATTACTCTAAAAATATTTATTGAAGGGCAAGTAAGGTGGAAAAATTATAATAAAGCACGCATCAAAAGTTATGATGCTCCAAATTCTACATTCTACATAGCAAAAGATGAAAAAAAAATTCATATAAATAATGTGCAAACTTTAAGCAGATCAAAGATGTGAAGCGAAACCACAATGTCAAGCAAAATCACAGATTCAAGGAAAGACCCCCAAATGCATGTACCACATGATATGAGGATGCAATCAACTTGTAAAAGCTTAGGAAAGAACCTTCTGAATCACTCTGCAACCATACATTTGAAGACTCAGACGCAAAACATGACCAGTAAGCTGGCTGGCTAAATGTGCTCTTTGACTTTCTGTGCCGTGCTCAAAGAACTGCAAATCAAGCCCAATATCTACTTAATAATTTCAACTTGTATAAGTAGGACATGCTTAAGCATTTCAACATAAGGACATACTTTCTGTATGACATAATTTCCAAAGACATCTGTCATCAAGGTACGGGCATGAGGAATAATCTCAGGGAATATCTTGGCCTTTTCTTCCACTGTCGCAGCTTCAAGTTTCTGCTGAATAAAGCGACTCCCATATTGATCTGTACTGAATTATATGACGAAGCAACAACTCAGTACTCCAATCAATGTATGAGTAGAATAGACACCAAAGTTAGAATTAGATTGATACCTGAATTCAACAACATGATCAGCAATATCTGACAGTTGAAAAGACCTGGTCTTGTTGGTCTTGAACTCATCTAATAAGGAAGATGTGTATCTTCCCTCCATGTTACTGCCAATATCCAAATGCAATGGCCCAGATCCTCCCATTGAACTTCTCATCATTGAATTAAAGTGTGAGTTCTGCTCATTCTGAAAACTTCCAGTTCCAACAGAAGGAAATACAGAATTTTCCAATGGGTGCCCTGGATATGGCATGCCAACTCTATATGATTGACTCCCATAGTACCCATGACTCATTCCACCTGATTTACCTAAAAGTTGAAGCTCATGTTGTTGCTTCTGTTGAGCAAGCAGTGCTTCAAGGTATGCTTTCTGAAACCCATCCAACTCTCCACGTGAAGAAGAGAAGTAATTTCTAACCTCAAAAGGTTCACTCATGTTAGCCACAGCACAAGTAGCATAATCAGAAGTTCCTTGCAAGTACTGAACATAACGTGGATCCATTACTGGAGATCGAAGGTCTTGCCCCACATGATTAACGAATTCATTCAAATTCTGTCCATCTCCATTACCATTAAAAGCTGAACCTAGACAAAAACAATATGTCAACATAAATAACCCAATACTATATACCAAAGATTTAATTTAAAATATTTGAAAAACTTCACACAGAAAAAACAGAATTAACCTGCATCTAATTCATTCTTCACACCAGAACTCAGCTTCTGATTAGCAGAATAATAACGAGGTACATTAACAGTGAAGTCCACACTTGAGACATTGGCATTCTGTTGGTGAACAGAACCATCCAAACCTCCAAACCCTGCAGAATTCATATTTGAGAAAAGATTGGCTGAAGAATTTCTCTTGGGGATGTCAACTTGCCCATTGGAATTTACCATAGAAGCATTAGGGTTTGGTACAATCCCATTTTTCCTAGCAAAATCGGTATAGTTCGAAGAAAATGAGAGATTCTCTGCATTGGACTTCTCCATGAATTGCTGCTGCAATCCATGGTTACGACCATTGGGCATATTATACAGAAAATTAGGCTTATTATCTTGATTCAGTTGAAGCTGAAGCTGAGATTGTCTCTGACTAACATCATCTGCATACCCAACTTGTGAAAGGCTTAAATTTGTTAACTTAGCTGCCATTTCTGAAAGCTCATTCATCCCAGAGGAATGATCATTTTGGACATTTGAGCCAACAGCACTTTTCTTCTCAATAGGACCAACTCTGCTCCCCACACGAGGTAGACCAGAGCCAGTAGACCTCCCAAGTAACTGAGCTTCAGGGGTTGAACTCCTTGATAGTGATGAGCCCACAGCAGATGCAAAAGAATGAGAAGAAGTTGCATTATGACTCTTAACTCCTACAACCCCTGGGGAAGCTGCTGCAGAACGCAAGATCTCTAAGGATTCCACTCCATTACATAAACCAGCTGGATGGGTATCAGTACCCACAATATCACCAAAGGCATTACGACTTGGTGGGCGTGACAGGTGGCCTGACAATGAGGTAGGTCGATCTATTCCTTCCTAAAACATCAGTTATCAAAGTAATATATAAACACAACAATACATAGCAATTCACTTTAATAATAATAGGGGGCTGAATAGATGTTAGTTAATGAACTCATAGTACCAAGTCAACTGTTTGCTCTAGAATACAAGTTGTGATGATAATTAAAATGTGGAGGAAAGGCACAAATCAACAGATCAAGGGAAACAAGTTGTAATCAACTTAAAAATTTGAAAAATTTAAAGAAACAAGACCTTAAATTACCCTCAGAGCAAGACAAGTTTATATGTTTATAAATTGGACATAATGATCCATCGATGGAACATCGTGAAGAATTCAGCAACTAATCATTTCTCATCAGAGAAAGCATCAAATTTCTTGAATCATTAAAGATATTTAAAATAGAATAGAACCCTACAATAACCCTTTGGAATAGATATCACTAAGATGCAAAGATATACAGAGCGTATATGAGAAACTGACAAAAGTAGAAAAATTACAAAGAATTCCCATACCATGCAATAACACAAGCAAAATATCATCTGAAGCTGCTGATATGCAGCAACTTACAACAAAATATAGCTACATTAATTACCTGAACAATGTCAGCGAAGCTCTTTCTCCTTGCACCAAGTCCATCCATAGCCAATCCAGTCAATCCATCCATAGCCAATCCAGTCAAGCCGTCTGAGCCTCTTTCATGCCTCTCGCCTGCAGTCTTCCTAGAGGGATTACTCCTACTGGCATTCCTCAATTCCATTAAATCATTCTCCGCCTGCTGTACAAAATGCTCCGGTTGCATCAGAAACAGAGATGAACCATCACCGCCATCTATCCCTTTCTTCCTCCAGTCCTCAACACCCCCAAAAGATGACCCACCGCCCTGAAACCTCCTGGCAACACGCCAATCCTCCTTGGATAACAGGGGCGGTGGTAGCCTAGGATTTATATTCTCATTCGAATAATAATAGGAAAGATATGCCGGATGCGAGCGAATCTCATCTTCACTCAAAATCCCATTACTATTAACGTTACCGACACCAACCCCACCAGCACCACCAGTGTTAGCACTATTTCTAAAAAGACTATCTACAGCAGTTAAAGAGCCCTCAACAGTGGGAGGGGCACTGCCACTCCTGTAAATATTGAGATCCCTCTCTCTTTGAAGGATTTGTCGGTTAGGTTGGCCTTGCCCTTGTCCTTGCAATATAAATTCAAGCTCAGCTTGCAAACTATCTTCCAAATTTAAATTCCCACTTCGTCCACGTAAACCGTCTTCTAGCTTCGGTAACATATCTATGTTGCTCTTCAAGCAACTTTTTTTCCAATACTCTAATTTACCCACACACAAAAAAAAGGTAGATTAATAAACAGCAAATTTCATTGTACATTCTTAAAAAATATATAAAACAAAAAAAAATCAATAACTCTAGCCCTCTGTTTGGTTGCCGATCAAATTTGCATAATTAAACAAACAAACACCAATTAGTCGTCCAAGATACAATTAAGTGCTAATTTTATTTTCTTCAATTTTCTCAGCAACCAAACAGCGCAATATCAAATAAAAGAAAAACATATCTAATTTATCTCTTTTTTTTTTGTTTTTTAATACAAGAAAAACATACCTTTACGAGAATCTCTGCATTAACGCGATTATCTAAAAAAAAACTCCTGAAAGTGAATTTAAAAAAGAAGAATTATAAGACTCTTGAAACGAAAAACTGTAAAAAAAATTAAAAATTAAAAATAAAATAAAAAAACAAAAGAGAGAAAAAGGTGTATGGTGTAGTGAAACTTACAAGAAAATTGATAAAATGGTGAGAGAAGGAAAATCTAGGAAGAATTTAGAGTTGGAATAAAAAGCAAAATATAAAAATGTAAAAGTTAATAAATAAAAAGAAATGATAATATTTACAAATTTACAGAGCGAACACGGAGGATGAGATCGCGTGAGTCTCCTGATTCTTCGAAACCGTCCCTCCTTTTGTTTTTTTTTTTTTTTTTAACTTTTTGCTTATTTTCACCCGCGCACACACATCACATCTCCAATTTGTAGAATTGCTTCACACATCTCTGCCCTTCGTTTTTCAATCCGACGGTGCTCGCTCGCCGATTCTTTTATTTTTGTTATGATTAAATGTGCAAATTTATAGTACTTTTTTTTAAATTTTATTTATTTTAAAAGAATAAATAATATTTATTCTTCTGATATTTATTCAATTATAAATAGTGTCAATTTTTAAATTTATTGATAATAATTCTCTGTTCTGTTAATTAATTTTTAAATTTTTTAATAAATTACTCTATTAGTCAATTGTTTTATTTGATCGAATTTTACTAAGAGGTAAGGGCAGTACAAGTATTTGTAAATAAACGATAAAATTAATTCTGTTTATAGTTGGTAAAACTTCAAAAGAGATTGATGCAATCCGTTCATTTTGATTTTAGTTTAAGGAAAGAAATAATTATTAAAAATCCTCCAATTAATTAAAAGAATATCAGATTTTCCTTATTTAAAAGAATGTCAGTTTTTCCTTATTTCAATTTTGTACATGGAAAAGAATTTTCTAAAATGTCATCTATGTGTTTTTTAAAAAAAAAAAAAAAATCTGATATCAATTAGGTCACGAGTACTGAACTAAGATAAATGCTATAAGTTCAACCCTTATCACTGAAGCGCATGAGAAGTACTTAACCACTTTGCTACTATGAATGTATTTTTGTCCGATTGAACATTAAGATGAGAAAGATTATGCTAGTAAATAAGAAAATACTATAAATAGTGAATTACAGTCAGAACCCCTAAACTATGATCTTTGCTTTATCGGTTGATGCCCCCTAATTTATTAGTTTTTACACCCCCCCCCCCCCCCCCCCCCCCCCCCCCCCCCCCCCCACAAATTAATTAAAAGTGTAACACCCCCTGACCCGACCCGGCTGGATCGACCCAGGGAGCACTACTCGGGTTTTCCTAACTTTCTCAATTCATTTTATAATTTCGGACCATTTAAAAATCATATCAATTTGTAATTCAAAAAGACTTTTCTAGTGAGCCCATCGAATCAATTTCTCAAACCATTGGAAAACCAAATAGTTGATAGTTTTAAAACCATTTTCAAGTGAGCCCAATAAATAAACTTTTTACAAAAATTTCGGCAGAGTTTCGTTTGTTTTTCGGATTTTCCCAAAACCTGTTTTTCACAACTCAATCAAATACAACTCATATCAACACTTCAAATATCATTTTCAAACAATTGCGCACTCTGCCGTTTAGTGCGACTTTCCAATACAGTTTATAAAATAAAACGATTCAGAAGTTAATATTTTACAAACATTCTAATAATAAAAGACCGAAATCGTAAAATAATTAATTACATGACATAATTACAAAACATATTTACAGACTCTCTGTATATGCATGCTTATCAATCATATTACACACGAACATAAATATCTACCCAAAAATGTAACTCTCCGCCTCTGTCTGCAGGGAACTCCTCTTCAGTCTTTGGCCTCTTCAGTCTCTCTGGTATCTACGCGTTAGAAACAAAACTAACGCGCTAAGCATATAGCTTAGTGGGTGTACACTAAACTCAAATATGAAAATCATAAATCTCTTTTATTAAGAAACAATTTACAATATATCTCTTTTCGTTACTAATCATTTACAAAACAATTTAACTTCAAAATCAAAGCATAAAACAGTTTTAATCACTTTAATTTCAACAATAAGATCAACATATATAAAATCGATCAATAACGTTATTCAATACATTTTTCATATCACTTTAAATCTGGCCCGCTGGAATACTCAACATACTAGGACTGGAATATGGGTCAAACTCCCACCCTAGGACGAATCCTAAGAGTGGTACGTATCTCCCTACTCTAGGACCGTGGGTACGGAACCTAAAGAGGTACATAACTCCCTATCCCAGGAACGAATCCTTAGGAAGGTACGTGGCTCCCAACCCTCAGGACGAATCCGTGAGGAGGTACGTGTCTCCCTGCCCCTGGACGAATCCATGAGGAGGTACATAATAATCATCAATAGCAATCAGTATCGGCGCAGTACTGCTCAGTAAACCCAGCTGGTATACCAACCTCCTATATCCATTTCTATGTCTAAGTACCCTAGGGCCGTTTCGATAAACTATCTTGCAAATATTCACTATATACACGATCAACGGAAACATTTGATGTCAATAACATAGATTTGTCATGGGAAAATCAACAATAGTAATCAATCATCGATTTTTCATATAAAATAAACAATTTTCATACGAAAATCGAAAACGAGAAATTTCAACGAAATCGAAAACGAAAACGAAAACGAAATACTTAATACTTTTCGTAAAGATTCCGAAAATAAAAGTACACCTACCTGGATACCATTTCCTTTCGGCAAATCGCGGTTCCACGATTTTCTTTTCCTTTTCCTTTCTCTTTCACCTTTTCTTTCCTTCTTCTTTCTTTCTTCTTCTTCTTTCTCACGGTCTCTCACTCTCTTTTCTCTGCTCTGTGTTTTCTGGCTTCTGCGAGAAGCTACTTTTTTTTTTTTATATTTTTCGGTCGTCGCGACCTGTGGTCGTGCCACTAGGTCGCGGTACTCACTGGAGCGTTTGCACCGCCTTCATCGCGAGCACACCTCGCGGTACCTTGGTCGCGCTGGTGGTCGCGTTGCTCACTGCCAGAATTTGACATTTTCATCGCGAGCAGTTCATTGCGATCTGTGGTCGCGGTGACTGGTCGCGATGCTCACTGCCAAAATTTCCATGTTTCATCGCGAGCGGCCCATCGCGACCTGTGGTCGCGGTGACCAGGTCGCGATACTCACTGCCTCAGTTTTTAATTTTTTTAATTTTTTTTTTCATGCATCATTTTCGACCGTTCAATCTGGTCCACATGGAAACCATAAAAATAAACATACTTTTAATTACACTTACACCCCCTCCAATCATAAAATTTATATTCACATATATAAAATTAATTATCCGAACTCCGGGATGTTACAAAAAGAATATTCAGTTTTCCTTATTTTTATCCATAAAAAATAATTATTACAATTCTATCCATAAAAAAGAATTTTCTAATATAGCACCTATTTGATTTTCTTTTTCCTTTTTTTTTAATCTAACACCAATTTTGTAGAGGTCTATCAGGACCTAATGAGATCAAACACTATAAATTAAATCCAAAATGGTGACTTCCACTATAAGGAAAAGGTCTTTCTACACTTTGCTACAGGTTAGGCTCGAAATGACAACTTCCACTATATGAAAGACGTCTTTCTACACTTTGCTACAAGATGAAACTCGAACTCATATCACATAAGTTAAGGAAGAAGTGTTCAATTCCTTTACTACTAATGGATGTGTTTTTGTCTTATTGAACATAATGGGTGATAAAGATTATGATAATAAATAAGAAAATACTATAAAGAGTTAATTACAATCAAACCCCCTAAATTCTATATTAGTAATACTATAATTTTTTAAACTCAAGTGAGCTCAAATTAGGATCATATAATTAAAATCATTTTTTTTTTGTTTTCAAGGCCAATTTTGTGAGGACTCGTCATGTTCGGCACTCCCCTGACCAATCGGTGTCAGTTCTAAAAAAAAAAAAAAGAGGAATTTTGTGAGAAGATTTCATAGTTATATAAAGGTCTTCCAATTAATTTATAAGGGTTTGGTTTATATTTTAGTTGTATTTTTAAAAAAAGTTATATCTTTTTGGATAAATATTATAAATATAATTTCATTTTTATTTGATTCTCAATTTTTCATTACAAATTCATCTAATTTTAGATTCTCTTTTTTATACTTTGCCACCGTTATATTTGATTAGCTTTGACCAAAATTATTATTATCATTATTATTACTTAAACAACTAAACTAAGATGGATAATATTGTTATAAAAAAAAAATGGATAATATTAACATATCCTCTTTTCTCATATAATTTTGGACTACTACTATTACTAACCCTATTATCCAATAAGTGGATCGTGATGGTGGGCTTGCTTGACATGACTTTTCGAAGTCTGATTTTGACTTTTTGAGCTTAAAAGCTTTTTTGGTAGTGTTTAGATTTTTCAAAAGAAGAGTTTTTAAACTTTAAAAGTTCTTCCAAACAAAGTAAAAATATATGATTTGTATAGAAAGAGCTTACAAAAAACCAAAAACCCAAAGTGAAAGATTTACCAAACAGGGCCACTGTCTTTCTCACGGTATCTGATAAAATCACATTCTTCTCAACTTGTTAAGTAGGATGGGAGAGTACCAAGATTCTAACTAGATTAACTGATAAAATTTTTCATAATTATAAGAAGTCTTGAAAATATATTCTACTTTTTGGGACATTTGGTTCACTTGTATTAAGGAAAATAACAATAATAATAATCAGGATTTAGGTTTTTTTTTCTTCCTGAAATGAGACTTAGGTTATTTTTAATTGTATTAAAAAATTAGTAAACTTAGGGCACAAGTACTAATTAAGAATTCTAATAAAGAAAACGTACCTTAATTCTTAATATGTTATTACAAATGGTTGAGATCAAGTTACATAGATGCTACACATAAATCAGGAATTAAGTTCCTACTGAAAAGAGAACTTGATTTTCTCTCTCACGTAGAATTAAGTTCTCTTTTCTGATTCCTTTCTAATGGAACTTGATTCCTTTTGATTTTACTCCAAGATTAGTAAACGCGCCCTTATAAGTCACAACCATAAAGTATTTCTTACAATAGGCTTCTTTCTTTCTTTCATTTTTCAGAAATATTGGCATTCAATTCTTTGGACTCCAATAATCACCCTTCAAGAAACTCAGAAGTGTGGCATTAAAGAAAACCACAATATCTTTACTGATAGTACAAACAATAAGGTCTTCAAAAATGTTTCTTCACTGTAACTAACATTTTTTTCAACTAATTTTACAAAATGAAATGAATTTCTAAAAAACAGAACACTTGGCACAAGCAAGTGCCAATTCTAATTTCTTCAGAAAAGATTTACAAAATTTGATTGCCACTGACATGAATGAAAGTATAGAAACAGAAAATGTGGGTGATCGAAGAAAAACAAGGAAGCCTGTTGTAGTATCGTACCCATTACTCATATGGTACTCGCGTTTTCAATCATTTGGCATACATCTTTAATTACCAAGTATGCTTTGTGGCCACCAATTACCTCATCCTGTTTCTTGCCATGCTTCCACAGCTGAAACACAAATAACTTCATTTGAGTAGAAGAAAAAAATTGAGGGCCATAAAACAAACCAAACCACTAGAATTAAACTCAGGATTAGCTCATCGTTACTCACTTCAGATCTTTTGTAAAATAACTGCCAAACTCTATTTCGTTTTGGTCAAGTATAAATGAGCTAATCTAGAGTAAGTTGGTTCTTGACTTGAATGACTCAAATATTGCCACTCGAATGCAACTTCAGATGGGTTTGAAAAAAAATACTTGCTTATGATTGTAAGATAAGCTCATACAGAAGTTTTTACAACCCTAAAAGCATCAAGCTACAGATTGTATATTTTGAAATGGAGTTTACCTGAATAGTTGGCATTTTCTGAATGGATTTCAGAGTCCATCGCAACCAGACACATAAAAAGGAATAATTGAGTGTCAATCAACATTCTGCAGATGTATATTTATGAACATCATTTAACTACAGAGGCAGCATGGTCGACCAAATAAAAGTGCGTTCATGGATATGATCAAATACATCTGAGGCATAATTTATCAAGATTGATATTGGAGATTTGGGCATATATTTGTGTCATAGCTTATTGTAGGCTGCATATAATCTAGATTAAGTTTTGTGCTATTGACAAGAATAATATGACCCTTCACGCAATGGGGAAGCTAAAGAACTCAGGCCAACCAGCTTCAACAACTGCTAGCGGTCAATCATTACTATAAGGAAAAATGCCTTGCACTAGTATCTGAAGGACTTAGATTGCCATAGATAGAGTAGCAAGATTTCAGCCGCAACTAAAATTATCTGTACAAGCACATTTGTCTAACATCTGTACGTGTACATTGATTTTTGATATCTGTAACTCACATCTCCGTCTAAGATCAAGAATTCTGAATTCTTACTAAATGGCTAATGTTGACAATGTTTGACTTGAAGAGCCTACAACAACATAGAAATATTTTTCTTAATTATAGCTTCCTTCAGGTTTTATAACAAAACTTGCATAGCTGCCTAAAAAATACACTTGTGGGTGTTCGTACAACAGTTACACACAAGTGGACACTGACTGTGTAACTTCAAGTGCCCGACATGTCAAATTTCAGTAGAAGTTTCTGATGAAGACCGTGTTAGGAGAAGCGAGAGACTGAGACGTGAACAATAATGTGAATAGTGAACAGTGACGTGAACAGTGAACAGTTCGTGTCCATCTCAGTTTCCTATTTTATTTCCTATTTTTTAGGCTTTTGACGTTATCTTAATTTCCTATTCTAGTTTAGTTTAATTACTATTTGTTTTAGGAGTTTTATTTCTTTTAGTATTTTGTTTTCCTATTCCTTTTATTAGGAGGATTCTATATCTTATATATAGCTTATTATCATTAGGGTTGTAAGTTATCAAATTTATCAAAGTACTATTCAGTTTTCTCTGTCTTTTGGCTAAACAACCATAGATATTATTTCGGCTTTTCCTGAGCGTTATACTTAGGATTGGCTTGGGCTAGGGCAAAGGCTAAATAACCTGCGTTCTAGAGAATTGGGAATCCCTAAATAAGGTGACCTAATTCAAAATCTATCGTGTGTGTGCGTTACTTGCTTTGCAAGTTAGGGCTTGTTGTTGGATCTAGACCTAGGTCCTCAACAATTTAGTGCTTTCATTGAGAGAATTATCAAGATGTCAACCAGCGAGAATGATCAACCATCAACGTCCAATCAACCCAACAGAGTTCGCTTTGAAACTATAGAGGCCGACATAAGGGACGTGCGAACGGAGATGACCAGGCTATCTACAACCGTGGGACGTATGCTAGCCAGGTTAGAGATACTCCATCCGGCAAGAGGAGTTGATCTAGGGGTTGAAGAAGCAGTTATACAAGGGGACAGACGAACTCATGGGGAAAGGCCACCACAGGCTAATCCATTATATGAGTCGGACGATAGAGGCGATCAAAGAGTTAGACCTCCGGCTCATTATAGACATGGAGGACGAGTGGAACGAGGAGACCGGGTAGCCGAAAGATGGATCGAACCAAATCAAAGGAGGCAGAAGCCTGGGGTCGGTAGGGGACTCGAAAGGGATGGGTCGAGTAGTGAAGACGAACTCCGAAGGGACAACCGGAGGAACTACAGAGGAAACCTAAACCAGGAGAGACCCAGAAATCGACAGTTTGAAGATAATGACTATGAGGCCGGCCGGCGAGGGAACCAAAGGCTAAGGAAACCAAAGATCGAATTTCCACACTTTAGTGGAGGGGACCCATACGAGTGGTTGGAGAAAGCCAACCGTTACTTCCGAGTATATGAGATTAGCCGGGCAAACAAAGTAGACATTGCGAGCATGTATCTTGATGGGCAGGCTAATAGTTGGTGGAGATGGTTGAAGGACCAGTATGAACATGATCGACAGAGATTGGGGTGGACAGCCTTCGAACAAGAATTTCTAGATCAATGGGGGCCATCACCAGTAACTGATCACCATGGGCAACTTGCAAAACTCCGCCAAGAAGGTAAAGTGCAGAATTATATTAATGAGTTTAGGCGTTTGCAGACCATGACCAGGGACTGGACAGAAACTCACTTGATTGGGATGTTCACGGAGGGCCTAAAACCGGGGTTAGCTAAAGAGGTGAAACTGAAACGGCCAACAACTCTTCGAGAAGCAATGCGGACGGCAGAGATTCTGGAGGAGGGACCCGGTGAGAGGAGGTCTTACAAAGAAAACACGGGGAACAAGTTCTCCAAATCCTTGTAACCCGGGAATTCTTGGAAAGACAATGCCGAGGAAGGAAGCAGTTCAAAGACTAGATCCAATGAGATGAAGAAACTATCCCGAGAAGAGGTACAAGACTACATCAAAAAGGGGCTATGTTTCAAATGCAGAGAAAAATGGGTGAAGGGTCACCAATGTAGAAACGGCAAGCTTCTCATGGTTATAGGTTCAGACGAGTCACAGAGTTTGAGACCGAAAAGGAAGATGAGACATCTAGTGACGAAGGGGCACTAAGGGTAGCCGAGTCAAGTGAAGAAAAGGAAATGGCAGAGTTGTCTCTCAATGCAATCTCGGGGACTCCAAGACCATCGACTATGAGGCTAATGGCATGGATAGGGAGTTCTGAGGTTTCCTTACTAGTTGATTTCGGATCATCTCACAATTTCATTAACATGAATACCGTGAAGAAACTAGGGATAAAAGGTACAGCCATAGAAGCATTTGATGTGAGAGTAGCCAACGGTGAACGATTGAAATGCGATGAGGTACATCAAAATGTAAAGATGAATGTGCAGGGCGTGCGAATAGTGGCCGAGCTACATGTTTTGGCACTTGCAAGGCTAGATGTGGTTTTGGGGAACGCATGGTTGAAGAGTATCGGGAAAGTAGTGACCAACTACGAGACTATGACCATGAAGTTCAAGTTGGGAGGCAAAAAGAGGTCCTGGACCGCAACCTCATCCAAAGAAATCAAGCATTGTGAGGCGCATGTGATGGAGCGACTTTGCAAAGGGGGTGCCCAATGTTTTGCCATTATCAATACCAACGATGGCCAAGCAACGGGAACCAAATCTGAGCAGATGGAGGTTATAGAGGAAGAGATGCGGGGACTACCTGAAAAAGTCCGCAGTTTATTAGCCCGCCACCTGTGGGTACTGGAGGTGCCGACAACTTTACCACCGGCTAGACACTTTGACCATCGCATTACCCTAAAGGATGAGTCAAAGCCTGTCAATGTGCCCCCATACAGGTACGCTTACTTCCAGAAAAGCGAGATAGAGAAGCAAGTGGGGGAAATGCTAAAGGGTGGGCTGATTAGACAGAGTACAAGTCCGTTTTCATCACCGGTCTTGTTGGTCAGGAAGAAAGATGGCACATGGCGATTCTGCACAGATTACAAGGTCTTGAATGAAGCTACGGTAAAAGATAGGTTCCCTATACCAACGGTAGATGAGATGCTAGACGAATTACATAGCGCCAGTGTTTTCACCAAGCTCGATCTAAGGGCGGGTTATCATCAAATCCGCATGAGAGAGGAGGATGTACACAAGACAGCTTTTAGGACTCATTCAGGACTCTATGAGTACCTCGTCATGCCATTTGGGTTATGTAATGCCCCCTTGACTTTTCAAGCAGCAATGAATAAGATCTTTCGACCACACCTAAGGAGGTTTGTGCTAGTTTTCTTTGACGACATTCTAATCTATTCAAAGTCGATGGAAGAACATTTATCTCACCTGGAGATAGTGTTGGAGATCCTTGGCCATCATCAGTTCTACATTAAAATGTCCAAGTGTGAATTCGTCAAGGATGCACTAGAGTATCTGGGGCACTTCATCTCAGAAAAGGGGGTGAAGGTGGATACGCGAAAGGTAGAAGCCATGGTAGATTGGCCCTTACCAAAAGATACGTCAGCACTGCGAGGGTTTCTGGGGTTGACAGGTTATTACAGGAAGTTCGTCAAACACTACGGGTTGATAGCTAGGCCATTGACCAACATGCTAAAAAAAGACAACTTCGAATGGACCGATGAGGCCAAGCTTGCTTTTGAGAACCTGAAGAGAGCAATGACACAGACGCCCGTGCTAGCATTGCCTGACTTCAACAAAACCTTTGAGGTCTACACCGACGCTAGTGGGGAAGGTATAGGAGCAGTTTTGGTACAAGACAAAAGACCACTGGCGTTCATATCTTAAGCTTTGGGACCTATGAAAAAAGCTTGGAGTACTTATGCCCGAGAAATGCTAGCAGTGATCCATGCGGTGAAAGTGTGGAGGCCACACCTGATGGGGAGAAAATTCACCATTGTTACCGATCAACAGGCGTTAAGACACCTATTGCAGCAAAAGATAGTAACGCCCGAGCAGCAAAGGATTTGGGAAGATTTGACTATGGACTTCGTCGAGGGGCTGCCAAGTAGCAAGGGATTCGAGGCGATTTTGGTGGTGGTGGACAGGTTAAGTAAGGGTGCTCACTTCATTCCATTAAAGCATCCTTTTACAGCTAATAGTGTAGCTAATTCTTTCATTGATAATGTGGTTAAACTCCACGGCTTCCCTCGAACTATTGTCAATGATAGGGGACAATTGTTCATGAGTTCTTTTTGGAAAGAGTTATTTAAACTGCAAGGTACCAAGCTTAAGGCGAGTTCATCCTATCATCCGCAGACCGATGGACAGACAGAAGTGGTGAACCGTACTCTAGAGCAATATCTGAGGTGTTACTGCCACCATAAGCAAGCAACTTGGAAGGACTACATTCCATGGGCAGAATATTGGTACAACACAACTCACCATGCTGCAATCAACATGAGTCCCTACGAGGTAATTTATGGCAGGACACCACCAGGGCTGAGCACTTATGAGATTGGGACGGCGGCTAATGATGAAGTAGAGAGAGAGTTGATGACTCGAGACGAAATTATGGCCAAACTGAAAAGAGAATTGGAGAGAGCTCAAGCAAGAATGAAGAAGTGCTATGACCAAAACCGCAGGGACGTGTCATTTGAACCAAGTGACTTGGTGTATCTCAAGCTTTAACCATATCGGCAGAAGTCCTTGAAGAAGAGGTTCAATGTGAAGTTGTCACAGCGGTACTATGGGCCTTTTAAAGTGCTAGAGCGCATTGGAGAAGTCACATATCAATTGGAGTTACCACCAAACTCACGACTACATCCGGTTTTTCATGTTTCATCATTGAAGAAAAAGGTAGGGAGCCCAGACTTGATTGCGGAGGATTTGCCGTCATTCGATGACGAAGGAAGAATGGTGCTGAAGCCGAAAGAGGCGCTACAATATAGGCATTGGCAACGCAACCGTCCAAAAGAAAAGGTTTGGCAGGTATTAATACAATAGAGGGGCCTTCCCAGGGATGAGGCGACTTGGGAAGATTATGATGACATGGTTTCAAAGTTCCCAGAATTTTCCCTTGTGGGCAAGGGCATACTTGAAGAGGGGGGGATTGATGAAGACCGTGTTAGGAGAAGCGAGAGACTAAGACGTGACGTGAACAATAACGTGAATAGTGAACATTGACGTGAATAGTGAACAGTTCGTGTCCATCTCAGTTTCCTATTTTATTTCCTATTTTTTAGGCTTTTGACGTTATCTTAATTTCCTATTCTAGTTTAGTTTAATTACTATTTGTTTTAGGAGTTTTATTTCTTTTAGTATTTTGTTTTCCTATTCCTTTTATTAGGAGGATTCTATATCTTATATATAGCTTATTATCATTAGGGTTGTAAGTTATCAAATTTATCAAAGTACTATTCAGTTTTCTCTGTCTTTTGGCTAAACAACCATAGATATTATTTCGGCTTTTCCTGAGCGTTATACTTAGGATTGGCTTGGGCTAGGGCAAAGGCTAAATAACCTGCGTTCTAGAGAATTGGGAATCCCTAAATAAGGTGACCTAATTCAAAATCTATCGTGTGTGTGCGTTACTTGCTTTGCAAGTTAGGGCTTGTTGTTGGATCTAGACCTAGGTCCTCAACAGTTTCCTACAAATCGCCGCATTTTCAATTTACAATATCCAAATTGTGTTTTCCACAAGTCCTACAAATATTATTATTTATTATCGTCAAAATTATATTCACTATATATATAGTGATAAGTGGTTGTCAATAGTTTTGCTGATAGTTTACGTTTGGTTAAATAACTAAGAGATTAATATTCTAATAACTGCTTAAGTATGAAGTTACTAATAAACAAGTGTTGCATTAAAATTTCTTACTTACTAATATAATTAGACATGACACGGACTACAGAAATATAAACCATGTTGAATTATGAGAGACTTACTGTCACTCCCGCGCGAGCAACAAGCACGTGTGGAACAGTGTTGACATCAACATAATAGAACCGCAATCTACACCAATCGTTAAACAAAAGAATAAAGAGAAGTTTCACAAATAATAAATTTTAAGCCAGCTCAAGGAATATCATTCGCTCCAATAATTTCACACAATAATAAACATAAAAACAGACACAAGTATCGTTTCACTCTAAAATCTTTTTCATGTCATAGATTATCAGTATCTATATGACATGATTTCATCGGATAGGGTGCATACACCTCCTACATGTAACTCAAATTTTTCACCTTGGTCTTCACAGAATGCATGCATGTCTAAGTGTCTGTTCGAAACCAAGATCTGTTTATTAATCCAAGATGTTTTGACCATTGGATGAATTCAGGATTCAGGAACTACAAATGATATTGCAACACTGATGTGCACTAGAAGAGAAAATTTGTAATTGGGAAGAAAAAAGAAAAGTTAATGAGAATATAATCAATTAAGTGCATTGCTGCCTCAAAACCTCAAACATGCATTCAAACTCAAAGGCACCCCACCCCATCAAATCATCCCGCACACCAACAAAGTCCAAAAAGGAAAAAAGAAACAAAATGATAATGGTTGCAAGTTCTGTTACTGTGCTGATGAAGAGATTGGCTGTACTTAGAATTTAAAAAAACTAATGGATAAGAAGCCAAAGAATATTTGAAAATATAAGTTCAGTGCATGAGATCCTCTCTACTATCCAAATGAAGATACAAGTTTGTTGGTTCAGGAAAGCAACTTTTGAACTGCATGTTTCATTGACAAAGAAGGAAGTTAAAATCACTAGACAGTTCAATAAACAACCACAATGACTCTGGAAATAACAATACCATTTCCCAAAAGCTTCAATTTCACATTGTTTTAAATTTCAATTACCTCAGATTATCAGAGAAGTAATCAAACTAACCTTGGATAATAATCAGCTGCCAACTTTTCTAATTTTGGTTTCAAATATATACATTTCCTACACCAGCTTGCCATCCTACAAGTTCCAATAAAACCAATACAATCAAAGCTTCATTAAGAAAATCAAATCAAAATTTCCATAGAATCAGCAAAATAAGAGGAAACCATTGATGAATTGAATCATAAAACACTTACCAAACAATAATAACTGGTTCTTCAGGCTGTTGAACCTCTGCAACGACCCGATCGAACTGGGTCTCGCTGTTAATGGGCTGAAGCTCAACCGAGACAGGCGCATCATCGTCAAGTTCTTGAACAGACCATTCCTTTGAGACTCCAATTTTCTTTCCATCAACCAGTTGATGAATTTTGTGGGGAAAAGACACGGATTTCGAAGGCAAAGAAATCGTTTTGGTGGTGGTGGAAAAGCAGAGAAATCGAGGAATAGTTGAGAAATCACGTGATTGGCGATATGGGGTTTTTGGTTGGAGAGTCCTGACAGATGGAGAAAAGTGTACGGTCCCAGGTGGAGACATTTTTTTTTTTTTTTTTTTAGGATAACACAAAAATGGATACACGACAGTAGTGCTTTAAACTCTACAAAGGGAAGCAGACCAATGTTGAATCATGAATGGAGGTTGGAGACTTGGAGGAGGAGGAGAGAGAGTGGGACCCTGATGATACGATTATCAGGCAATTAAGAACCAATTGAACATCAACAACATTTTGCGCCGTCAGATTAAATTTGAATTTTTTTTTAATAAAAAAGGGCGAATTGCAATAAAGTACCCTGATATTTGATTATATTGTAATGAAATTATAATTTTAGCTTTAATTACAAATTAATAGCCTACCGTCAGTTAACCCAGTCAAACATAACATTTTGACCTTGACTTATGTACGAAATGACAAAACTACTCATAGTTAAAAAATTAAATTAAACAAAAATTGAAAAAAATGTAAAAAATATTATTTTTTTAAAAAAAATGAATTTCTACCATCCATCAATCTTGATGGACAGTGGAGATACATTTAAAAAAAAAATTGAAAAATCAACAGTTAAAAAAATATGATTTTATATTAAAATAATTTTTGATGTTCTTGGTAGTGTAGATCTAATTGGTGGTGATCCAATCTGGATCTACACCACCAAGAATACTAAGAACATAAAATTTTTTTATTTTTTTATTTTAATTTTTTATTAATATAATCTCCACCATCCATCAATCTTGATGGATGGTGAAGATTCATTTAATCTTTTTATAATTTTTAACAGTTTTTTTATTTAAAAATAAATAAATTAAGGTGAAAATGACCAAATTACTTTTTGATTATTGGTTAACCGTCAACTCTAACGATCAACCAGTTAGTCAAAAGTACTAACGTGTAATTAAGGCTAAACTCATGATTTCATTACAATATAATCAAACGTCAGGATACTTTATTGCAATTCGCCTGATAAAAAATTTCTGCCAATATAGGTTGGCGGCTCGTGTTTCGGTTAATATGAACATGACAACAGTAAATATGGATTAACACGAACACAACATGCCTATACATGGGTCACATTTGTATGGTTCAAATGACACATTCAATCCGTTTAAATGACATGGTTCACATTTTACTATATTTATTATAAAAATTAATAAACTTTTATAACAAAATCAAAATTCTTAATAATGAAACATACAATAATAAAATCAAATAAATAACAAGATTAAAATGTAGAACAAATTACACAAAAGCTACTTAGGTTTGGAGTACACACAAGGAAAAAAATTACAATTATATTTTCTAGATGGGTTGCTGCCTAAAAATTGCTTGGTTTTCTTTGCATGCCTACAAAACTAACATGATACAGAGTGTATATGAGTAGAAAATGAAATGGCAAATAACTTCTTAAAATTTACTTGATTGTGGTCGTTCATTTAGAAACATCATACTGTATTGTATCGAATTAGATTGAATTATATTTGTAGTATACGATACTAAATTGTATTAAATTAAATCACGCGGTGAATTGCATGAGGAGAGGAACATCATATTCAATAATTCTCATCTTTGATTACTTGAACATGCATGAAAAAAATTTCAACCATAAAAAATCTCCATACCAATTGGATCCAGTTGAGTTGTCTAAACAGAAGAAGACTTTAGATCATTCATACATGGAAACATGAATCTGAAAATTAACTCAAAACTGAAATGGAATCAGTCAAATCTATTCTAAATAAGTAATGTAATTCTCATAAATTGTTGGCAAAAATTTCTCAAAATCTTCAGCTGCTCAAGTTCTCAATGATTTTGGAGAGGGCTGAATGTGTTCCGATCACGGACGATACAACCCCTACTACTATAATTATAATACAAACTGCACCCTGAAAAACAGACACAGGGGGAAAAAAAAAATTTCAATTCTTGTTCTAAATATAAGAAGAGGAAGTACATAAATGGTTGTGTAATAATCGTACCTGAAGACGAGTTATTTTACCCTTCAAGATGCTCAGAAAACACACACAAGGAAGTATTAATGTCTGCATAGAAAGTATTTATAAGTAAAGATGTAATAAGTTCCATGAAAAAAATTTGCGGGATCCTTAACGTTATGTTTTAACCATCGAATGATCTATTTTACACTAGGTGATTTTCCTGAAGATGCAAAACTTCACCTTAAACATAGTGAATTTTGCATGCTTTAATCACTACTACATCTATCTGTTGAATGATCATAACGACAAAAGTGTACTTACCACAAGCATTGTGAGTAAAGATCCAATCAGCGACATCACCAGACCTACAATGATAAGAAAAATCGAATCATGTAAAACATAGTAGTTGACAGAAAACGAAATTAATCGTTGTAAAGGAAGGCTGTAGCCAGGTTGGAACCTGCTTCCCTTATTTCAACATGTTTTTCTTTTTTGGTTGCCATAAGACAAAAAGAATCCTTGGCAATCAAATAAAAAGCTTCATATTGTCAAGAAATCTGATATGAAGAGAGGCTTACCGAAGAAGGGGATGGCAAGGCCAACAAGCAAGGTAGAGATCACCAGTGCAGTTCTAATGCAGATAGCATATATGTGAGACTTGAGACGGTTTGATGGTATCAACTCCTCAAGACTCAATGCCACTGGAGAAATGGTTAATGCATATGTGGTTCTAATTAAGGAAAAACATATTTGTTATAATAAAACGTCGAAAGCATAATATATGAAGAGTCATTTTTCGATACATGCTACTTATGTTGTATATTATTTTGAATATGTATTCAGAAAAGGATATTTGGTAAATGGGTTGACAACCTGCAAAAGAACAAATAGCATAAATTGTCTTAGTAACCAATCTGCAATATGGATTTAAATTTAATATTCACATCATGCTCGAAAACACTCTGCAACTTGAAAGATGGAAAGCTACTGAGATCAAGAACAAAAGAAATAGATACTGGAGACAGTAAAACACAGATCATTTTCAAGAGATTCAATTAAGACTGACGGGCTTACCGTAGTCCAAACAGCAATTTTGGAGGCAACCAAATCTTGAGGCATGTTGAGAGTGAACTGTGACTGGGTTGATTCTCCAAACATCGTGTATCCCATAAATGCAACTCCAGCATACAACGCGGTACAAATAGCAAAACTACAAGTAGAATAGTCATTAGTAAGTCAAATAATTGAATATAAAGGTCCTTAGATAGGAAGCAAATAGTCATTATCTTCCAATCCTAGTTTGACCTCAGTAATCGGAAAACAATTCTCACACAATCAAGTGATAAATTGTCAAAACTATAAATATCTTAATAAGTCATATAATTGATCAAGTTTTTATTTACCACGTTAAGAGTACTGATGGATACTGGTTTGGTTTTGCCATTGAAGTATAGATGTTCGGGAATACGGCATGTCCTGAGTAGCAGTAACCATAGAGGCCAATAGCAACAGGAAGAGTACTAAGGTTCAGTGTTGTTCCTTTGCTATGCATGCCAACTTGATCTACTAGACCAACCCAGAACAAGCAGAGGACCACCAGGACCGATGCAATTACTCCGCCGGCTGGAAACAAAGAAAGCACAAATTAAGAAGTACGCAAAACAAAGCCTATTCGAATTAGCTGATGAGTCATTCATGAGGCCCCAAACACTCTGGATATGGTTAGTTCCAGTGGATCTCAAATATAAACAGACCATAAATTTCATGTATTACAAGTACCATTTGATAGGCCATGAACAATCCAGCTGCTTTCACTTTGGTCCTAAATAATGAATTACGAATCAGTTTGCACCACATAACTGGTATGGACTGTTTGCTTTATAATAATATTACTAACAGCTGTTTGTTTCGGAACTGATACGTGTTACCATCCAACTCCAACCATCAACTATTCTAAACTTACAGAGTTAGCTAAGAGATCAAATGCTTACCAGATATATAGCTAAGAATACTGAGGTCTCTGAGCCAAACAGTTGGAAGGACAGCAAGGGTAGTCATCAGTGCGAACAGATGGTGTGAATTCAAATAAAATCCACCAAAACTTAAATGCGCATTGGGAAATAACGATGATAAGTTATCACTCTCCAAGATTATATATTCAACACAGCAGGCCTGCAAGGGAAAACCGATTAAAATGTCCTCAATGCTAAAGATTATAAACCAATTTTCCTCAGAAAATTTTGGATATTGCAGCAGTTGGCATGATTTGAACTAGTTTACAAGCTGAAAATCAGCATTACCGGAAGTAAATGACTTGAAAACATAATTTAAAATAGAAACTAAAACAAAGGATGAAATGCGCCAGTGCTTTCACTGTATGTTAATTTTTGCCAAATCTCTTGATCACATCTATTACATTATAGAAAGAATCTTCATGTTCTAGAAATCAACCATTGCTTTAACATCAAAATGTGCAGGCAGATTTCGGTACAATCTAAATCACTCCACATCCTATTCATATGAAGAATCACCAAGGTTCTCAGGTAATGCTTTAATGCTACGAGGTTAATAGAGAGGATTCATTCAAAATTAATCAATTAATATATTCAAATCTAGATGATATAACCAAAATGAAAAAAATGGTTCTAGCATGATCAGGTAGGTTTGTCTGCCATTGAGTAGCCATTCAAATTCATTCAATTATGCAGCCTATGACAGGGAAAATTAGTTTGGTGGTAGGCAACATTACAAGAAGCCTCTATAAAATGACAGAGAAAACAAATATAAAATGTGGGACCCAAGAATATAGAGGTAGGGACCTTAGGTCCCTACTGGAATCTAGCTTGTCGGTTTCAATGTCCCATATATATTAGTAAGCTAGACAACTATGGAGTAAAGAAATAAACTACAAAATACATAAACTCACTCAGACAAGCCAGCTGTACTTACATATAGTTCCACGTACAATATTATCTGCACACGACAAAAAGACAACACCAAAGACGACAACATTAGTGCCCAAACAGAAATCTTCTTATTTTTCTATTTATTTTATGTTTTAGTAAGCAAAGTTGTTGCAATGTACAGAAAACTTTTACTGGTTGGGTGAAAATTGATTTCAATGTCCAACAAAGATGAGTTTAGCTAACTTCAAAGGTACTTTAATGTTAACCACTAGATTGCATACATATAATTAGATGCAATCAATGATCTTTAATATCTACTATTAGATGATTTGGTAACATTAAAGTACCAGTAACATAGCAAGAGACTCACAAAAGATGGAAAAATGACTTATACTCTTCTTAGTTTTTTCAAGAGAAATTAATGGAGAAATTAGTACCGAAATGGCAATTCGCCCTGCGGTACCAAATGCGGCTTGACCAATGTCGGGGTAAGTCTCGAGGCCAGGTTCACTATCCAAGCAGTAACGCAAGAGCAGTCCAGTGTAGAAAGAAAGAATACCATATATTATCAAAATTGCAAGTCCAACCCATCCTCCTTCTTTTGCAGCATAAGGGGTAGAAAGAATTCCAACTCCACATAGAACGTTCATGCCTGCATTCCATAAACCATTAAAACACTGCCTGAAAGCTTAGACACTGATTATTTGATCTCAAATTAAGTTCAAGTAAGATGTTAGTCACTTAAAATTGCCGATATTCAGAGTCCATATACATAGGTAGAAAAGAAGAAAACTACAGTTAATGAAACAGTAAGTTTATAAAATAAATTAATACATAAGATTTGCAGATTCTAGCTCTAACAGCTTATCAACACCCAGATTTCTGTTGGTTATCTGGTCTTTCCATGTGCTCCATGTGCAGACACAGATAACTGACCAGTAAAACAGATAACAATTTACATAAAAAATAAAATTTTCAGTCAACTTCGGTTGTCTACAGATACTAAGCACACCAAATTGATATTATATTCAGTGAATTGAGATGTCAAGACGTGTTCATGACGTTAGCTGAATCAAGGGGATATTATAAAAAACCAGAGAGATTTATAGAATCTGAACTCTATTTCAAGCCATTTGAGATGTTAAAAAGGATGTACCAGCAATTTGAGTTCACTAGTGAGGATGTGTCTGCATATTTAATATTACATGATTGATTTTTTGTGGTCCCTGCAGATGATGGGCTGACATAGGACTAGGCTCGGTGGCAACATACAGACCCAATGGATGGCCGTCAACGATCATTTAAGGTATTTAATTCACTTATAAAATGCAGCAATAATGTTATGATCTTTTGAGTTTTAATGTTATCATAAATCAGCAACCTAGTATTGTCATCAATCAAAAACCAAAGGCAGGGTAAATAAGGTACAAAAACTGAGGCAACTAACCATTTATCAGGGCTTGTGTATATGAGCTCTGGCGAGAAATAGGAAGTTCATGCGAGATATGCGATGGTCTCGAATCCTTGCGTATAGAAGCCCTCCTTGATGGAATAGGAGGAAGCAAATAATGAGAACTCGGCCTTTGTTGCTGCTGTGGTTGCTCAACTGCTACTTTTGGTAGCAGAGGTCTTGTAGCAGCAGATAATGATTCAGGAGTGTGCCTTCTTGTTAGCGATGAGGAAAAAAATGAACTGCCTAATCTCGACAGTGTAGGAGTTCCCAAAATCAAACTCGGAGATGGTACACTACTGTACAGATCGATAGACTGCCTGGAACATTAATTAAACGCGTTAAGAAAGCACGTCGAACTAGTTACAAAAGCAAACATCATAAGCAAAATTTGTGAAACAATCATCATAAAAAAAAATCTTGTTTCTCAGCTCTTCTAATTACAACTTGATCAACATGAATGTTCCATTTGTTGTCTGTCCCAGGTACAAAATGATCACAACATAAATCAAAAACTACAAAAGGATAAATAGGCCAAGGTCATACATGATTTATATGATTTGAGCTGGAAACTGTTTGCAACTATATATGGTTCACATCACAATCAAATAGATCAACTTTTGGCTTTAGAGAAAATCAATCAATGTCATAAAGGCAAGTTGTACTGGTAAAATCGAAATATTATTACCACAAGCAAGTGAAGAACCAGCCATTAAAATTCATGAAAATGACAACAAAACACAAAAAAACACAGAACCTGTAACTTTGAGGCCAGGTAGTGTTGTAAGAACCAGGGATGGTCTGCTGTCGAATCTCATCACCCGAAGAATCGGAGTCATTCCCATCATCTTCCTCACCTTCATTTCCCTCCAACTTCTCATCATCATCTTCTTCTTCACTCTCAATGTAGAAACTCTGATCCGAAACCGAGTTCTTCATTTTTTTTTTTTTTCCTTCTCCTTTTTATCTTTCTATGCTATGATTCCCTGATAATCAATTTCAACAAAATCATAAAATTTCTATACCCAATTGAAAACACAAAAAATAAATAAAAAAATAATCTCATACCTTATATATAAATCCTGATCGACTCCTTGTAGGTTTTTTTCGATTGAACAACCTGAAATATTATCTAAACTGTGAGGATTTATAACTATTCGACGCTAAAAGGAATAAAAAATATATATGCTCAAGCTTTGCAAAAATGGTATAATCATCACATGTATTTTTGTAAAATCATCCTACGTTACCATTTTATCATATGTATTTTTGCAAAATCATAACATGTTTCCATATAAAATGGTGTGTGATGTGATTTTCATTTATACATGGAAACTGTAATTAAATTAGCAACCCCACATAAATATGACCGTTATTGACGCAAAAATTTGATAAAGATACAGTGAAGCATGTATTTTCACGTTTTTTAAGGATTAACTTTGAAGTTTTCAAACCACTTTCTTCTTCTTTTTTCTTTTATGCTCTGTTTGGCTGCCTAGAAAATATATGGAAACCAAAAACACAGTTTTCTCTGTTTTTTAATGCAATAATGGGAAACAAAAACAACATAAATCACATGACGTAACCCCAAAAAAAAAAAATATATTTTCCTCTTTTTCTCGGGAAACAAACAGCGCTACGTGAAATATAATTATATCGAAACAGTTTGTGTTGAGAAAAACTAAAAAGATCATTAAAAAAAAAGAAAAAAACAGAGAAGAAGAGCTCTCAATAAGCTAACACAAAAAGAAAGAACATAGATTTTCTTTTTTCTCCAACTTTATCATGCAACCAAACAGAAACCATAGATTTTGACGCCCGACACTTTCCCTCATGATTTCTCTGTTACCAATGACCATCCAGAAAACAAAACGAGAAAGGAAAAACAAAGTGCATAGAAGCAATAAATGCTTGAAAGCGAAAGTTCTAAAGTTGATAATAGACTAAACAGAACCTTTTTTTCTTTTTTGTTCCACGAGAAGAAGAAAGTCTATGGATAAGTCTATGGAATCTGAGGATCTGGTGAAATTTGCAGAAAAAGAAGCTCTGCTTTTGAAACCTGAGACTCAGAGAGAGAGAGAGAATGTGTCTGCATGCTAGTCCTGTACTACCAATTTATATATAAAATTTTGTTGTTATGTGTACGCACTCATCATCACCTAAACAGTTTTTTTTATTTTTTTATTTACCAATTACGATACTCACGGTTCTTAAATATTATTAGATTAAATAAAAGCCTTTTATCATCGAACATCGGATAGTGGTATCTAAATAGTTTTCTCAGAGACACTATTTTAAGTAAATTTGATTTTTTTTTTTTTTTTACTAGTACGGTGCATGCATCTGTATTTGGTTAAAATACAAATTCTAAACCCAAATAACACAAAATTAATATAAGAAAAAGTTTTTATCTAATTCTAAAATAATAATTCTTATATATGAGGATTGTTTTTCGAATTCAAATAAATAAAGGTTTTATAAGGTCTCTTATATTGGTGGTAGAAAATTTTCAAGATTCAACGTTTTGTATTGGTATATAAATATATATTTTCAGTTTTCCACCATTATTCATAAAAAAATACATTTATATTGGTATATCTCTCCCCATATTGGAAGTAGACTCCTCTCATTACTAAAAGTAATTATTTGGACCGTTGGTTCCGATAATCCTTATCTCCGATTATTGGGAGTAGTTATCTAGACTGTACTTATATGATTTAATACCTGTTGATCTTGGTAAGATGTTAAATTTTAAAATAAATAAATAAATAAATATAGATTTTTAAATTCTAGTCGTAATAAAATTATAAATTACAAAATCTTAATCAAATATTAGTCTTAAAAAGAATAATACATTATTGAAGTGATTTCGACCTCCCTTCCTCTAAAATATAATAACTTTGTTAATTAATTTGTTCTATTAATACAAAACCGATTTCATCAATTTTTTTTAATAAATTAAGACAAAAAATATATTGTTATATATTGAAAATGTAATTAAATAATTTGATTTGATTCATCCAATTGGGTGGATTATATTAAATTTTAATCTAATTCGAATGTGTTTTAGTTGGGTTCCAATTTAAAGACAAATTAAATTATATATATTGAAATCTAGTGTTAATTGGTTCCCCTAATGATAAGAGGAACTTGAAAAATATGGAATTTTAAAATTCATGAAAAAAAAATATGGAGAAAATCTTCAATGTATTATTGAGCGGTGTCCTTAATTATTAAAATTTTAATATGTAATGAAAAAATATGTGTTAAAGTATATACACATTTATTAACCGTATGTTAAATTTTTAATGGTTGAATTTATAGCTCACACACTTGATGCACTAAATTTTTTTACACACATGTAGTTATATTTAATTAATTAAATAAAAGATGATTCGAGAGACTTAAGACTCACATCAGTTGTCTCTCTAATTTAATAAGAAGATGACAAATCCAGCGTTTTTCACAGAGCAATCTATGTCTCCAAGTTGTGTTTTGGCGACTCCGACTCCTACTCCTACCTCCTAGTCAAAACCCTCACGTTATTCATAATCATACATAAACCATAGAAAGATGCATTAATATCACCACTTTACTAATAATATTAATATTGTAATATATTTAATATAATATATATTAAATTAAAAATAATATTATTTTTTATTTAATATAATATAAAATTAAATTAAATTAAATTTTTATATAAAATATATTTATTTTTAAAAATAATTTAAATTGATAAAATAATTTTTTAATTAATTTATTTTAAAATAATTTTATTTTTTATTTAATTTAAAATAATTTTAAGTTAAAAAAAAAGACCCTTCGAAAAAAAAATTAAAAAAAAAAGAGAAAAAAAGATAAGAAGAGATGAGCTAAATTTGTCCTGCCTCAATAGAATGAGGTAGAACTATTGGGATAAATATGTATAATTTTTACATGTTCTAAACACGAGATTAGAGTAAAATTAATTCCCTAAGCACCAAACTTGCCCTTTCGGTCCTTTTTTTATTGCTATAGGTATAGTTTTTTTTTTTTTTCAACTTTCATCTAATTAATTAATTACTTCTTTTTTTTTTCAATATTTTGATTTTACCATTTTAGATAAATATACATATTTTTTCATCAGTAGTAGCGTTCGACCAATAAGTATTGCACACGATAAGTCGCAACTGTATGAATAAGTCAACTCACATGTGCATTAAATAAGTTATAAGATTATTAAATATAAATAAAATTTTATTTAATTTTAATAGATTCGGACAATTTTAAAATGGGCCATCTGATATAGGTCAAGATTTTAGTAATTTTGATAATTAAATTTTCACATGAATACAGTGAAAGTGGAGATAATTTATCAAAATATTAATAATTTAAAACTTTAAAAGTTTAATTTTTTTAAATTTAATTTTTCATATACTTTACTTTGTTTTTTTTTTTTATAGTTGTAATATTTTAATTTAAAAATATTAATATAATTATTTTTATAATAATTATATTTATAAATAAATTTTTTTAATAAATTAATTAAATTTAATTAAAAATTAAAAAAATAAGAGTAATAAAATTTATTTAAAGAATAATTATAACTTACGAGGATAGTCTAAAAATATAAAAAGTAGTAACGAAATGGATATTTGAGGCTTGGATCTCTAAATTTAGTGATTTATATTAAATTTCTAAATTTTTCTTTTTTTTAAAGTACAACCAATCTCCATTTGAGAAAAAGTAGACTGGTCAAAGATGGTCTTAATAATATTATATTTTTTTATGGATTCAAAATGTAGTAAAAGATATTGTTAGATTTGGTCTAACAACTAACAAGTAATGATTTTCTCAAAAAAAAAAAAACTAACAAGTAATAATATTATAATTTATAATTGTATTGATGAAAGATGGTTTGGTAGAGAGTGAAGGTGAGCTTTAGTGAGTAATAACCAGCTGTTACTTACCACTTATATACATTAAATCCTAATCATTGAATGTTTAATATAGATATTTTGATTTTTTTAACAGTTAAATATGATCTATCGTTAAATTAGATAGAGTTTAATTAACGGTAGGAGGTGTTTTTACTAATAAACTTAAATGTTAATTCCGTTTGCAGATAAACAAACCATATAAAATTTAGGTATTATTTACTCAAAAACGAGATATGAAAATAATTTTATTAGTATGAAATAATATTTTGATGAAGAGAGATGGGTAGGTGGTGATAACTGATAATCATGTGACGAGGTTGGACAAAAACAGATATTTGTTTGTACGCATATTCACAGAATTATTATCTGGATATCCGATCACAATTCACAGGCGATCCACCGCGTAAATATTTTGAAAATAATATAATTTGTTTGATGAATTCATGTAATGCACATGGTGTCGTGGCTGTCGTGCTTTGGACATTTCAGAGGTTACAGGATAAGACACACACATACACATACATGCACATGTTTCCTGCCTGTCCAAATTCGATCTAAAAATCAACTTATATACTTTTGAATAATTTAAATTTTCTTATCTTTTGCATGAAATATCACCTTTCATCCACGTGCACTCAGATTAATAAATCACATGGTGGAAGCATTAATGTATCAAATAAATTTCAAATGCATACGCCTCCCCTTCCTCATAATACTCACATCAAATATGCTGTGGAAGTTGTTTTCCTGTCCGTGTATGTATAATGTTTGATTTCACTAAATTCGAACATATTCTTAATTTCATCGCTGTTAACGGAGGATGAAAATGAATCTCACGTTCAAAACATTAAAGAATAAGAGAAAAACAGGCTCGGTGCTGGTCTAAGATAAACAGGACAGTTGTTCAGAACTTAACAATCTTAAAGGCATATATTATTAATCTTGAGGACCCAATATTTTTTTTTTGCCTAACAATATTGAGAAACCGACATTTTTTATTTTCTTAATAATTTTGAGGGCCCAATATTTTTTTTTTGTCCGGAACCACAAAAAACTATGAGTCAGCGCTGGAGAAAAATATATAGACTAATGAATGCTACAATCTAATATTCTAATCTTTTGAATTGGTTTACCAATATATATACAATTTTTCTAAAAAAAATATAAAATAACAAAATATTAAAGAACCCACATATGAAAAAAAAAAAAAATATTGTGGAAGTTATTTTCCTATCCGTGTATAAATAATGTTTGATGGACTCCAACTTACAATTATTGGATTCGATCTATGAAATTAATCCACTTGTTACCATTTTTTTTTCCTTATTGATACGCGAATTGTACATGTGCAAGTGTAAGCATATAGCGTATTTAAATTAAACTATAAATAAAAAAAGCCTCCATCATCCTTTGTTTTTTTTTTAAGAGGTACAATTACAATATCAACTACTGCTGGCACCTGTCAAGACTTCCACAATAAGGGGAGAAAACTACCCACACATATATATGGTGGGAATCGAATCCCTCACTATTAAGGTAAGAGGGAGATGCACTAACTACTTTATTACAAGTGGATATGCAAATGGTGTCATGTTTTAATTGTTATAAGGTGTCGTTACCAAATTAATCATCAATGTTATAGTTGATATAAAACCTTGTGCTTATCCCCACGTCACATTGCATGATTTTAACACCCCTAACTTCTCATATAACATGCAACCAAATTTTGTTATATATATATACACACACAACCAATCAATTATCAATCGACAATGGTCCCACAATTTCTTGGATATGTTTCATTGGGTCTCTGGGCTGTCACCTTGTTCTTGCGACACCTTAATTATACATATTTTACGTTTGATGGAAGATTATTTTATTGAATTCCCCAATGGAAATTTTCTTCAAAGAAAGAGATATATACAGATCAAAATGTTTGTGGAGGAAGCAGGCAAAGTTATATTTTAAACGAAATCAGTTTTGTTTTTACTGAGATCAGCTATTATATGTGTTGATCGTATATTTACTTATATAATCGATATATATATATATATATATATATATATATATATATATATATTTATTAATTAGAGGCATCTGTTATCACAATACGGGTTAAAAATATATATTTATAAATATATATGGTAGAACTTGAACTTCATCTAATAATATGAATATGGGGTATACTAATCACTTAAATTATGAACGAATATATTAAATAAAATCAATTTTGATAACGTGTTAGTTATACACTTATACTATTATTATATTCAAAAGTTCAAAATTTTACAACATTTATTCTTTAATGATGTCTGTATTTATTGTAATCATCTATACTTCCTTTTTTCCATTTGGATATCAAAACACAGCCCTTTTGATTTGAATTAGTTATATTAGAATTTTATGACAAATTATTTTATAGTGGATAAATAATTATCAGAAAAATCGATTTTAATGGTTATCCACTTTCGGTTGATTTGATAATTCTAATAGTATTATTGGAATAAGAACAAGAATTAGGAACAATTGATTATGTTGGTTGCTTTGTCAAGTTGGTTAATCAAACTTCCTTATTAATCTAATCAAATGCTCGTGACATCAAATAATCGGTGTTTTGAAATAAATGCAAACTTAATCAATAATCTAAATCTCACACACACACACACTTCCTTATTAATCTAATCAAATGCTCGGGACACACACACACACTCTTCCTTATTAATCTAATCAAATGCTCGTGACATCAAATAATCGGTGTTTTGAAATAAATGCAAACTTAAACAATAATCTAAATCAAATAATCGGTGTTTTGAAATAAAACACACACACACACACAAAAGAACGAAACACAATAAAAGAGATACGAAATATTATGTGGTTCGATGATCAATGTAATTTTTATATTTATGGAGTGCACCAGCACTCAATTCTATTATTAAAATATTGTTCACAATGCATATACTCAAAAAACGGCTATATTTCTCTCTTACTGAAATCCTAAGAATACAAGAGTTTAAATATTTAAACCCTTGGGGGTAACACTGTCACTCAACATGAAAACTTATGATTATAATTTTCTTCTAGGGACACTACCCCCAGACCACTTGCAAGCCGACCAGGCAATTCGACCACTGTGAGCTCCATACCCGAATGCGAAGCACAACATACTGATTCAGCCTTCATAATCCAACAATTAAATCAAAAGATCTAACAATTTTTTTTTTCTCTTCAAATGGAAAAAAAAAAAAAAAGTGCTATATCTTTTGACCCAATGCAAACATTAATCAAGATTTCTTTCCAGTTAGAGAAAATCCCTAGGAGAATCCATTTTTCAATGAAAAAAAAGGAAGAAGAGTTTCTTACTTTGTATTTTCTTTCATTTAATAACAATTTATTGTTTTAATTATTTCATTCAAAATAATATAAATAATTATTATTTAATATTTTTTAAAATAAAATAATATAAATTTGTAAAAAAAATTGACAAGTTCCTCAAGAGGATAGCAGCCTCCGATAGAGACGACGAAGGCCAACAAAATAGAGGCCGTCGGGCTCTGTTACCATGAATGGAAGAGGTGCACGGCACAGTCTTCTCGCATCAATTGAGAGGAGATATTAGATTTCTACATATGCATATATATTATATTTATGTGAATAAATACTCTTTAATTATTAAAGTAAATATCTGACCGCATATATATAATTTTTAACTCCTGAATGCATTGATTGATTTTTATATACAAAATGTTTCAATAATGTGATGATGCAGTGGCGGCCGGCAAACGTCATTTTAACACACCCCAAGTCTCTGGATTCTGAGTATTGAACTTTAAATTGTTCATCATTGTATATAGCAACAAAAAGAGCACTAATGGACACCATACAAATACAATTACTTCACTAAATTAATGGTTAAAAACGACAGCCCATCAAATTATTTATCAACACAGCATCAACCAAGTCAAATTAAAAAATATTTGCAGAAAGTATAAAGCAATGCAAAAGGCACATAGAATCGGATAGACATGAAATGAATATTCATTTTTATATTTTAATTTCAAAAATGGAATCTCATCGCACTCCAGATTTTTCCAGTTCTTGATTGGGTTGGGTCCCCTTTTTGCATAATGTTTTCCAGGTGTTACTCACCAGAATAATTGTTGTTGAAGAAAAATTCAGGCTAGTTTGGAGTGGTGTTCTCTAAAGTTTAGACATGTTCAACTCAATAGCAGTTAATTTAATGATTACAAAGAGAAAAGCTTATGTTTATCATTGATTCTAGCACAGTTTGATAGTAATTATACTTCTTAATAAAATTGATGTAGGCATCTTGAGGGTGTGTTACACATTGCATAGCTAGCTACCAACTCAATCAAAGTCTCACTTATAAGTTATAACTATACATACTTGGAGGGTGATAATGGAACTGTGAATAATATATTACAGTGTAAATAGAATGTATAATAGAGAGTCTGCTTATAAGTTATATAAAATTTTATATATATAAAAATTATAATAATATAATATATATAAAAAAATTAGAATAATAAAATATATATAAAGAAATTAGAATATATTACAACAATATCATACAATATAAGTAATATAATATTGAGTGATATTAATTGGATAAATATAGTGACAGCGGTCTTAGCAATCCTAGGAGGATCCCTGTATAATTGAAAATGACGCAAAACTAACTAGCCACTTTAGACTCAAAGAACATGCCAAAAATCATGAAAGTTTATGAGTGTTGGATAAAGTTGAATTATTATATTGCGCTCATTTGAATTACTCTATCAATGATTGAACCAATTGGCCTTAATAGTAAGGCCTCAGGGTGGATTTGGTCCGCAGTAAGACATGATAGAATTGAATTGGACTAAATTATTATTACTATAATATATTTAATATAATATAAATTAAATTAAAAATAATATTATATTTTATTTGATATAGTATTAGATTAGATAAAATAAAATTAGATTAAATTAATTTTTATATAAAATTAAAAAAAATTTATAATTAAAATAAAAGTATTAATAAATTTTAAAATATTTTGAAAATCCTTAAAAGGCTGCTTATAGGTAGAGGTGGATACATTAATTAGACCAAAAATAACCGACCGAAAATAATCGAAAAAATAAGGTTATTTTTTGTTATGGATCGTGACTCGTGGATGTTTGGTTAGTCATTTTGATAACTGAATAAAAATTGGTTATGATTAGATTATGGGTGGTAAAACTATAAATAACCGAACTTATATAAATTAAAAAAAATAGGGTTCCATTTTCCAGTTTCCACTTTCACTTTACATTTTTCAGTTCTTCCCTAGCGCGCAGCACACCACATCTCCCTCAGAAAACGTTTCTTAACCTCACCACCTAGGGTTCCACCTCAATCCTCACCTCTCAAGTGTCTCTCGCCGCCGCATAGCCACATCTCGCGCCGCACAGCCCTATCTCGCCGCCGCACAGCTACATTCGCCCCATCTCGCCACTGCTCGTTGTAGCCGCGCCGCTGCTCCTCATCGTCGCCATCTCTTCGCCACTGCTCATCTTAATCTCCTCATCGTCATCTCTTCGCCACTACTCTTCTTTGTCTCCTCTTCGCCTCGCTGTCTCTTCGTCTTTCACTTGTGTATGTTAGTGGTTATGAAATTTTACTTTCAATAATATTAATTGTATCATTTGGAAATGTTATAGGTCATGAATTGTAACGCCCCAAATTTCCCGTAATTATGAAAAGTATATTATTTTTATGGTGCATTTGGATGATAATGAGTCCAATTGAATATTGGTGAAGTCAATTTGGTAATTGGATAAGTATGGAATATTTTTGGAATAATTATTGAGATGGAATGTGATTATGAATAAATTTGTGCCATTGGAGAATTTTAAGAAGTTCAAGGGAGCATATGGTAATTAGGAAGATATTTATATATATATATATATATATATATATATATATATGAGTATGTGTGTGAGTGTTTACACACAAGTAAAGTTAAAAAAAAACAAAAAAATAAAAAACAAAAAGAGAATACTTGAGTGGCCCAGCACAAAAGCATTCTCTAAATCAAAAATAAAACAAATGAAGACCAGAGAGTGAAATTGGCGAGAGAGAAGAAAGAAAGAGGAGAGATGGCGTGAGAGAGGAGAGAGAAAGAAGAGAGAGAAAGAAAAGAGAAGAAGAAGGAGAAGGAAATTGGCGTTGGTCCAGAAGAGTTTTGTATTCAGAATAGTATTTCAGGTTTGGTGGTATTTTTTTTCGTATTTTTCAGATTTTCCAGAAATTTTCGGAATTGTTATATTATATTGATTTTAATTTATTTGGGATATATGGCTTATGATCTGTTGTTTGAAATTGATTTTGGGATAATTTGATATATATATTGTTTATAATAAATTAATTTCGAATATATATATATATATATATATATATATATATATATATTCACAATTAATTTATTACCATAATATATATATATATATATATATTGTTACTGATTTGGATTATATGTATTTAAAATATTCTGGATTCGTAATATGGTTTACGAAAAAAAATATTCCGAATTGATTTTCGATATTACGGATAATATTATTAAAATATATATGATTTTGCGATTTGTTTCGAAAAGTGATTCGGGACATTTGGATTTACTATGGATTTATGAGATATAATTGCACGTGATTTTAAATGTGATTTGAAGTGATTTCTGGATTCATAAATCTTTTTGGAAATGAGTTTGTAATTTGTTTGTATATGTATTTTGATGCGATTCGAATTCCGAAAATCTGTATACTGATTTGGATATAATTTCATAATGTAAATTGATGATTCTGTTCTGAACAATTATATGATTTTCGAAAAATGATTTGGCTCTGATATAAATAGACATGGATATGGATATAGGAGATTGACATGTCAATTGGGTTCTCTGAGTAGTACTACGCCTATTTGTTGATAGAGGTACCACCCCTTGCGGGTTGGGAAATTTGATCTGGGATACGCAGCGGGTCCTCTGTTGGTGTCCAACTCTGATATGTATATGGGATACGCAGCGGGTCCTCCGTTGGTATCCCACTCTGTTCTGTATAGCCCGTAATCCAGTCCAAAAAGTATGTTTAGTATATCAGGAGCCTGAAATGAAATTAGAAATGTGATATGCTCTGTATATGCTTTGACTTGTATTTGATTTGAATTGAGCCCCAAATTGATTATTTATTTGTCAGTATATTTTTGATGATGATTTAAATGATATTACAATGTAAGTGGAAATATCGTTTTCTGTACACCCACTAAGCTATATGCTTAGCGTGTTGAGTTTTCTCACACGCAGGTAAAAGAATTGTTGAAGGAGACAAGGATCAGAAAGAGTAGAATATGCTGAGATAGTGATCAGAGTCACATCACTCCTGCATTTTTGGTAGCCTACGACATATTTGATGTTTTATATGTATTATATCGGCATGCATGGACAAGAATGTTTTTTGTAAATATTTGAAATGGTATTTAGTTTTTATGTATGTTTTGTAATATTTGGGCTCATGGATTTTAAGGTTTTTAAAGTTGAATATATAATAGTATTTTGATATAATTTGTTTTGGTAAGTCGCACTGGATATGGAAGGGTGCGCAATTTGATTTAAGATTATAGAAGTGTGGATTTTATGAGTTGTGAAAACAGGTTTTGGAAAGTCAGAAACACAGAGGAAACTCTGGCGACATTTTCAGAAAATCTTTTTGGACCATAATTTACATATTTATTCGGATCATTACTTAAAGTTTATGTTCTGAAATGTGTTTTCCGTATCCGGTAGCGCTCCCCGATTCGGTCCGAGCGGATTCGGGTCGGGGGGTATTACATGAATTGTCTGATTGTAGTTTTTTTAATCAAGTGATGTCTGCATTTAGGAATAATATTTAGTATAACTTGTGTAAATTTGATTACTAGCATATTAAATTTACAAGTTTTGATTTCTTTGATAGGGGATATTGACGAAACTTGTTATGTTGTTAGTGATTGGACCTATAAGCTATATGTCTTTGCATAAAAAAAAAATTGATTTTTGGTCCAAAATGCCTAATTAAGTTCATATGTACAATTTAGGCTCAATAAAGTCAAAACCGAAATAACTGAATTTAATCGAACCGAATTTAACCGACTTTTTAAGGTTTGATTATTTTAGGTTATTCATAAAAAAACCCACTAGGTTTGGTTAACCCAATTAATAACTGAACAAAAATTTAGTTAGATTAGGTTATAAGTATAATCGAATATAATCGAATAGTGTCCACCCTTATTTATTGGGGGAAGAACTGGTGTCGACTTTAAAATAAATATATTTAGTTTATATTATTTTTAAATAAATTTAATGTTTATTAAATTAAAATTATTTATAAATAAAATATATTATAGTAATTAATAAAAAATGCAAAACAAAAGGAGAGGAGCGTAAAAGTACGAACTGTTTAGTCTCAAAACTTTGTGACGGGACTAAACAATCCCGTGGGATTAATCGGTCCAATCCCAATAATTCTAAATATTGAATTCGACTATTATGTTTTTCATCTTATCGATTCAAGGCCTTAATATGGATCTCTGAATATAAATATGATTACGTTCAATTACTTTTCTCACAATTATATTGACTATCAGACATGAAAATTATTGTTGCTAACTTTTTTTACTTCATTTTTCATGTTTCGCATGATCCAATTTCAATATTTAAAACCTCTTCTGCTATGAATAGTCTTAGACGCTCTCTTCGCGGCTGAGGAGATCATAGTTGTCATCTTCCAATTTTACCCTTTTTTTTTTTTTTTTTTACAGACGATAGTCTCTTTTTTACACGAGCTTCAGTGAGGGATTGTATTTCTTTGAAGAGCATTCTCGCCTTCTCAGTTATTATGCTGCTGCCTTTAGGCCAATTAGTGAACTTTGATATGTTCATCGTTTGCTTTAGCAAGCAACTTTCCGATGGTAGGAAAATGGATATTGTCTAGGTTCTTGGCATTAGGTTGGTGGACTATCACGAGCGTTATTTGGCTCTGCCAGGTTTCACGGGAAAAAAATAAGTGTAATCGTTATCTTCTATAATAGACATGTCGTGGGCTAAGCTTAAAGGTCGGAAAAATAAGTTGATTTTTACAGGAGTGAGAGAGATTTCAGTTTCCCTCGTACTCTTATGAATCTTTTCAAGTTTCCGGTGTCTGTTAGTTAGAAATTTCCATCGTTAGTGTGTAAGGTTTTGGCGGGGAGGTGATGAGAAGAATTGAAAACTCCATTGATGCTCTTTGTCCAAATTGTGTGACTATGAAAGTAATGATGGATTTTTCGAGGTTAATTGTTATTCAACAAAGCTCTCTTCGCTAAGCAATGTTGGAGATTAATCAACAAATCCGACTCCCTGGCAGCTTAGCTCTCTTAGCTCTCTTCTCCTTTATGGGCAGGCCTTCAATTCTCAGCTGATATGAAGTATCTTGATTTCATCATCTCCTGCTGCAAGCAAACTTCACATGTCTGAGCTAGAAGAAGCTGGTCATTGTTTTGTGGAGAATTTAGTTCAGAACTAAACAGTTTTCTGCATTCGGCTATAGTGCTGTCTCATGAGGATGTTCTTCAGTGGTCCCGGTCCTTCCTCTTAGACATTCAACAAGCAAATTCCTCCAGTCTCCTCCTCCTTCAGGCTTGCAAAAAATATTCTGATGCCGCAGCAGATACTAAGCATGGTTTGGTGGCTAGGTGCTATGGCTTCAATTGTCAACCATATCCTCTCTAAGGCAGCAGTTCTGTCGGAAGTTGGTCTGATTATTCACGTTATCTTTAATATTCTCGACTTAAATCACTTTCCAGAGATTACTTTTAATCCTAGAAGATCTAATGTAGTTGCTCATGGGCTAGCTAAATTTGCCGTGTCTGTCTTTTGAGACTGTAGAGGAACTGGATTGGCTTGAGGAGGTTCCTCCTTAGGCATCAATTGTACTCATATTCGTAATTGAAGATCTACATATTCTACATTAAAGAAAACAACTAGAGCAGCAATCTCTATTAGTAATTTATAAGCAGAAATACCCAACAGTAACCTACAGATTCACAATGTGAGAAAGAAAAAAAACTCCCTGAAGATGGTGTATGATTCTCTAACGTAATAAAATTACTATAACAGTCCTCTTCCATGGTCAAAGAATGATCCATAAACAAAGAGTAATACGAAGAAGAACCCTGCCATGTATGAAATCTGAAATTAAAGGTTAAACCAACCCACATTTTCTTGTTCTAAAAGGATGTTTCAGCACTCATTGCTGATTTATAAACATGAATTTATAAGAAGAGATTATAGAAATTTTCATATATAATCCTCAGCTTCAACTGTTATGCATGTTATCATGCCTAAAACCACTCATTAGATATTTTCATGCAAGCATCCAATGCACCCACAAAATGTCATTTCTTTCCTCTCTCTCTTTGTGTCTGTGTATTTGTGTGTGATAGAGTAGAATCTCAAACATAAAACTTATTTGTACGTGTGCGTGTTCATGCGTCTGTGATACTCTCTGATCTTCATAGTCCAAGTGGCGTGGAGAAATCTTCAACTATGTTCAAAGTGTCTAAATAATATGCAAATATCTATAGCTTTGCCACTGCATTAGACAACAACATGTAAAAAAGAATGGGAAGTTAGGGTTACACAGAATTTAATTTAGGGTTTCATTGCACCAACTTGCCCAGAGTTTTGGCTTTGTAGTAAAATATTCAACAAATGATCTTAATTACACAAACCCCCCGCCGTTAATGGTCAACCGTTAGATTTAATGTTGACTCGAAAACGACCAAAATGAACCTGCATTGAGAAAAATATTAAGAAACATAGAGCCGGTGGAGTCCACCGTCGTTGTTGATTTGATCTCCTTTGCGATATCCTCCTGTCGTGGAGGAGATCAATCAGGTGGAGTGCCTCTTCATTCGAGCAAATGTGCTACGATGAGGAGATTTGATCTCCTCCATGGTGGAGGAGTTCGTCCACCCCGATGGCACTTCACTAGTAGTGGAGTTTTTTTTAATTTTTGAAAAACATTAAGTAATTTAAGTAGATATGTATTATAAAAATTTTGAGATTATTTTAAAATTTTTATTTTATGGATACAACGAACATTTTACCCTGGAGTCTAAAAGTCGACTACTAAGTCTATTGGTTGACAACTAACGGCAGGGGTATTCATATAATAAAGGCCATTTATTGAATATTTTGATATAAACCTACAAAACAGGGCAAGTTTGTGAAATTAACCCTTTAATATATGTTATAGAAGATATCAGAAGCCATTTATAAAATAAAATAGTGATGACTTCAAGAAATTAGTGTAGGTCAAATATTTGGAGAAATAATATTCTTTAATTGAATTTTCAAAATCTCAATCCAAGCACTCTATTAACATTATCAAAATGTTGAATATAATCTACAACTTCTATATAATCTAATGAGGAAATTACATTCTTTGTGCTGCCCAGGTACTGGGCTTAAACTAGGGGTTGAAATAAAAATGGAAACAATCTAGTGTGTGGATGATATAATCTAAAATTTCTATATCCTTTAATGTATTTAAGGAAAAGAAAAGAAACAAATGACAGAAAAAATTGAAGCTCATAATCTAGCTACATAGAAAAACAGTAACTTATCTGGATAAATTGAACCTCCCATGACACTTATGCAAAACTTTATGGTTGTCCTCATTCTTTATGGTTGTCCTCATTCAGGATGTATGCTTGCAACTTAGTGCTTGGTCAGTTGCTTCTTTTAGCTTCTGCGCGCCTTGAGAAGTGAGGGACAATAATGAACAAATAATATATTCCTTCAACAAGAACAAAAGGCCAGACTGAAGGCATAAAATGTATTATGAACTATAGCGAGAAGTAGGGAAGCCAATTCCATCTTTCAAATGGCTTACTGCTGTGGGACAAAACCATTTCAGCATGTTTGGACCCAATATCTGATCACAAGGCAGACAAATTACGATAATGGATAGATACCCAACACATACACAAACACAACCACACGCATGCATACAGAGAGAGAGAGAGCAAGTACCAAAGTAACATTTTTGTAGACACTGAGGTTGAATGGATGTTGATAACTCTGCCCGGATTTCCTAGCCAACCATGCTGCTCGTATTCCTTCATAATACTGGCAAAAGACCACATCTAGATCTTTTAAATAACGAAACCAATTATCCATGCTGAGTATGTAACTATGAGAATTCATAAGTTTACCTCTATAGTAGTCATATTACGAATGATGAGGTAGATGTGCCAACCCAAGAGAGTTCCAAGTGTTAAGCTCAATGCAACGGTCATTACCCCACAACAAACCTACATACATATACTTTTTAATTCTTTTCATATTTTCCAACAGACAATTTAAAATAAAACATAGTAGATTTGAAGGTAAAGGATAAGTGAGGAAGAAAACGGGGTTTATTTCAGTTACATTTTAAAAATAACGAACGTACAACATGAAGTTCACAACTAAAAACATTATGAAAGAATCAATGAGCAGATTCTCAGAATTTGATTTGATGATAGAAGAACTAACCCACCTTAAAGTAACATTTTATCAATAGATAGAGAAAAGCTTATTTGTGGCCCTCTAAGATACATATAACGTTTAAAACTATGACAGAGCACTTCATAATTGATAAAGTTTCCAACAAAATATCAAGGTTGCATCCGATAAAAAAGTTGTAGATGATGAATTTCCAACTTACATAAAAAAGCTTCAGTTGAGCCCTTCCGCTGAAATCCCAGTCCCTTTGAAACGCAGAGCTTATTATAATAACCTAGCATGCCAAGAGCCTTGGTCGTAAATTGAAGCAACTTTGTAATGTGGAAAAGCAAAAAATAAAATAAAATAAAATAAACTCATACATACTGTAGAGTAAACACTTCCTGTTGTTGCATAAAATACGAGCATAAAGAAAGCCTTGTAGTTCCAATAACCAACACAATTGTTTATCCACAGACAGTGATGGTCCTGTGACAAATTTTAGTGGAAAAGAAATGACACGCTGTAAATCTTCTTAAAGGCTAAATTAAAGATTCATTATTGTAATTATAATTCGAAAGGAACATGAACCTGACCTACCATTCTTAACACACACCTTCTGCAAACCTTGCAATGATGAGCCCTTGGAGGTTTGTATGTAGAGCACTTGTCGCATTTTCTCACTTGCGCAGCCTATGAGAAATTACACGATCAAGAATACAGAATTACAATGTGATACCATGTATCACTAGATTCATAACAAAATCAACTTTCATCAATACTCATATATAACTGCTTGTGCCTCACTTAAAATATTTAAGCAACCCTTACGAATATCAAGGAGAGAAACCGAGTGAGACTACGTAGTTATTTATAAAGGTTAATTCGCTCTTTGCTTAATCAGAGTATTTATAATCATTTTTTGAATAAACCAATGATTATAATCAACAAAAGATAGTATACGAACACAAAAAACATATTTATTCATTAGCAAGTCCGAACATTTCCAAGCTACTCAAGTATAAGATTGAGCACACAATCATCTGGTTACTACTTACTACAGTTAGCAATATAAATAGAATTTACTTATTCAAAATCATCATATATTACTTTAGTAACCAAAAACTCTACCCAAACTCCTTATTCTCTGGCCAGAACTTCGTACTTCTTAGCTTCCGCCAAAAAAGTGGAGAATTGTTTAAGCCGCATGAACCCAAAAATAGTAAGAGTTATTCATGTTGGCATCTGCCAAATTTACTCATCCAAAATACTTGAGACATTTTGTTAAGTATCATATCATCTTGTTCTCTCTTCTACCCTCTTGCACAATCATTATCATTCACTTGAATAAATAAAATTTAGGAGCCCATTATCAAACTAATCCTCCTTCCTCCTTTCAAACAAGAGACATTTCTAACCAGAAGCAGTCTTCCAAGTTCTCATAATAAAAACTGCGAGGGACCAAGCCTATACTAATCCAGTAATTGTGTCAAGCTTACTCACACTAGCTCTTATTTTCACATACAATGCCAATGAAAACACTTATTTTAAAAAAAGAAAATTATATCATTACTTTCATTAATAATCTTCATCATATCATTTTCACAACAATTATCATATTTTTGTAAATGATTTTCAACTAAATTATCTTTTCACTAAAATCTTTCCATCTTCATTCTTCAACACTCCACATCAGATAAACAGTCAAAATAAATTAAATAACCAATCAATTAGAGTTTGAGACGATAATTTTTCCTTCAAAACCAAAACAACATAAATAAGCATTGAACTTACAGGTTTCTTGAGCTCTTGATCTGATCCGACGCTATCTTCAACATCAGGGACATAAGAGGGAGGAACGTGACCTGGGTCAGTGAGAACAGAGACAAAGAAAGAGAAGAGACAGAGACACAACAACAAAGTGAAGATCAAAGCGTTCCAGAACCCGGTTGATGTCTGCAAACCGACCCAATCTCTAATGAAAACTAAAACTGTTATGTAATACACAAAACCCGTTACAAGAAACACCGCAAAAACAGGGACTGATATGAATCTTTGCCAATTCATCGATTTTTTTTTTTTTCTTTTCAAGAGCTTGAGGGAGTACTGGATTTCTGTGAGGAGTCAATAAGGTTGCATTCGTCGGGAAGAAATTGCTGTCAGCGTTATATTTTTCTATTTAATTAACCCAATATTTATTTATGACTAACGCTGGCTCGCGTGTAGCGTAGTGTGTACATATTCGTGCTAAAATGATGAGTTATGTGAATTATCACCACCGAATAAATTAATTTATATGTTATAATAGTAATTTATATAAATTTTCATTATTCATTTTAAAAATAAAATTATAAAAAAAATTTAAAAAAATTAAAAATCTCTGTCCATCTAGAGGAATAGACGATGGAGATCTATATTTTTATTTTTTACAAAAATAATCTATTTTTTTATCCATATTGTTGGGTAAAAATGTCAATTAACTTTAATTAGAAGAGTATTTTAATCTTTTTATACATCTACCAATGTCAGACGTTAGGATTAATGAAAGTTTATTAGTGAAAAAGCAAACTCAAATAGTTGGAGTGTAATTTATTCTTTATTTATTATTATTATTATTATAGCAAATTAAAATGGCGTATCATTACATTTGTTTAATTGCAACTAGATTGCACATTTGTCAAAATAATAGATTAGTACCCTTGACCAAACAGTTAATCGTTACAGTTAACTTAATTTTTTATGTCAAAAGATTAATAAACTCATTTTTATCTTAAAAATTAAAGAAATAAAAATATTTAAATACATTGCAAAAAATAAAAAATCTAGTTCTCAAATGATCAAATCTCCATTAGTTAAGATTTGGTTTTTCACTAAGAAGGAATGAGATTTGGTTCTCCATTTTTGGAGAAGAAGAATGGAAATTGAGGATCTCAATTAAAAGAGACCACTGATTTTCGAGATATCCGTTAATGGAGATCTTAAAGAAGATCTCTAGTTCTTCTTTTTAATTTTTTTAAATAAATTTTGTTGATTGTATTTTTTATGCGTTTGTGATAGTAAAGAAGAAGAAGATGGTCAAGATGGTGATGACGACTTGATTTTGGGATCGTGGATGGATTTATAATTGGAATTTTTGGATGCTCGGTAGAATTGAATTGGGAGGAGATGATGTTCTTGTTAATGGAGAACTATTGGAGGAGATGAAGCTCCCCCGATATTTTTTTATTTATTTAATTTTTAATATTTAGTTAAGAGCAAATAATAATCAAATCCCTAAGGTTTGTCTTCTTATAAGTGAAAACAAATTTTAGTATTTATTGACAGTCTGTTACCGTTATTTATCAAACTTAATAGGTAGAAGGATATTTTCTTCCTTTCAACCCTTTTAAATATTTTATTAGAGTAAATAATAGTCAAATCCACTGATGTTTGTTTTTTACAAACGGTAGCAACTTTATTATTTACTGACATTAACTTCTCATGTTGGTAATCAAACTCAGTTAAATTTAACATGTATAAGGGTATTTTCGCCATTGTAACTTTCTTCAATAATATTTTATTAAATAAAATTGTAAAAAAAAATTAAAAACAAAATTGAAAATGGATCTCCATCCATCTATCTTTAAGATTAGCCGTTGAGTTCCATTTAAAAAAAATAGCCAGTGGAGATCGATAGATAGATCCATTTTTCATCTTTAAAGATGGAGGGTGGTCAGATCTCCACTTCTTTCCTTTTTCGTTTTCTCTATCCAATCTTAACTTATTTTTAATATTTCTTTAACTTTTTTATATTTTAACAATTTACTTATTTGGGTAGTGTATTAAGAAATTGACATATGTTATAAAAATTATATTTTTTTTCTAAAAACACTTAAAAATGATTAAATAATAAAATAAATTAAAAATAAAAATAAAAATTTAAAAAATCTTAGAAGTAATATCATTTATTAAAAATAAAATAAAATTCAAAATTGAATACTTATAAAACTCAAAATTCAGTAATTTAGTATATACACATATATATATAAAATAAATGTATATATATATATATATTGTAATTTTATTATTATATTTTATTTTTATAATATAATAATAATAAATGTGTATATATATTGTATTTTTATTTTTATATTTATAATATATAGAATGTATATATTATATAATATACTCTAAAATATGTATATATAATATTTTAATATTAACTAAATTTTGAGTTTTATAAGTATTCAATCTTGAATTTTATTTTATTTTTAATAAATAATATTACTTTTAAGATTTTTTAAATTTCTATAATATTTTTAATTTTTAATCAATTTTATCATATATTTTTTTATTTAATCATTTTTAAGTGTTTTTTTTTTAAATTAAGTTTTTATAACACATCAATTTTTTATTGGATTATCCAAATAGATAAAATTATTAAAATATAAAAATTTATAGGGTAAAAGCATCGTTTTAATTTAATAATTTAATAAAAAAAGGTAAAATGGATAATTTATACTTTATGTCAGGTTTGACCGTTAAAATTTTGGTCATAGAGACTAAATTGATATATTTTAAAAACGTTAGGGATCATGTGAGTTAAAAAAAGTAAAAATATGTCAAAATGTGATATTTCTAAATAAGTTAGGGACCAAATTGATAATTATCCAATATATTAAGATTTAGTTTAAGTAAAAGTACGGTTTCATTGCAATATAGTCAAATATCTAGGTATTGCATTGTAATTTTCCTATCACAAAATGCAGCAAAGTAACCTCACATTTGGGCAAAGTGCAACCAAACCGTATTTTTACTAAAATTACAATAAAGTACTCTTAACTAAATGGTTGAACATCAGAATTAACTGATGGCCGGTCAGAACTTATGAAATGTCTAAATTACTCATAAATATTAATTATTACAATAATTTTATTTTTAATTAAATATTAAAACAATAAAATAAATAAAAATTGAAAAAAAAAAGGAAAACTGAAAGACTTTGAGCTCAAGTAAGAAGAATAAGAAACAAAGAAAAGTGCAACTAGAACTTGATTGATCTTGAGAGCATTTTATTACTTGAGAGAAGAACTAGAAGAATGTATTTACATTACATTAATCATAGCTGAGAACATTGAATATTTATATTCAAGAGAGAATATGCAAATCACATTTTGTGTGTGATTGCATTTTGGCAGGAAAGGCAGTTACATTGTAACTGAATCTCGAGATTTGCGGAAGCTGTTATCTGATGTGGCAATTCAATTGGTTGAGCTCAGTGAGTGAGCTGGCAAGCTGGTAAGTTTGTTATGAACTGATTTCCAGCAACTGGAGCTGATAGGCAAGCATAATTCAATAAATTGAATATCAGTTCACTCAATTTGCACCAAGTTTTTGATGTGGTCTAAGGTAAGCCTGGAAGGGACCATATCAAGTGTTTGATATGGTCTGTGAGAACCTTGACCACCGCTGCCTGCTATAGCTAATACCAACCAAGCACAACACTTGTTACCCGCCAGTGTTGATGCCAAGCACTGCTATCAGCTGATGCTAGGTTTCTCTTAACTTAACAGAAACTATCATTCACAAAAAATAAGTGGAAAATCGAGGGACACGAATCTCATAATGTATTGAACTGAAGCAAAAGCCTCAGTACCAAACTTAAAACCTACAATATTTTCATTCGCCTATTCTAATGTGACTAACAATAAAAGACCCACAAGAGAATCAAATAAGAAGATAAAGGGTCCCTTGCCTTAGCTCTTTGTGCGGTTTAAGTAAACCTTTTCGTTTACCATTAATCGAAAACAAATAATTAATAGAAGAAATATAACCCATAATCGTTATACTTCAACCCTTGTGAAAGCCTAACCTAACCCATTACGGCTCCAAGAAAGTTTCACTTAACTCTATTATAAACTTTCGACATGTCTAACTTGAGTGTGAAACCACCACCTTGTTTGTTTTCATTTTTTCTTCTAGTGCTTGTATTGATTCAAAACCAATAATGATGTTATCCGTAATAAGAACCGTGAAAATGAGATATACTTGTACATTTAGTGCTCATGTTGACATTTTCATATTCTTATTTAAAAAAATCTATGTATGCTTTTTGAACCCTTCTATTGCCATCCAATAAACATCACTTGTCTTAAAATGAACAGTTTAGCATGGCTACTATTATTTTACAGGATGGACTTTGAAAAAGTTATTAGCTTTTTCTGGGATGGACTTGGATGGAACTGCCAAGTATTGAGCCCAATAAATTCATGTTGTTAGTAATTAACTAAGTATCTTGGACAAAGGCCTCCTAATTCTAAGGACACCCATAACATATATATATATATATATATATATATATATATATATATATATATATATATATTTATGTTTTATCGTATTCTCCGACTTCACATACGTTCTTTTTTAAATCTCTGATATTAGATTTATATGAAATGTTAAATATATATGTAGATACCTTTACAATCTAAAAAACTAAAAATTGGCTTCTAATTTAGCAAACCTTTTTTGTTTTTGTTTTTTTTTTTTTAAGTACAAATTTCGGTTTTAGGAAAATGACAACTTTAATGTGTAGGTGTGAGTGACTTACTACGGGGCGACCTTAATTTTTATCTATTAAAATCTTTATTAGTGGAAGAAATTTTTCTTTAATCTTTAAAAATGTTATAATTTTCCAGCTTCAGTCGTGTGCTAAAGGAATTTTTATAAGGAGATGACAACAAACATTTTTCAATAATTAAATCTGAAAACAAAATAAGAGAGAGCATCTAAAAATTTAAAATTCCCAGCAATGCAAAATTAATTTCAGTTACACCCCTAGAGCACACTTTTTCATTGGAAGAAAGTAAACAAAATAAATAAATATAGGGATCATAGTTAATGATCTTGGTCCAAATTAACTTGCAAAAATGTATTAACTACACCATAGACACAAAAATGTAATCAATTAATATATTAGCAATGCCAAAACACTCTTATAGCTTAAAAAAAAAAAACTTGAATTTATGATGACCTTCTACGTACATTTTTAACGTTTTTCATTTACAGTACGTGATTTTATTTGTGGTCCGAAATTTTTCAGTACAATATTAACGGTTAGGATTATTCAATTCGATCAAGTGTCAATTAAAAATCTTTTGAGAGGGAAACACCTACAATTTTAATAGTACATCTACATTTACGAGGGGACCATCTATTTTTCCGTGTGGCCCTGGTCACCAACTGTCCTCGACAACCATGCTATAGCTCGATGGATGCAGGTCATGTTGAGATATTATATAAGGTAGCATAGGGTAGGAACTTGGTACAAGTCTCATAAGTTGATCACAAAATTAGGGAGTTGGGGACCATGATATGAGGCTTGAAGCTTGAAGTTAATGCCTTAAATTTGGTATAAATGGTATGGCAGTTGAGAGATTGCTCTGTAAAAAAAAAAAATTTAATTGGGAAAGGGAGAGAGCACAGTAGATAAGTCGCAATCAAAATGGAGACATAGTACCATCAATGAATGTTCATTGTACAAATATGCTAACAATTATTTCTCTTTATTCAAGCTGATTGGTGGCAGCCATGGGAGGAGGAAGAGACAGCTACGTGGCAGCTCAGTCTCTCTCTCTCTCTCTCACACCAAGAATAAAATTAAAATCATTGGCTTACAGTTGAGTGGTGCATATGAATACTGAAAATGTTACATAATAATTAATTGACGTAATTATATCGATACCTTAAAAGTTTTATCAACTACAAACGATATTAATTTTATCATTTATTGATAAATAATTTATCTGATCTTAATAAAATTTGATTAAATGTAACAGTTGATCAAGGGAGGTCTTTGTCAAAAATTTGAAGAGTTGGCTAAAAGTTGACTCAGCCTGTAATTGAGCAAATCTAAAAGTTGATTCCGCCTGTAATTAAGCAAATCTCAGAAGAGGTAGGTATTATTTACTCTAATTAATTTAAATGGACATGGATAAATGTCTATTTTTTAGGATAAAAAATCTAAATCTTTAATATCACTGGCATGAATACACAGCAGAAGAATAATCATTTTGGCTCAAATGATATTTTGACATTTTATTTCTTTTTAATTCGGTTGAAATGATCTTTCAATGTTAATCATTATTGGTATTTTAATTTGGCCATTTACTGGCCTTTTGGCCTATATTATTTTTTTCCCTTATTTCTTGATGTTAAAATAGTTCACCTTAACAAGCCTATTTATAGATGATTAATTGATATTCCAAATCCCGTTATGATTCAAATTACAATACTACTGGAAATAGACTTTACTTAATTCCTATAGTTTTCATACTATATGTCACATCTTCAGTAATTAGATGCAGCGCTCAACATTTTCTCGGATCGTTGTGAGATTATTATAGCATAAAGGGGAAAAGATGGGGAAAGTAAAAGAAGAAAAGTATAGAAATTATTGAATGTGATATGGAGATGTGAAGTTGTTAAATAACAAAAAAAAATATATATATTTTCTTGGCTTATTATTTTATGAGTAATACTTCAATGTCCAACAAAAAAAAAAACTAACTAATATGAGGAATGATTTACAACTACACATCATGCAAAGTATCTAGTACACTCTTACTTTATATATTCTTGGCTGGAATGAATAATAAGAAAAATATCTTTTCGTTTGAGAAGTGTATATATATACATATATATAAAGAATACATCTTTGCAAGAAAAAAACAAATACTTTGTATAGGAACACTATCATATGCATCCCAAGTTTTCTATATCAACGGTTTAAGCTCCATGTCATATATATATATATATATATATATATATATTCTTCTTCTTCGTAATTATATGATATTACAACTTAAATGTAAATTATATCCTCCGAATAAAAAATCTTGATACGAGCTATTAAATTCGATCTTACGATTATTTTTTTTTTGTAATTATAAAAATTCTCATCTAAAATATAAACTAAATATTAATTTGCGACGTAAATCTAATATGAATTCAATTCAATTCCAATACCCATTCACCAAGCTCAATTTTATTTGTTGATGAGAGTGTACATAGAAGTCGATAAATAAATTGGTATGTGAAACTGTACAATCAGATTGGATAGGAGATCAATAATATATTTTTATTTATATATTTTAATTAAATGTGAAGCATATAAAGTGTTGCTTTGTATAATTCTTTTGGGGAGCCTTTTATAGTTATATTTTTTCAAACTCTTCTTAAAAAAAATTGGCTTGTTATGGATTACAGATACATGATAACAACTTGATTGTGAATTTCGATCTATTAGATATCTTTTTCTTTTCTTTTTTCCGAGCTATTACAGTTATGTTCGGAATTTGAAGGATGGGGATACAACTCAAACTGGACATAATGCTGGATCAACCTCATCTTGTCAATCTATTAGATATCTTAATGGGACAATCATTGCATACAAAATATTTCACCATCTTGGTTCTTCTCAAAGGAACTACATGTAAAACTTTTATAAACTATAAACGTAGATGTGAGATAACTATATGGGAACATAAACTCATACAAAGCAAAACGCAATTTGTGATCAATAATTGAAATGGAAAAGATCAATAAACTCAAAAATTAGTTAAGCTGGTCTACTAAACTGCTTCTATAGGTTACATTTTATTCAGGTTGTTGTTGACATTCCTCCTGCATCAATAACATAAGACGTTGGAGGTAGAAATATATGTTCACTTTTAATTTGCATGAGAAATTCTAAAAAATAAAATAATTAAAAAATTACATATCCGTAGAGATTCTTTGATAAGACATTCCGGACAGTAATAACAAGCATCTCGTGGTAAAACTGAACCGATACTATTTTAATTAAACGAAAACCTTGGACTTACATTATAAGTAACGACCGAGATATTAATACTATTAGGCCATGTTTGTTACATGGGTTTGGTTAATTTTGTTTCCAAACCCATGTTTGGTGCAACCAATGGGTTTGTTAAAATTAACACATCTCATTTTTAACCCATTGTCATGGGATGAAATTAACCCACTCAGCAGATAGGTTAAAATTAACCCATCCTCTTCGCGGCACTGCTCGCTCTCGCGCTGTCACCGAAGTCATCGTCATCCTCACTGCACCCTATTGCCAGTCGCTGCAACTTCATCATCTTCCTCGTTGCACCTCGCAATTGCAAGTGAAGGACAACTCACCCACTGCTCGTTGGAGTCATCGTCATCCTCATCGCACCCTGTCGCTGAATCTGATCGTCATCCTTTTCGCACCCTGTCGCAGATTTCCTCCTCGCCGTACTCAATATGTTATTGTAATTTGATTGTAATTTGTTTGCTTCATCAACTAGATACTCTTTTGGTGCTTTTTCACAGGTACCCTCTTGATCTTTCAACTTTTTTGTTTGGTTGTAGTTTTTTCTTCTGATCGTAGGTTGTATATGGGTTTTTGTTTGATGTCGATTTTGAATTTGAATTTTCTGTTGACTTATTGAGATTAATGATATGATTTTCTGTTGACTTGTGTGTTTGGTTTCGATCAACTGGTTGGATGCGAGTTGTGTTGGGAAAAGAAAATTGGTAGCTATCACTAGAAGTATGGTTGTATTGTGTTTCAATTGCAGTATTAATTTCATTAGAAGGTTTTGCATTTAAACTTGTTTCAAATATACAAGTATTTTTGAAGTTGAAGCATCTGTAGAATGCTGGAAGAATAGAGATATTCTTCATTCTGTTTTGCATTACCTGCAACTCACTCTTATCTTAAACTCATAACAAACATATCCAATCCTGTAACTTATCAAACACAGCTACACACTATTTTTAATCTTATCCTACGTTATACCAAACATGGGACAACTTTTAAATTTATCCAATCTAATCTCATTCACTCCCATATAAATAATCAAATCCTATTCCATACAATAAACAAGGCCTTAAGCTCTAATATTCATACTTCGAAACCCTAATCTTAGATAACAAATACTTTTTGCGTTCAGTAAGATTTTAAAATGATTTGAGCTTAATTAGGCCTTTGTAATACAGCCTTGAGATTTACTGTAACTACAAATAAGCAGATCTTGCTAATTTCCCACTTGAGGGATTGCATACAGTTATTCAATTTGTAACCCAAAAAAGTGTTGATAGATGCTCTTAACTCTAATACACAAATAAGCATCAATGGTAAATGAACAAATCAAAAAGGATGCCAAACATAGCATTATTCTGCATATGCATACAAGCATATATATATATACATAGTAAAAATAGATATCGGTAGTCGGATTTGTACAATTACAAGTTATATTTTAGCTGACTGATGGACTCTAGCTAAAACGTACTTGTGGACCTTCAAAAGAAGGAATGATTCGTGGCCTCTCTTCTCACTTGTCAAAAATGACACAACAGCTTTTGTCACTCAATGCCCCACATGACATGGCTTAAAGATTCTCCTCCCACAACATTTTTCAATACAAACAAAATTAAACTTATCCAATATTTTACTTATATAGCCATGAATATATGGTGTCTCAACCTTCAAAGCAAAAGCTATTCTACTGCTTTTAATTACCACCAAAAAGCACTTCAGAGGAAGGATGTTCACTTACTCATATATATGTTGGCCCACTAAAAAATCCACACTTCCTGCAGATCAGGCCACAGAAAAGTTGTCATTATATATCCATCATGTGCTTCCAAGTATTAACTAATAGTTGATCACATAGTTAATTTATCCTCAGCCCCATGTGTGTGTGTGTATATGTATATAAAAAAAAATCATGTGCCTTTCAACCACCCAGCAGTAAGAATCATTGATCTGCTGAGTTACAGCTAAGAAGGCTCTCTATCCTTTTGTTGTTTTTCATATATGGGACATCACACAGTACATTTTACTCTTTCATGAGTACTGTAATAATATGTCTTCAACCAATAAGAGAGATTATCATTTTGATATATTTTTTTCCCACTTATTCTTCTTGCGCATGTATATGTGCAAACTATTGGCCGGTTTCTAATAGATTTATTTACAGGCAAAGACAGTGAAACCTCCAAATGTTGGAGGAGAAAAAAAAAAAAAAAGAATTGTATTATCATGTGTCCTCAAGGAACACGTTAAAAGATTGAAAAAATGAATAAACATTTACATTTATTTTTCAGAATACGGAAAATTGCATGTTATATATTAACATGTTACAAGTAAACATAGGAGTTTTTTTAATAAGTTTTTTTGATTCATAACATGTATAGCACATGGTAGGGAGCCGAAAAAGGAATATTTCTACACTGGAAAATTTTTGCTTTATGGATAGAGTAGCTACAAGGAATGGTACTCTTCACAATTGGAAAAGTTTCCATGAACAATAATAATATATATGCAGTGTTTTGTTTAACAATAAAGATAGAAAGAAAAAAAGTGATAAAAATAATATTAACAGAAGAAATTATATATGTAAATTCAATGAGATACTGTGATATTGTAAGCTCACTGTACAATGTCCCCATCTGTGATGAATCTCCCTCACCTGTTCTGTAATTCTGCTCATATGTAATTATAGTTTCTTTGAAGCTGCAAATTCACAATAAATAGAAGAACCCCAGATCTTTTGGATATCAAAACACACCAAAAAAAACTATATAGGTTAAAGAAGAATCCCATATATATTTACTAGGTCTAGAAAATTGAAAAGAAAGTAAAAGTTGCTGATAAGAGAGGAATATTCACCTGTGTATAAGATGCCAAGCTAAAAAATAAAAACCAAGAACCTTACTTGATGATACCTTGGACTTGTATATAATAGTCATCTATCGCCGATGCAGCATCATCAAGATTCTCATGACATTAAAGAAAGAGAAGAAGAAAAGGTCTTTGCATTAGTATGTGAATCTTGATGATGCTGCACCAGCAAACAATGACTTGTGTGATGATGAATCGATCTAAACATGACCCCAAATCGAACAAGAGTCTAGAATGAGTGTGATACCTGTAATTTAACGAATGGTTATAATTAAAGCTTGACAGAACCCTAAACAGAATAGACAGTACGGTTTCCTAGACCATAACCTTAAAGAAAAAAAAAATCCTCTTACTGAGAAAGATGTTTTTAAAAGAACTGAAACTAGTTCTGTTGGAGTGATTCATGGTTTTTTTGTTGAACATGTAACAAGAGGTTTCAGAGAAGAACCACAGCTCTTCTGGGTCTATATGATTAAAAAAAAAACCCAAACAGAGATTTCTAACAAGAAGTAGAACAACAAAAACCAATCAAAATCCGAGGAGAAAAAACAAGAAGAAGAAGAAGAAGAAGAAGGAACCAATCAAAGATGGGTTGTTTAGTTCGAAAACAGATGGTAAAGGACTAGTTAAAATGGAAGGAGGCTGGTCAAGATCTGGCCGCGTTAGCAACCACAGAGAGAGAGAGAGAGAGAGAGAGGAGAACAGAAAAAGTAGGTGAGGGAAGGGTTTGTCATGAGCTTACTTATTTTCCTTTGAGAGATGTCATGAGCTTACTTATATATACATACTATGTCACTCCAAGATATTTTTGAATCACTGACCGGTGCACGGAAATTCTGTACCCTTAGTTGTGTTTTCATGTTATAGGTTTTTTTTAAAAATAAAATAAAATGGACTGTTACGGTATCAGTCCGATCAATATATATCACTCAATATTATGTTATTATATGTAATATTATTGTGATATTCCCTGATTTTCATTTACAATTTTCATATATAGGAGATTTTATACCTTGTATTATATATTATATTATTCTAGTTTCCATGTATTGGAGATTTTATGTTTTGTATTGATTCCTTATATAGCCTATAAATGCTTCCTATTATGAATTCATATTTATACTATGAAATATGATTCTCATTTTCACTATCATATACGATGGGTTAAGGAAGCTTGTAAAGCTCCAACCATTAGGCAATGATCCTTTTACACAAGTTTTTTTTTTATATATTTTTTTTATTTTTTTACTACTTACGGTCGTATGTTAAACGTTGTTAACAAGATAAGATGAGGTTGGCCCAGTAGTTTGTTACCCCTCATATTTTTGAGTCGTGTCACCCTCCCCGAATTCCGAATTAATTGTAATTGTTAAAAAAAAAAAACGTTGTTAATAAGAATGCTTGCACATGCTTGTATATTTCAAGTTTCAACTGCATGATATAATTTCTTAGGTTTAGGTCACCCTGAATCCTGATGAGTTTTTTCTTGTATTTGCATGGTCAATACCATTGTCATAAAAACATTTACACGCTGTAATCGAGATAATTGTGTAAGAGTGGAGAAAGATGATATAATTTGTATATAATCCAATGTTTTTTTGGTGGATATTCTAGAAGTCAACCTGCCGAAATCAATCATTATTTTTTTTTCATGAACCATTCATGAGTTATTTTATATAAGATTTTAGTGATGGGTTGTTAATTAAGAATTAAAGTTGTGTAATTAATTAACATCATGATTATACAATTGTCTTGGTTACTTAGAGTTACTACGATTGGAAGATTTTTTTTTCAGATAGAGTTTTAGTAATATATCTTTTAGGAGTAAAGATTTTGGAGAAAAGTTGTTAATAGTTTGATTTTTAATTTAAAAAACTCTTTCGATCATATAATATAGAAAGAGATTTTATATAGTTAATTAATTTAAATAGACATATGAGAATTATGATTGAATATGTTTAATAAGGTTTTTATTTAAAAAGAGTGTAACGTAATTAATAAAAGAGCATTAGGTGATAAGATGAGATTGACCCAATAATTTACTCCTCACACTTACATTCTTGAGAATTGTGAGTTCGAGTTCTATATCCCCCTCCGAATCCCAAATTAATTGTAATATTAAAAAAAACGCAATTGGGTGGGAAATAACACTACATTGGGCGCTTGGAGAATATCATTACATTAATAATTTTTGTGGATTTAGCACAAACAAACATGAACCGTCCATTATACACTTCAACTTCATTAAACTATCTCAGCTTCTTTTGCTTTTTGTCTCACATAACTGTTATATTCTTTTATATTTCTCATTTTTTTTTACTACTAGCTGTTTTCACTTTTCTCTCTTGTTTTTTACTACTCTAGAAACTCTTAGAAATCGTCCATTCAACAACTAATATTCAAAATCGCTAGATCTACTTGGTTTAAAAAATAATCCCATCGTTGAAGTCTTTGTCTTGCATTTATTTCACTAGATTGTGTGTGTAACATCCCAAATTTCAAAATAATTAATTTTGAATATGTGAAAATAAATTTTGTGAACTGAGGGGTGTAAACGTAATTAAAAGTATGTTTATTTTTATGGTTTCCAGGTGGACCAAATTGAACGGTTGAAAACGATGCACGAAAAGAAGAGTGAAAAACTGAGACAGTGAGTATCGCGACCGGTCATCGTGACCACAGATCGCGATGAGCTGCTCGCGATGAAAAATGGTGATTCTTGGCAGTGAGCACCGCGACCAGTCACTGCGACCATAGCTCGCGCTGACTGGCTCACGATGAAGAAGTGAAATCCTGGCAGTGAGCATCGCGACCACCATCGCGACTAGGATACCGCGATGTGTGATCGCGATGAAAGCGGTGGAGTTGCTCCAAAGAGCAACGCGACCTGGTCACCGCGACCATAGGTCGCGACGACCGAAAGTTTATAAAAAAAAAAATAAGTCATCGCAGAACTGTGTAGAAAAACAGAAAGGGAAAAAGAGAGAGGGAGAGACCGAGAAAAAGAAAAAGAAAGAAAGAAGAGAAAGAAGAAGAAGAAGAAGAAGAAGAAGGAGAAAAAGAAGAAGAAGAGAAAAGGAAAGAGAAGAGGAAAGTGAAGGAGAAAGAGAAAGGGAAAGGAAAAGAAAGAAACATAGAAACGCGATTTGTCGAAAGGAAACAGTATCCAGGTTGGTGTACACCTGTTTTCAAATTCTCTACGAAACGTATTAAGTATTTTTCATTTGAATCTGCGATTTAATTGAAGAATTTCGTTATTACGTGTTTATAATATTGTCTTTGGAATGATTTTATAGTTTTGATCGTATTCTGATCGTATTTCGATTATTACGATTTTTATTGAAATTACTCGTGTTAGATTATTGTCTGAATATTGTTTACTTTTCATGAAATCATTTATGTATGTTTTGATAATATCGTTTGAATTGTTTAATTATGGAGCGACCGTTGATTTATAAATTTCAGTGAATATTTGAAAATGTGTTATCGAAACGGCCCTAGGATACTTAGACATAGAAATGGATATAGGAGGTTGGTATACCAGCTGGGTTCAGTGAGCAGTACTGCACCGATATTGACGTTGCTATTGATGATATATCATGTACCTCCTCATGGATTCGTCTAGGGGTAGGGAGACACGTACCTCCTCACGGATTCGTCTTGGGGTAAGGAGACACGTACCCTCCTAAGGATTCATTCCTGGGATGGGGAGATATGTACCTCTCTAGGGTCCGAACCCTCGGTCCTAGAGTAGGGAGATACATACCACTCTTAGGATTCGTCCTAGGGTGGGAGCTATGTTCGACGGACAGTTACTGTGGTCGAACGACCCATATTCCAGTCCTGGTTTATGTTGGGTATTCTAGAGGGCCAGAATTGAAAGGAATTGAATAATATGTTTATAAGTGAATTTCGAAATTGATTGTATAAGTTTATGCTTCGGTTTTACATGAATTCTATATGGTAATGAGTGTTCCCTTGAAATGATTTCACCAGTTTTATTTCTGTCACTGATTTGCATCATAAATGATTTGCTTTGAACCTGTTTAGATTTGATTATATGGTGATATTTCGTTTTATTATGAAAGGTTATTTCTGATTTTAATACTTCAGTTTAGTGTACACCCACTAAGCAGTATTGCTTAGCGCGTTAGTTTTGTTTCTAACGCGTAGGTACTAAAGATACCGAGGACGGAAAGGACTGAAGAGGCACAAGCTGCAGAGAAGAGTTCAGAGTCACTACAGTGATTTAGGTAGTTATAACATTTTGTATATTATATTTGGATTAGCGTGCATATACAGCAGTCTGTAATTTCAAAGAGTTTACCTTTATATTTTGTAAATAATTTTATGATTTCTGTTTTTCATTTTTAGAATGTTTGTAAATATTGAATTCTAAATTCTTTTATTTTAAAACTGTGGAAAAGTCGCACTAAACGGCAGAGTGCGCAATTGATTGAAAACGACATTTGAAGTGTTGTTGTAATTTTTGTTTGATTTGAGTTGTGGAAAAACAGGTTTTGGGAAATTCGAAAAACAAAGGAAACTCTGCCGAAATTTTTAAAAAAATGTATTTCGATGGGCTCACTAGAAAAATATTTTTGAATTACAAATTGATACGATTTTTTTTTTTTTAAATGGTTTGAAATGTATAAAATGAATTTAGAAAGTTTTGAAAACTCGGTAACGCTCCCTGGGTCAATCCAGCCGGGTCGGGTCAGGGGGTGTTACAGTGTGGAACTCATTTGAACAGTTTTAGATATTTCTCTTACTTTTAATTCTCTTCATAGCTTATTTGAACCTTATATTTCTTTAATTTCACACTAAAAATTTATGTTTGGAGTTAGAAATCTATTTTTGGAGTTGAAAGCATGAATCCGTGATCTATTTTCTCTTTGATAGTGATATATTTTTATGACTGATGTAGGACACTTTTGAAAACTTTCGAGAGGACAAACGATATCGAATTTCGACCCACAATATGTCGTTGGATTCCTCTCAACGAGAATAATCTTCATCACTTGTGTCGAAGTCTATTCATTTCTTTCTCTACCTTCCTCTATTTAACTTTCTCTCTCTAACTTCCAACTCTTTTTTTTTCTCAACTTTGAATTTAAAGGGTTTTGGTTTGAGAAGATAACTAAGGGTATTTTTGTCCCAAAACCAATATTAGTGTTATAAAAACTCAAATTACTAATAGGGTGATAATTACACAAAAGGTGCATCGATAGGTGATAGTTTAACGAACTCTTAATAAAATATTATTAGGATACTTTTGACATTTTAAAAAATATTTTAATCGTCCAAAAGTTTTATTGGAGTGACAACCATAGGATACAAAAAGACTTGAAAAGAGTTTGTTGGATAAAAAAAATAAAAAATAAAACTCTTTTACCCAGTAAAGAAGTAAATATGAATCTTTTTATTAAGGAAAAATGAAATAATTATTTTTAAATTTAGAAATCAATGAAAAAGATCATAGAAATGTCAAAACATCCGGATAACAATAATTTTTAAAATTCAACGAGTGAGTGATCAGTCTTTTTCTGCATTTGAATTTAAACAGTGGAATCAATTAGAATGTGTCATCTTGTATCAAAGTTCTAATAGAAAAGAAAATATACTTTAAAAAGAATTTAATTATTAAAATGAATCTGGTTATTGTTTATTGGTTAACTAATTGACCAGTAAAAAAATAAAATAAAGAAGTTTGCAAGCAAGAAAATTGGTCCCATATAGAAAATGTTATTGAAGGACTGAATCTCATATAGGGATGGCAAAAATTTCCGATCCGTCTCGATCTAATGGGGCTCTGATCCGTTTGGGGTAGGTTTGGAGCACTTAAAATGGGGTTTCGGTCAAGTTTGGAGCAAACTTTTGTGATCCGATTTTTTAGCGGGTCAAGTTTGGATCAAATCATTATGTTCCGACCGGCTCCGTTTAACCCAATATTTATTTAATTATTTTTTTAAAATATTAAAAATATAAAAGAAGAAACAAAATTCTAATCTCTTATCTCTTTACCTAATATTTTATACTTAAAATTTACATATTAATTACTTAATTTAGTAACCTTTTTAAATTAAATCTTCTCTATTTTATATATATATATATATATATATATATATATATATATTACTAATATTGTAAGAAGTTAATGAATTTTATGTCTTTTAGGTTATTTTGGTGTTTATACTTTATATTTGAATTTAAAGTTTACTGAACTTAAATATTATATGGTTTATTAAATTTAAATATTGTATGATTTAATGAACTAAATATTGTATGGTTTATTGCACTTAAATGTCGTAACGTGTATTAGTTATATTTAATAGTTAATTTTAATTTTATATGAAAATTAATTTAATTAGTGAGTTAAATATTTTTTTTCTAAAAAAATATAAATTAAAACGGGTCAGTTAGGGTCAGTATGGATCACTCCGCTCTGAATGGGTTTGAATTTGAAGCGACAGTTGAAAATTTTTGCGGGGCATGGATCGAGTTTGGAGCATCCTATCCAAAGCAAGTTTCGGGTTTGGAGCATGCTGATCTGAAACTGATCCCACCTGTTGCCATCCTTAATCCCACATATCATCATATATATATATTTTTTTGAAATATAACACTTTTCGGGTCAGAGAACTACCGGAACCAAACGGCCCAGATAACTACTCCTAGTAACGGGAAGGGTCTACCCACACAATTGCATTTTTATAGGTAATGGTGGAAATATATATTTACATACACTAAGTATTGAACTTTGGTGACTTTGAGGAATTTGAGTCTCCATCCACCAAGACAAAGGGTCTTGTGTACCACATATCATCAGTGGTCCTACGTATAAATAATCTTTTAACCTTTTGTATAAATAATGTGGTCAAAAACCCATTGCTTATCGAAATAAGCAAAGGTGGTGGATTAAAATGTATTGACCAGAAAAAATTTTAGGAGGAAGATTTCGCAAAAATATAAGAATTAAGAAAGTATTAGAAAAGTCAAAACATAAGAGGGGTATTTGTACTACCGTCCAATGTGGGTCAGTATTAAGGGCACTCATTTAATTTGATAATTTTTTAGGTTCGAGTCAGCACCACCAAAGTTACAATCTACATTTAACAGCCACAAAGGGAGAACTAAAACTCTGCATTTTCACTCAAGTAAGAACTTACATTTTCAAGATTAATCGAATTATGGAAACGATTTGACAAAACAAAAGGTAAAAGGGGGTCATTTTACAGGAAACAAAAGAAGATTTTTGTTTGTTTCAAAATAAATTCAGTTATTTATTTTTTTTTATTATTATTTTTTTTGTATCTTTTGTAAAACTTGTAAAATTGAAGTACATTATAAAAATAATATATCAAACGATCTTCTTTTTTGTTACCATGTTCACAAATTTGGTGAAAAAATAATAGGGAATTAAAAAAATTCCCTAAATTTTCATCAAATAAGAGAACAACCTTATAGTCTTAAAATTAAATAAAAACTCATTCTTTTTTAAAAAAAAAAAAAAAAAAGCTGACACCAAATAGGTAAGATGTTTGTCGGGACCTATTAAGATTAATCACTTTATGTGCTGTCGAATATCTACTCTCATAAGAAGCGAAGCTAACTCTATCAATTTTCATCGATTTGGGGAGGCCAATTTGAAAATTAGACAAAGGTTTAATAGAAAATGTTGGATAAATTTAAATAAAATTTACCTTATTTTTTAATTTAAAAAAATTGGCTCTGGGGCTATAGCTCCCAGTCCCTATGGTTGCTTTGCTACTGTCCAAAATATTCGGAAGACGTCTGCTCTCATTTTAAAAGCCGAGAAAACTTTTCATGCATGTTAGTAAATGTGAATTGTGAGACTTGAACCCTCACCACTAATATAGATTAAGGAGGTCCACACCATCTGAGTTGTGACGTATGTGTAATAAAAACTCATTCTATCAAGATATTTCTGATTAACTATAGGGGGTTTTTGGGTCACGGGTAAGGGATTTTTTTTTTTTTATACCTAATTTTAAAACTATAAGATTATCTATATATTTATTTATTTAGAGAGTTTTTAAAAATTCTCTAAAAATGAAAATTGAAATTATATGACTTAACATCCACAACATGATATGCTTCCATTCCATGTATCCAATAATCAAATTGTTCTCCTCACATTACACATTGAATGTTGCTGCATTTTATCAATTCTATTTCTCTGTAGGATTATTGTCGATAACTATAAAGCAAAGACAATGATAAGACTGGCATTTGACGAAAGAAAAGAAAAATCACCCGTCGACCATCATCATCATCCATCCGCCGCCGCGGCCATCACCACCACTAATTTGTTATTTACTCTTTATCACAATTATCATTATCAGTCGATCTGTCAATCCCAAACCTTCTTTTACTCAAATAATTATCTACAAAAGAGTTACTGTCTATCACCATTAATCTTGATAAAAAGCAATTCAATTCTTTGACGCAAAGTTTTTTTTTTTTTTTTCTCCAATCCAATACCGAATAGATTAAGAGTATGCAATTGCTCATGATGAAGAAATCAGATGGCTGTTGAGACCTATTAAGATCAAATTCTATTGTGCAGTCCGAATATCTATTTTCAAATCGAAAGAAGTCAGCTCCCAACACTACAAGAGGTCTCCTCACACTTATTGTGATTTTATAAAATTTATAGTGTCAAGATTTGAACCTTTGAATTGATATTCAACCACCAAAATAAGGGACCTTTGGCATGTATTGATTAATTTATTACTTAAAAACTTATTTACATGTCATTATCTCTAATTTTGGAAACTATTAACGATAGGGTAGATTGTGACTAATCTTAGATTCGATAAGTGATAAGTGTTAATTAATCAATAATTAATTTTTTCTCTCAAATTCAGTAAATATCTTCTTTTTTTTTTTGTACTAAAAGTATCTTCAATGAATTTTAGGGTTTTGGAGATGATCACGAGTGGCCTTAGAGTAGTAGTCAATTAATTTTGAGGTTTAAAGTTTAATCATTGCTTTGTAGACTTAAGATCATTTTAGTAAAGAATGTTTAGCCTCCGTAGCCTAATAAAAGGATTTTAGATTTGATATTGACCGTTAAAAAAAGGGTAGAAGAAGACGCTAGATATTCATGGCAAAAAATTAAATACATAAGAGAGTTTTTGATTAATTTTAGAAAAAATGTAAGATCTAAAATTTTGTTAAAGATATATAATTTTTATTTTTAATTTAATGAAAACTGACAAACGGAAGGTTTCTTATACATTTCAAATTAAAAAATTCGAATTTGTGTAGATTTCACTCAAGAAACCATAATATATAGGGTGCTAGTTTAAGGGTAATTTTTTTTTAAATGGTACAATTATATGATTAACAACTGTCGGGACTTGTCGAGATCAATTACTAAACGTACGGTCTGGATATCTATTTCCATAACGGTAGACATCTACTCCCACAATAAGGAAAGAAAACTACTCACATATATTGGTAAATGTACATGATGACATTTGCACTATCACCATTCTAGTTGGAGAGAGGTGCACTAATCACTTTAAGTGGTTGTGCAGTTTAAGGACACTTTAGCATGCACATGTTAATTAATGCCTCTATTAAATCATATCAAAAATGATTAGTCTATAAGAATATTAATTAGCTAGCTAGGGGTCACTATGTGAACCCAGGTAGTGCAAGAATTGGTCATTTGTTGTACCAAAAGAGCATATAATCAATAGGAAAAATATATGCAAGTTGGGAGGTAATTCCCTTTTGTCAGCACCAACCTGATCATCAAATCACAAGAAGAAAAACCTGAAAATAGAGATGCATTAATTATCCATGCAATCTGATATTCCTATTGCTTCAAACTTTTTCTTCTTTTTTTATTCCCAAGAAAATGACATTTTACCTCAAGTGGAAATGTCTTTAGAAGGAAAAACATGATCACACTCTATCAACAATATTGTTATTGAAATTATAGTATTATCATTTACTGATGCGTTGTCAAAGAGTTGATGAGTGTCGCAATTGAAAGGGTAATTATTATTTTTATCCCTATATATTTTTTAATTTATTACTTTGTGATCAAAATTATTAGTTCACATTATCCTTAAATTTCATAAATATATCAATTCAGTTTCTGTTACATAATATTCAACCGTTAATTAAATTTAACAGATTTAAGCATATTTTTGTCTATAAACATCTAAACATGCTATGTCCATAAAAATAAAAACAAAAAATACAGTTATATATATAATTTCGAAAATACTAAATAAAAATTGAAGGAGGTTGTTGCCTCCTTCATCATGAGCAAAGCCTCCTTCACCTAATTTTTCAGGGAGGAGGAGGCATTTCTTGAAGTTTTCGAGGAGGAGGTTGCACCTCCTTTCTTCGTTTTCAAGGGAGGAGGATGCGCCTCTTTCCAAAAAATTTCATTTTTATTGTTTCAAAGTTTTATAATTTTAACATAATTTTTATGTGTTGTTTTGAATGTTTTTAATCTTTATAAAGATAATCCTATATATATATATATATATATATATATATATATATATATATATATATGTGTGTGTGTGTGCGCGCGCGCGCATGTGTGTACGCAGGTGTATGTGTGTGTGCGTGCGGGTAGCGATCTACGCACACTAATTGCGTATAATTACGTTTTTAAGCGTAATTGTGGAACAATATATATAGATATTAAGATTTGGACCTTGGTGGTTTGGAGGAGTTTGTGAGATTACAACCACCGTGATAAGAAATCTTTGGTATTTTAATTTTTAATTTGTTTTTTTAAAAAAATTGAATCTGCCATATAGTTAGTTTCTTTATTTTGTTTTACTCGTATAATTAAAATAATTAATCTGTTTTTAATTAGGAAAACCCCAATGTTAATTGAATACAGTTTATAATAAATTAAGCAACAAACAAAATAGTTTTATATTCTTTTTGGAAAGAAACAAAAGAATATATCATGAATTATATAATGTTTTTATTTAAATTTTAGAATAAAAAAAATACTCAGCGCAGGTACTAAAAGCCAATGCTAAAAATTAGAAAATCCTATTTGCATCTAAATCGGAATTGACAGGCTGATTCCACTGAGGTAGTATGATTAACAACAGAAATTAATCAAGTCATTTTATTAAAAAAATAACCATAGCTTATTGCAATAATAAAACAAAAACACATGCATGATTAAAATATTGAACATGGTTCTCTCAAAAGCCTTCGAATATTCGTCAATGTATATAAATTATTGGACACCAACCAAATAGTACTAGGGTATTTTGGTAGGTGCCCGATAATTTATTATATATACATATATATGTCAATGTATATAAATTATCAGACACCAACTAAATGGTACTAGGGTATTTTTAATAGGTGTCCAATAATTTATTATATATATATATATATATATACATTGGTTGGAATTTTACTCAGCTTAAATTGTTAGTAACCCTAATCACATATGGTTAACTACTAATTGTTATAGTGTCTTATATTTTAATTTATCAAATATTGTGATATAATAAAAATTATGTTTGCTTTAAACACTTTCTCTCTCTTTCTTGGGCTCTAGGCCTAATTTATTTTCTAATAGAATCATGTTTGACTGTTCAAGTATGTTATGTACTTGACTTCGGTAGAGTATCCTACACATCAGAATGAATAAAGTTTGATTCAGTATGCTACGTTCCCTCTCACAGTGATGTTATTCCAGTACTCAGCCGTAAATACCTATTGAGTAGTTAAGGGCCAATAGGAATAGGATTCCACAAAACTGTGTTGAGAGCTCCCGACATCTTGCTCGTAATTTAGTCTGGAGATTAAACATATAAGGCCAATGGCATATAAAAATATAAATTATTTTGTTACTCATAAATAATTTAATTAGAAATAAATTAAAGTAAGGGTGGTGCTATTGTGACACCTCAGTTTGTCCCTCTTATCTTTTTTTCAAAGACATTAAACTACCTCATTTTGTCCCTCTATCTTTTTCTTTAAAGACTTTCAACTGTTTTTTCAATGCGGTTGGTAAAAGAGACAAATGAAGTATGACCCTCTAAGGGTGCGACAAATATATTTTAACACTAATTAATTAACAACAAAGCAGTTTGGTAGTTCAATTGCTTTATCAAAATTCAAATGTTAGAATCAGACAAAAAAGTATACATCATTGATCAATTTTTTATGATCAGATACTCGAATCATATATAATATAACACGATGGTGTGCAAAAGAATCTCTCACATGCAAGTTCATTAGTAAATTGAATATAAAGCGAGGATTCTCTGGAAAAGCTAACTCAATGAAGAACAGAATCTGAGTGAACCAGAGCGATTCCTCACCCTGAGATGAGAGGAAAAGTCGATTTGACTCGAATTCAGAACCTAATAAAATATAAAGGAGAAATTTTCCTTAATCTCCCTTGAGATTTATAAATTTTATTTAATTACTCTACATACAAATAAAGTACGAAATTGGTTTTTTTATTTTGCTGATGACTTCACATAGAGGAAATTTATATATAAAATGATATTTATCAATTTCATCAAAGACAAGTTTTCAAATGAAATCTGTATAATCGTATCACCTGAATTCGACTAATTTGAAAGCATATTTAATTAAGATAAAACAAAATTTACCCATCATTAATGGGTATCACTAATTGATGTAATTAAAAGTAGACAAAACTTTGGATGGATATGATGGAATCATACATGTTAATTATTCTACTCAAAAGTCTTAATAAAAGGAAAAGGGTTGGGCTAATACTAATTTTACATTTAATTATTTCGAATTTACAATAAAATTTTTGATAGATTGAGTATATAGTGTATATGCCACGTGATATTATTTGAATAAAATTCTTAAAACTCAAATAATATTTATCGATATGTTAAAAAAATGACCTTTTATCTTGAAAAAATATATTGTAATCCGTAATAAAGTAGTTATAAATAATGTTGTGGTAAAAAATTTTACCGCTTGTGATAACTGTTATAAAAAAATTTTTATTGTGAAACATTCGTGGCAAAAAATTTAAATTTTTTAATATTTATTATGGATTAATATCTTTAATAAAAAAATTACGATAAATATAATATTTTTTTATAAAGTATATGGTAATATGATATGATATAAGTGGTTGAAATATATATATATATATATATATATATAATTATTCGATATGTCAACCGCACTGAAGTTTTTTCTCCAAATTTATTGGGTTATTATATTTATGCAGGGTGTCCACTACACTTTTTGACATGTTTAAAGTTTAAATAATTGCAGAGGACGGCTCTATGCCCTAATTATGGCGAACAACCTAGTACCATTTGAGATTTCTTTGGCTTTGGAAAACCTGTTTTTTTCTTCTTTTGATAAAAGAAATTCATTGCTTGCATGTCATGTCTTGTTTTGTTTTGTTGTAATTATTCCATTTCCATTCCTTTTTAACTTCTTTAATTTTGTTCTCTCTCAAAAAGCACTTCTACTTCACGACATCTCTCAATTTTATAGATTTTCATATAAATATTTTTTATATATTATGTTATGTGAGAAAATGTTTTGTTTATCTTGTTAGACAAGCCACCATCGACAATAAGTTTTAATGAACATAATTATTATTATTTAGAATAATAAAATAATATAAAAATATATTACGGTATTATATCTATTTCTGTTATTATGCAATATATACGATACTTGTAAAATAATCCTACCAAATATATGTACACTGCTTTTAAATTTTACAGTAATTTTAAAATATAATTAATTAAATATTTAACAATTATATTGATAAATGATTATTCTTTCAACACACCTAACATGAATTATCAAACTGGCCCTAAGCGTAATTTTTTTTTTATCTTATCTTTTAAGTTAAATCTAATCAACTATGACGATAAAATTAAATGGTGATCGAATTTAATCATCAAATCACATGACTCGTGTGAATGTCTATGATTTATTCACGTGATCGTCGATTCTTTGTCGGATCCTGATTGAATCGTTAACGTTAATATCTTATCTCGTCAGTCGTGATTCCTAGATAGACGGTGTGGCTGATTTGACGGCCAGCAATAATAAATCTCTTTGAGTGTGTTGTTCGCATCTGAATTGAGTCTCGAGAAAGATTAAACTAAATCAGCGATATACTTTAATACTAATCACTTTAATTAATCATACTTTAATACTTATCACTTTAATTAATCATACTTTAGTACTAATCTCTTTAGTTAAGTACAGTTTTAACATGTTAACCTTTTTTGGAATTGAGGACATATAGTCTTAATACCATCCATCTTGTAACATCATGGTATGTTGCTAATGCGGTTTTGCTTGAAACAGTGGGCTGTTTACTGATTAAAAATTAAACTTAATCACCACTCAATACTCTTGTTAATCATATTTAACACAGTATAGCATAGATCAGGAGAAAAATTTGTGTGGAATGGTCTTACCATATTAGCAGTGGAACCACCTGATAATATAATATCATGTCTCATTATTTATAGTGAAAAATAAAATAGGAACAAGTCCCAATATAAATAATAAAATATAATGAGATAATGTAATTTAATAGTATGAATTCTCTATTGATTAAAATAATTTTTTTAAAGAATAATTATTAATTTGATCCTTAATTTTTAATAAATTATTAATTTTTAATGTAATTTTATTTTTTATACCCTTAATTTTTATAAATGTATTAATTTAGTCTCTTTAACTAATTTTTTAACAGTCAAATTAACTGAAAATGTTAAAAAAACAGTTCTACTCTTGACTATATTTAAATTAGTTAAAATTAAAATTTTACCCTTAAATTTTTAAAAATATTATTAATAACTATAAGAATAATATGGTTATTTTATGTTAATTTTTTTTAAATAAAAATTTTAAATGGATCTCTCATTTAAAAATATAATTTTAAAAAAAATTTAATGAGACATTATGAAAATTATTTTAAAAATTTTATTTTAAAAAATAATATAAAATAACCATATTACCCTTTTAATTATTAACAATATTTTTAAAAATTTGAGATTAAAATTTTAATTTTAACTGATTTACATAGAGTTAAGGGAAAAACTGTCTTTTTAACATTTTCAGTTAGTTTGACTGTTACAAAATTAGTTAGATGAACCAAATTGATATACTTACAAAAATTAAGTGTCCAAAGGTACAATAAATAAAATTTTATTAAAAAATTAAGAACTAAATTGATAATTATTCTTTTTTAATGTTAGGAGCTCTTTTAAATTATCATGTTTTTGTTGTTTGAAATCCAATCAAATAAGAGCTTATGTCAAAAAAAAAAAAAAAATCAAATAAGAGCTATTTTAACATGAAAAAACTCTTTTACTGAGAGATGTGAGAAGCTTCTTTTAGATTTTTAAAAAGAAATAAATTGAGATAGTTTATTATTTTATTTTTTTGTAATTCATTATCATCAATTTCTTTTATAGATGTGTTGTAAAATAATAAACTAACCTAAAAATACTTTTTCAATTGGATACTAAATATGCACATCCACCTATAGTAAATTGGTTAGTGCACTTCCCTCCCACTTTAATAGTAAGGGGTTCAATTCCCACCATACACATTTATCAGCATGTGTGGGTAGTTTTCTCCCCTTATTATGGGAGTAGATATCTCCCGTTATGGGAGTATGTCATTCTAAACATACCCTAAGTATAAAAACAATCCCATTACATTACTTGTCAAGTTTTTTTTTTTTTTTTGACAAACTTAGAACATTGTTACTTTAAATAATTTTTATTTATTTTTAATAAAAGTAGATTAGTAAGGGGAGAAAACTACCCACATATGCTGGTATGTGCATGGTGGGAATTGAAACACTCACCACTAAGGTGGAAGGGAGATACATTAACTACTTTACTACAAGTGAATATGCATGGATTTAATTTAATTAATATTTTTTTTTTGGTACATAAGAGGATAAAACCCAGCAGAAATAAAAGACACAAAGAAAACAGAGACTTAGCCAGGGACTAGTCTAGCCATGGCTAGGTTTCTGCGATCATCCTCAAAAATCAGAGCCGCTTGGGGGGGAATAGTCTCCAACGCATGAACACCAAGGGCCAAATCATGACTCATGCCAGCCAAAACATCCGCTAGCCTATTAGCTTCTCTAAAAATATGCACAATAGAACACGCCCAGTTGGCTTTCAACAAAGAGCAACAAGCATCCGGTAAATTAAAACAATGGTGATTTAAACAAGGCCCTGTATTAACAAGGCTAACAACATCTCTGAAATCAGACTCCACCACAATAGACTTAAACCCAGAAGCCCAAGCAAATTTTAACCCTTCATATAAGCCCCACAACTCAGCTTCCAAAATATTTCCCACACCAATCTTGATAATAAAACCCCATTTCCAACAGATATCATGGTTTCTTAAAACACCAGCCGCAGTGATGGAGCTATCACTCGCCCTCAAACTACCATCCACATTCAACTTAACACATCCTTCCACAGGAGGAATCCACGAAATGAGCCTAAGAGAGGGCTCTTTAAAATTCCCTCCTGTCCCCATACAATTCCACCACTCCTTAACATACATAAAAATTGGAATGTGAGAATTAACAGGAATGACAAAATTGATATCAAAGACTTTACAACACCGCCACTTCCAAATATACCAGACAGTCAAAGCAAACACCATATACCAAGGAGCATCACCAACAATGATGGCAGTATTCTTAAGATTAGCATAAATCCAAGAGATAAAACTATCACTGAATGTTGTAGAAGAAGAAAAACCAGCACAAACCTGGTTCCAAATACCCACTGAAGATCTGCAGCCCCTCAAGAGATGATCAATGGACTCCAGACCTGAGAAGCATCTGGGACAAGAGGAGTCGATGGTTAAAAACCTAGCCCTGCGATGATCATTAGTGAGGATCTTTCCGTGTAAAAGGGACCAGAGGAAAGTCAGGACTTTGGGGGGAAGTTTCAGTTTCCAGATAAAATTCCACTGCCAAGGAGGAGAATCGGAGTCAAGCCTAAGGTTGTAGGCAGTCTTCACCGAAAAATTACCCTTCGAGCACCCTCCCCAAATAATTTTATCAGGGATGTTCCCAATATGGATTTTAGTAATTTTATGAATGATGTTCCAAGGCAGAACAGTCGCTAGTTTTCGCAGATTCCAGCCAGCTTCCACCACATAATCCTTAACTTTCTCAGACAACAGAGTGTCATTTAGAGCCACAGCAGCATGATTAGCAAGGGAGCCATAATCTGAAGCCCAGACATCCGTCCAGAAGTGAACAGAATTACCATTCCCTATCCTCCAATTAATGCCAGAGGATAGGAGTTTAGCTCCAAATTTAATACCCTTCCAAGTGTTCGAGCAAACAGGTTTATCACTATCACCAGGAGTCAACAAGTTAGCATTATTCAAGTACTTACAAGTAAGAAGCTGGCTCCAGACACCTTTGTCACCTTGAAGGATCCTCCACCCAGCCTTAGCCAAGAGGGACTGGTTCATCAATTTCGTGCTCTTGATTCCAAGCCCACCATTACCCTTAGGAGTGCATACAGTCCTCCAGTTCACCAGATGGACAGTCTTCTTATCCACAGTATGCCCCCATAAAAAATCCCTGTTAACTTTGTCAAGCCTACAACACAGATCATTAGGAAGTTTAATAGTTTGCATGGAGTAAACAGGAATAGATGCAGTGACAGCTTTAATTAGGGTAACCCGACCGGCCATAGAGAGGGTGGCACTCTTCCAAGAAGCAAGTCTTTTCTGGGTCTTCTCTAGGATCTCACAATATGTATGCTTAGTGATTCTACTATGTAAGAGAGGGACTCCCAAGTACTTTCCCAGGTCCTTGGTGATGGGGGAGCCACATATACTAGCAAGGGTCCTAGCGTCTCCATCCGTCACTAGACTATAACAGAACACCCGAGATTTGCTTAAGCTCACTTCCTGACCTGAACTACCACAGAATCTATCAAGACAAAACTTCATGCTCTCAGCTTGCTAGATAGTAGCATGACTGAAGAGGATAAGATCATCAGCAAAGAACAAGTGAGAAATTAGAGGTCCTCCCCTAGAGACAACAATCGGCTTCCAAGACCCCTTATTCACACAATCCACAATAAGGTGAGATAGCTTTTCCATACATAGGACAAAGAGGTATGGGGAAATAGGGTCCCCCTGCCTAATACCACACCCCGGAGAAAAAGTATCAGAGATCTCCCCATTCAGAACAACACGGTAGTTGACGCTTCTGACACAGAACATGATCAAATCAACAAAATGTTTGGTCAACCCCACCTCTAAAAGCACATTCTCAATAAAATCCCACTGAATTTTATCATAGGCCTTCGCAAGGTCAATCTTCTAAGCTAATAACCCTTTCTTACTCTTAGAGACACGAAATTTATGAAGAACCTCTTGAGCCACCACAATATTTTCTTGGATTTGTCTGCCAGGAATAAAAGCAACCTGATTCGGACCTACCAAGTCTGCCATAACACCCCTCAGTCTGCTAACAATAATCTTGCTAATGACTTTGTACGCAGTATTGCAAAGGCTAATAGGGCGAAAATTAGCCATCTCCAGGGGACTAGGGATTTTAGGATGAGAGCAATGAGAGTCTGATTTAGCGCAAAAGGGAAATGCCCAAGTCTGAAGCTGTTTGTCACCATATTCACCAAATCCACCTTACAGAGCGGCCATTGATTCTGGAAGAAAACAGCTGGGAACCCATCAGGCCCAGGTGCTTTAAGGCCCCCAATGTCAAACAGACTAGACTTTACCTCTTCTTCAGAAATACCCCTGCACATATTTTCCCTAGAAATGTCATCAATAATAGGAAATAAAGCAGGGAGACTGGTATAATCAAAGCTAGCATTTTTATAGGAGAAAAGGGATATAAAATAATCACAAGCAATCCTTTTCAGACCAAACTTATCATCAACCCAATCCCCGTTCACATCCCACAGACCTTCAATCTTATTCCGCCTTCTTCTGATCATGGTGGATAAGTGGAAAAACTTAGTGTTACGATCCCCACATCTAAGCCAATTGTTTCTGGATTTCTGATGCCAAAACATCTCCTCCTGATTAATTATGTCATTGTACTCTCTAGAGAGATGATACTCTAAGGAGACAAGACTAGAATTATAATTAAAGCTGAGGCTTTTCTGGATCCCAAGAATTCTAGCTAATAAAACTCTCTTCCTCCTAAAGATACAACCAAAACTGTCTCGATTCCAGTCTTTAAGATTGGCAGCAAGAGCATTCAATTTTTCAGATAAGCTTCCCACATTCCTGGTCCAACAATTCGAAACAAGCCCACTATATTCAGCATGCGAAGACCACATAGCTTCAAAACGAAACGGTTTAAGAGAATTGTTGGGGATATGGGCACTATACAAGTTAAGCACAATAGGGCAATGATCCGAGTTGATCCTAGGCAGGTGTCGTACAAATCCCTCAGGGAACATCATCCTCCAGTCAATGTAGCACACAGCACGGTCAAGCCTGCACCAAATATCGTCATTCACACCTCTCTTCGTCATCCAAGTAAACTTTTGTCCCACAAATCCCAAGTCAACCAAGCAATTAGCATTGATCCAGTCTCTGAAACCTGTGTCAGAAAAACAAGCTCTACCTCTTTTTTTTTCAGCAAGATGAGTAATTTCATTAAAGTCTCCTAGAACAACCCAAGGGCCTACAAAGCAACCCCTGATAAGATTGAGATACTGCCAAAGATTCTTTCTAATACCACAGCTGGGATTGGCATAAACAACAGTAGTAACCCAACACTTCTTAGACTCAGTAGCAACAAAAGTAATCGTGTGTCGTGAGCTAGCCACAACCTCTAGCGAGACAGATGGGCTATTCCAGAGCAGCCATAACCCATCCGAAAAACCATCAGCATCAACAATAAATTTACTAGAAAAACCTAGTTTATTGGCCACCGACAGAGCCCTGGGGCCACTGATTCTAGGTTCCAACACAGCAAGAACTTCGAATCTGTAAATCTTCCTAAAATCCGATAAAGTTTTAACAAGACTCTTTTTACCAGCTCCTCTAACATTCCACACGCACAACATCAAGATAAAACTAGTTAAATAAATATCAAACACAATCAGAAAGGATAGGAACAGCACACCTGCAGACCCTATTCTTGGGCCACTACCATGGCCTCTTTGAGATTAGAGACCACTTCAACAAATTCCACATCAGCATTAAGATCAACAATACTGGGAAAAAGTTCACCAATAAGATTCTGCGGATCACCTGAGGTAGCCCTCATCTTCTCCTTATCTGCCATATCTGAGTTAAGAACATCTTTATGTAAGCTCTGCAAAACTTCTGAATCTTCACATACATCCTCCATGTCATCCACTGGGTTAGGATTCAAGACAACTTCCTTCTGCAGTAGAATAGGGGGACTTGTAAAATTAAGCAACCCCTTCTTAGGGAAAGGGACCTTCTTAATTTTACTAGTACCTGCCTTGAGAGCCATTTGATCCCTTCGAGGAGTTTTACCCCTGTTAGGGATGTCCCTCAAAACTGTCTTACCCGCAGCCAATGGGGTGTCAGGTTCACCAGATGTAGTCAAAAGGTCCTTACTCTTCAGAACTTTTCCCTCCATGATTGCATCACTTTCCTCAACCATCTGCTCAGAAAACACATCAAATCTGGAACCCTTACCCCCTACTGGTTTAGATGAGATAGGCTTGCTAACAATTGGGCGTTGCTTAATACCAGTCTCAGTGGCCTTACTAGTACCACTCATTTCCTCCACGGAAGGGCGGCTACTACAATGCACCTTTGCAGAAGACTTACCCACGGTCCTATCCTTCACCTTCCCATCCGAATCTTCCCTATTAAGGGGGATTTCTCCAGTATTGCCACCCAGATTTTTGCCATATGTAGACCCTTTAACTGAGTTATTTAGAGGACCTCGGAAGCCCGTTTTTCCACCTGCCCCATACTTGCCATTTCTTCCATATGAAACCATCATCCATGGACCATACGGTGTCGCCGGATCCACCAACTCAGCATTTTTCACAACCTTTTCAATAGGAGTCCCCTGATCCATATCCCCCTCCTTACAATTACCTTGGACATGCCCAACCTTACCACAGATAAAACAAACCATACTAAGATTTTCGTACTCAATTCTTATAATCTTCCCATCAACTTTCATATAGCTTCTCAAAGGTTTGGATATATCAATCTCAATACAGAGCCTTACATACCGGCCCCTTGACTGAGCTTCGGTAATTTGATCAACTCTACAGGTTTTTCCCAGAATACCTCACAGCTTCCAAAGGAAACCAGCATCTACCCATTCCATAGGCAGTCCTGAGAGTCTAAGCCAAACTGGCATCACACGAATAGGTTCCTTTCCTGGAACAAAGTTAGGTCTCCACCGTTGCACAACTAAGTACTGGTTTGTGACCATCCATGGACCTTCAGTCAATACATATTCAAGATCCGCAACAAACTGGAATCTAGCTACAAAATAACCATCTTCCAAATCAGTAAGCTGTTATTGACCCACAAGCGACCATTTCTGAGTGAGTTTCTGGATCATGAAATTCAGGGAATGAGATCTCCTCATGATCTTCAAAATCAAGGCGTTAGCCCAAGGTTTGCGAAGTTTGGATTTTAATTCTCTAGACAGAATAACATCTTGACCATTGGATCCTTCCACAAGAACAAAGTCAGAATCCTCAATTGTAATCTTCTCTTTACCATCTCCAAATCCCTTCCAGTTGCTAGGATTCGATACTCCAAGAAGCTTGGTCTTGAAACTATCAACTCTTTCCCTCTGCGGCATTACCGACAAATCATCACAGTCACTGCGAGCATGTTTGCAGTGGAATTCTGGGTTGGCTCCTCCCCCTGGACCCTCCACCATCTTCTCCGGCGGATGTTGAGTAGAGAAAACCAAGTGCTCGGCCATGGGGAAGGAGGGGTGATCGCCGGTTTGATGGATTCGGGCTGAAGGAAGCTGCTGCCCACCACCTGGGTTTGTCAAAGGGAGGGTTTCTGGACCGGATCCAGGATGCAAACCTTCGGATCGTCTTTCTCTCGTCGTCACCGACGAGTCCATCGAGTTCGGAGGTAGGTTCGGCGTCGCCTATACAGCCTTCAACAGCGGCTGCGCTAGTTTCGGAGATGGATCTCCGCCCGATCGCGAACAAAGGAGAGCTTCAGGGTCCTCTCTAGCCTTCAAGGATCCCGATCGACTTCCTCTCTTGCTCGCCGTCGGAGCCAGCTTGAGATAGAAGTGCTGCGATTTTTCTGGATCTTGATTCACTGTAGCAGTTTACTGTAATTTAATTAATATTTCATTTATCTTCAAATGTATAATGTTTCCATTTTCACTATTCATTATATGATTTCAACATTGTGGGTCAGTGGGCTGGACTCATTTGTAATATTAACCAGACGACAAGCCTGTTTGGTCTTCAATTGGATTACTCTTAAATGAAAAATTATCATTCGTTTCTAAAATGCAGAAATTTTTTTCTTTTTATAAGTTATGTAATTAAAAATCAATTATGTTCATAAAAAATAGCTTATGTTTTGTTAAATTATTGTTTTATTTTTTCTATGTTTTTGTTGTTTTAGTTGCAATTAATATTACTCAAGTGTCCAAAGCTATTTTTGTAAAAAATAAATAAATAATAAATAATGCGTCTTCTCATAACTCAAGTGGTGTGTACCTTTCCAATCCACGTTAATAGTGAGGTTTCAAGTCTCACCATACACATTTGTTCTCATATATGGGGAGTTTTCTTCTTATTATATGGGAGTAGATATCTCCCGATTATGGATGTCTGACCTGATCGGTTTCAAGTTTCAACAAATAATAATAATAATGACAATTATTTCACCAAACAATTACCATTGTTTTTCTGCACAAAATTGGATTTTTTTTCTTAGGTTGGACTTATTCAAAATTGGTTTGATGGATCCAAGCCTTGAGTAATAAAATTCTAGCCCAAGCCCAATCTTGAATCACAAATTAGAAGGCCATAAAACTCGGATCAATAATAATATTCAATTAATAAGAAAACTTTATATTAGGCTTTTTTTCTTTTTTTCTTGTTTTCCTTTTTTTATTTTTTTGAAACAATTACAATTAATTCGATAATTAGGGACGACGGAAAGGGGAATACGACTCGAACTCACAACATTATGGGTGTAAGTGTGATCAATAATGGGTTGGAGTTTTAATTCAAATTTACTAAATAAAGTTCAATATGTCATCAAATAAATTTGGACTTTCATATAAATATTATATATATATATATATTATGTTACAACACTAAAATGTTTTGTTTATCTTGTTAGACAAGCCACCATCGACAATAAGTTTTAATGAACATAATTATTATTATTTATAATATAATATTAATTTAGTTTAAAATTTAGAATAATAAAATAATATAAAAATACATTACGAAATTATATATATTTATGTTATTATACAATATACACAGTTACAACACTTGTGAAATAACTCTACCAAATATATACACACTGCATTTAAATTTTAAAGTAATTTTAAAATATAATTAATTAAATATTTATTAATTATATTAATAAATAATTATTCTTTCAACACAGCTAATATTAATCACTAAACTGACCCTAAGCGTAATTTTTTTTTTGTCTTGTCTTTTAAGTTAAATCTAACTATAACGATAAAACTAAATGGTGATCGAATTTAATCATCAAATCACATGACCCGTGTGAATGTCTATGATTTATTCACGTGATCGCCGATTCTTTGTTGAATCCTGATTGAATCGATACCGTTAATATCTCATCTTGTCAGTCGTAATTCCTAAATAGACGGTGATGATTGATTTGACAGCTAGCAATAATAAATCTCTTTGAGTGTATTGTTAGCATCTGAATTGAGTCTCGAGAAGATTATCTAAATCAGCGATATACTGTAATTAATCATACTTTAATTAGTCATACTTTAGTACTAATCTCTTTAGTTAAGTACAGTTTTAACATGTTAACCTTTTTTTGGAATTGAGGACATATAGTCTTAATACCATCTTGTAACATCATGGTATGTTGCTAGTGCGGTTTTGCTTGAAACGGTGGGCTGTTTACTGATTAAAAATTACTTAATCACCACTCAATGCTCTTGCTAATCATAATTAACACTGTATAGTATAGATCAAGAGAAAATTTTGTGTGGAACCACCCGATCATATAATATCATGTCTCATTATTTATAATAAAAAATAAAATAGGAACAAGTCCCAATATAAATAATAAAATATAATGAGATAATATAATTTAATAGTATAATTTCTCTACTGATTAAAATATATTTTTTTAAGGATAATTATTAATTTGATCCTTAACTTTTAAGGAATCATTAATTTTTAATGCAGTTTCATTTATTGACCCTCAGTTTCGGGAAAAGATTCTGCTGCCATTTTTCTCCTTGCTGCTTGGTTTGTGTGGAACTTGAGGAACCAGACCATTCATGGTGGAAAGGTTCTTCATTCAGGTTGTTTGTGGAGCAGGGCGTCCATTTATTTTACTGATTTTCAGAGTGCTTCTGTCTCTTTTCGTTCCAGTAGCTTGGCTCCCAAGCAATTGTGGTCGAAGCCTCCTGAAGGAGCTTTTAAGCTCAATGTGGATGCCTCAGTTGTTAGTAGCTTAGGCCGTTTTGGCTTGGGTGTTATTTTCAGGGATGATTCTGGCTTTCCTGTTTTCGCTAAATCGCAGGTTTGTGGTGGCTCTGTCTCGATAGAGGTTGCAGAAGCTAGGGTTATCCTTGAAAGTGTTTCTTTGGCAGTGGAGCTGGACTTCTTTCCCCTATTCATTGAGTCAGATTCCCTGAGTGTGGTGCAACTGTGCAAGGGAGATTGGATCTCTAGAGGTGATGTTGGCCATGTTATTTTTGATATTCTTTCCTTGCTAAATGGTAAGGCTGCTTTTTGCTCTTTTGTTCCTAGAGGTTGCAATTTTATTGCTGATTTTTTGGCTAAAGAAGCTCTTAGGCTTAGTCTTTCCTTTGTTTGGAAAGATTTCTTTCCAGATTGGTTTGTTGATTTGGTTCAGGCTGGTGTTTTTCCAGCTGTTGATTGAGTAAAGTTTGTTTATTTTTTAAAAAAAAAACTTTTCATAAATATATAATTTAGTCCCTTTGACCAATTTTGTGACAGTCAAATTAACTGAAAATGTTAAAAAAAAAAACAGTTCTACTCTTGGTTATATTTAAATTAGTTAAAATTAAAATTTTATTCTCAAATTTTTAAAAATATTATTAATAATTATAAGAATAATATTGTCATTTTATGTTAATTTTTTTTTTAAAAAAATTTTTAAATGGATCTCTCATTTAAAAATATAATTTTAAAAAAACTTTAATGAGACATTATGAAAATTATTTTAAAAAATAATATTTAAATAGAGTTAAGGGAAAAACTGTCTTTTTAACATTTTCAGTTAGTTTGACTGTTACAAAATTGGTTAGATGAACCAAATTGATATATTTACGAAAATTAAGTGTCCAAATGTATAATAAATAAAATTTTATTAAAAAATTAATAATTTTTTAAAAATTAAGAACTAAATTGATAATTATCCTTTTTTTTAATGTTAGGAGCTCTTTTAAATTATTATGTTTTTGTTGTTTGACATCCAATCAAATAAGAGCTTATGTCAAAAAAAAAAAATCAAATAAGAGTTATTTTAACATGAAAAAACTCTTTTACTGAAAGATGTGAGAAGCTCCTTTTAGATTTTTAAAAAGAAATAAATTGAGATATTTTATTATTTTATTTTTTTGTAATTCACTATCATCAATTGCTTTTATAGATGTATTGTAAAATAATAAACTAACCTAAAAATACTTTTTCAATTGGATACTAAATATGCACATCCACCTATAGTAAATTGGTTAGTGCACCTCCCTCCTACCTCAGTAGTGACGGGTTCAATTCCCACCATACACATTTATGGGAGTAGATATCTTCCGTTATGGGAGTATGTCATTCTAAACATACCCTAAGTATAAAAACAATCCCATTACTTTACTTGTCAAGTTTTTTTTTTTTTTTTTTTTGACAAACTTAGAACATTGTTACTTTAAATATTTTTTATTTATTTTTAATAAAAGTAGATTAGTAAAAACTACCCACACATGCTGGGAATTGAAACTCTCACCACTAAGGTGGAAGAGAGGTACATTAACCACTTTACTACAAGTGGATATGCATGGATTTAATTTTAATTAATATTTCATTTATCTTCAAATGTATAATGTTTCCATTTTCACTATTCATTATATGATTTCAACATTGTGGGTCAGTGGGCTGGACTCATTTGTAATATTAACCAGACGACAAGCCTGTTTGGTCTTCAATTGGATTACTCTTAAATGAAAAATTATCATTCGTTTCTAAAATGCAGAAATTTTTTTCTTTTTATAAGTTTCTAAAAATCAATTATGTTCATAAAAAATAGCTTATGTTTTGTTAAATTATTGTTTTATTTTTTCTATGTTTTTGTTGTTTTAGTTGCAATTAATATTACTCAAGTGTCCAAAGCTATTTTTGTAAAAAATAAATAAATAATAAATAATGCGTCTTCTCATAACTCAAGTGGTGTGTACCTTTCCAATCCACGTTAATAGTGAGGTTTCAAGTCTCACCATACACATTTGTTCTCATATATGGGGAGTTTTCTTCTCATTATATGGGAGTAGATATCTTCCGATTATGGATGTCTGACCTGCTCGGTTTCAAGTTTCAACAAATAATAATAATAATGACAATTATTTCACCAAACAATTACCATTGTTTTTCTGCACAAAATTGGATTTTTTTTCTTAGGTTGGACTTATTCAAAATTGGTTTGATGGATCCAAGCCTTGAGTAATAAAATTCTAGCCCAAGCCCAATCTTGAATCACAAATTAGAAGGCCATAAAACTCGGATCAATAATAATATTCAATTAATAAGAAAACTTTATATTAGGCTTTTTTTCTTTTTTTCTTGTTTTCCTTTTTTTATTTTTTTAAACAATTACAATTAATTCGATAATTAAGGACGACGGAAAGGGGAATACGACTCGAACTCACAACATTATGGGTGTAAGTGTGATCAATAATGGGTTGGAGTTTTAATTCAAATTTACTAAATAAAGTTCAATATGTCATCAAATAAATTTGGACTTTCTGCAAAGCAAACTGGATCCTATATTTTTTTTTCATTTCTTACAATAATTTATAATTTGTCAAAATTTTTAAAATTCCATATACTTTTGGTTTCTTGCAATCAAACTATTTTTTTCCCATTAACTCTAGATTAAGTTGTTGAAATTTGACCCTTTTAATCACTTATTTTTTCATAAATATATATGGATACTATATGGTGTTAGTTAGATCTATACCCTGAAATGTATCATGTAATATATATTTATTTATTTTATTACACGATTATATTATTCACTTCTATAAATATGAATACTGGTTTTATCGTTATATTGTATATGATTTAGTCGTGTGTGGCTAATACACGTAGGATAGATATAAATTAAAAACTTATATATCTTTATATAATTTTTTTTCTGGTGCTAACGTTACATTTTGTGAAAATACATAATTATAGTGATAAAATTTATATAAAATTAGTATTAAATTTCGTAGATATTGATGTTCAATTTATATGGTATAGTATATATGAACAAACGTAAAATCTATGTAAATGAATTTGATATGAATTTTGTGTCATTTTAATGAAAATAAAGTAATTAATACATGAGAGTTGTTGAAATTTGCCTGTGAACAATAGGGCATACCCTAAAAATATTCTTCAACATAATCTAAATTTCGTTGACTTAAAATGAATCTAGATCAATGAATAACTGCCACGTGTAGCTATACAAAGCTCTGATCACAGATTTACATTTGTTGTTGAGATTTTGTAGAAGTCCATGTAACCTTAAAGTTGTTCTTACTAGATTTGCTGCTTGGTGTTAAAACAAATAATGTAACAGGTGGCACAAGACCATATGTGCCAGCTAGACCAAATAATAGAGAAGATGTTTAAAGGGTTGGCCAGACAGGTAAGCTACTTCCACGTGGTCCAATGGTGTGCTTCCATGTGTTACGTAGAGTTTGATGGGGTTGACTTAAACCAGGTTGATAATAAAAGATCTCTAGTTAATTCATGACATGGCTCTATGACTATTCCAACGCTAGTCACATAAATCTAATAAGGATATTTCAAGTATTATCAACAGAATATATTCCTTGCACGATTTTGAGATAAAAAAAAAAAAAAAGAAAGTAATTATATAAATATATAATTCCATAGATATTGGATTGTTTTAGAATAGTTAATTAATAAAAAAACGAGTAATGTTAGGTTGCTTAAAAAATTTATTCAAAATTCATATCTAAATAATATGGTATGTGAGTTGTCAACACCACATCACTTATCGCATCATTTAATGATTTATATGATATTGACAACTCATATTCTGTATTATTTGGGTATGAATTTGGCTAAATTTATTGGATAACCTAATATTACTCATAAAATATATATGTAACATGTTCATAATATTGATGGATTAATATTAAATAGTCTTGAGACTTTGAATGATATAGATAATTAAATTTAATGTAAAAAAGAATTTTGAGTTAAGAAAGAAGCTAGGAAACTTAGGATACAGTAATGAGAGGCACGGGCATTATCACTCCCATGGTCAAAAAGTGAACCCCAAGACCAAAGATCATCAACACCCAATTTGCACTACTCAAAACCACCGTTTGCTTAGCTAGCTATGACTCATTTTTTTCTCTTTTTCACGAGCCTATTTAAAGCCCTCTCCTTCCTCTTCAATCTCACTACAAAAAAAGAGAAAAGGGAAAAAAATCTGAACACATCACAGCATTTACAGATAATGTCTAGAGTTGCAAGTCTCAGCGTTTCTGTGCTGACTTGGTTCTATTTTTTTATGCTCCTCATATCCTCTCCAGGAATAGCCAGGGTAGTTGTTGTGGACGCGGCGAGGCCGATTTCAGGCTTGCATTCTGGAAACTATGCAACTTTTAAGCCCAAAACAAGCCATGATCATCAACAACAGCATACGTTCCAGAGCGGATCAGGCGTGAATGATTGCCTGCCAAAAGGGTTTCACCACACGTCGGCGCCTAGTCGATACATAAACTACCACACTTTTGGTTCAACAATGTGTTCTACGACCAAGCATCCAAGCAGCCCATGAAAGCAATATGCATGTGAATTGGTTCAGTGAAGATTCATGGGGTTTAAGTACTGCTACTGCATGTTCATGCAAGTTGTATATGTTTAATTTGGGTTTCTACATGTTGTATACGTAAAATGCAAAGAAAAAGAAAAATTGCACTGGAAACGTAAGTTTATATATATATATATATATATATATATACCATTAATATATATTTGTTCAAGCGTAATAAGATATTTGAATTTAAAGCTTTTTATATATAGTTTTCCTCTTAGCTCTCTTCCTTTTCTAATAATTTTTTTTGTTTAATATTTTTATATTATAGTTTTGTCAGTATGTATCTTCTCTCAAAATGCAATCAGAAAAGTAATTAACTTGTGTATAAGACGACCTGATTAAATTACAAACAAGTTTTAATTTAAATTTTCATTAATCATCCATATTTAATTCTAAAGTAGTAGAGTGACCCCCACACACTAAAGATTACCCAGATAAAAGGACTAGTCATGGCCCTCAATTTGTTCACAATATAAATAAATATAAAAGATGCAGTCATGGCCCTCAATTTGTTCACAATATAAATAAATTTTTCTTGAAAAAAAAAAAAAAAAAATTGGGTTAGAAGATCCACCGAAGTGGGAAGCCTTAACCGGATGTGTGGTAACAGGTAGGCTCGAAAGCCGTTCCCGTCCCTGTCAGGGGAGATGCCAACCATCTCTCCTTTCTACGAACACATTCTTTGGCCGCTTGGTAGTTTTTAATATGCTATCAAAATATTATTTGTTTTTTCGATGTGGGACTGAGCTACGTGCGCATACCTGGACCTGGACCTGGACTAGCCTTTTTTCCATCCGATCAACAACGGTGAAGCAATTTGATCAAAATATAGGAATGTGTAATAGTTTTTATGATAAATAAATTATTTTTCATAAATTTTAAATTATATATTGATAAAAGTAAAACTATTAGAAAAGTTTTATAATAAAATTAAGATATATTATTTTTACCCAAATATAATTATTAAAATTATTTTAAATAATATAATTATCAAAGTATTTATCAATAAAATTATTATTTTTTGTATTTTGTTTTCTAATCCCCTCGAAATGGGTTTTAAGTAGTGAGTTCCATTTGATATAAGGCAGTGGCTGAAGAAGCTTGGGCCAAGAGTGGGCTCAAACACTCCTTAAACACAAAAGTTAATTTAAATTTTATTTAATTTGGTTAAGTTTTAATTTTAAAAAAATATATTTGAATTCGATTTAAGTCTTATTTAAATTTGGTGATTCGAGCGTCAAAGAAAAATATTTGAGTCTAATTTAAGTCCTATTTAAATTTGGCTCTAGTTCAAGCTCTCAAACTCAAAATTATAAATTTATTATATTATTCTAAAAATATGAACCACATTGAAAACAATTTGATTGTATTAACAAATAGTAAACTATTAATGAACATTTTTTATAAAAGAAAAAAAAATTATATTTATTATTGTTTGAATCAATTCCGATCATTAAAATTTCTAGCTCCATAATTGCATGTCGTGTAGGGAAAGCTTATTATGCTCATATTTTCATCCTACGAGGCTGCCAGCCAGCCAAACGGAAGCTACGGATTATATATCGTTCCATTAATATAATTCTTTTTCATAACCTATTCAGATATCTACTCCCATGACAGGAGACATTTACTCCCATAATAAGGGGAGAAAACTACCCACACATGTTGGTAAATATGCGTGGTGGGAATTGAACCCTCACCACTAAGGTAAGAAGGAGGTGTACTAATCACTTGAGTTATGGGTGGATGTGCCATAAATTTCCTTTTCAGATTATACAAGTTATGGGATGTGTAAGGTTTGAAACAATTAATTAAACTTACAACTAGAAAAGGGTGATTTTTTTTTTTTATTGAAAAGTTTTTATAAAATTTAGCAAAAGATGGGAGGGAATTGTAGTATTTTGCATCTCAACAATTGCAAATTACAAGGAGAAAATCCTCCTGGTGTTGATTCATGATTGTCGTTGTTTGCACTTGGGTATTGTGGAGAATTTCAAATTTGGTTGAATAAGGAACAGTATTGTCTCGATTTTGGGCTTGGACTATCACTAGTCTGCCCATTATATTTATTTTATTATTATTATGATCTTCACACACAATACGAAGATCGTATCAAAGTATCTAACTTGGAAGCATAAATTAATTAATTTAAGTTTTAATCAAAAGACAGATCTACCAAGAAAATGAAGCATTGGAATTCTCCTTGAGATTTCGACGATAATAATAATAAAATAACTCTATAGTTTGGAATTAGATTTAAAAAAAAAATCAAATGGCATCTTCTATGTATTATTATTATTATTGGAAACGGGTAAGAGGTCTGACCTACCGGGATTATCAAAAGAGTTAGAAGTGTCTGTTGGAACTTGTCAAGATCAACTACTATATGTGCGGTGGGAACATCTATTACCATAACCTGTAATATGAGAAAAAAACTTCTCATACATATTAATAAATGTGCATAGGTAAAATTTAAGCTCCATTGAACACTAATAAAATATATTGGGAGATGCACACCACTAAATTTACAAGGGATGTGTCGCTTGTACTTTTTTTTTTTTTCCCTTATCAAGAACAACTATTTGCAAATAATATATTTTAATTTGTGGTGCACATTCATACTTTAAAGAGTTATCATTTGCCTCTAATCAATGATAATACTCGTTCATGGTTGATATTATGTTAAAAATAATACTAAATTGATTAAACAATTTATCCAAATTTATAATCAATTATGTGACATGTAAATTGGAACAATCAAATATGATATGATGCCGGGTAAAAATTACATTAATTATATTTTACATATCTTATTATTTGAGCATAAATTTAAACAACATACTATTATTCTTGTATTATTAAAAAGTGACCACCCAATTAGTCGTCTAACACAATTTAAAAGTAATTTCTCTCTAGATTGGTCATCCTAACTAAACTAGATGCGTTCGTGGACAATTCAATCGGAGTCTCAGCCCATTTTTAACAAGTTTATTAACAAAAAAATTAAGGGTAGATTTTAAGAACCTATAATTACATTCAGCTCAAGTTGTTAGAGCAGCTTTCTCTCACCTCAATAGTAAGGATTCAATTCTCACCTATGTACATTTAAAAAATTTGAAATGATCTTCTCTGAACTTTGTAAAAAAATTTGAAATGCCTCCTCTAGCTTATACAAAGAGATAAATAATTAAGTAGAGGAAATATAAAATAAAAAATAAAAAAAAATTGAGTTAATTACACTCAACCTCCCTGAGGTTTGGCTAATTATATTCGAAATCAAAGTTTGCATTATTGAACACTAACCTCCCCTCACGTTAACGTTGACCGTTGACTTTTTTCAAATTTTTTAAATGACCAAAATTCCCCTGCCACAAATTTTTTACTGTTCATTAAAAAAAATTAATGGTGAGATCCAGATTGGATCTCCACCAAGAAAAAAAAAAAAAATTTTGAACTTCATCTTCGTTCTTCGAAGATGAACTTCATCTTCGAAGAACGACGAACCCAGAGGGTTCGATCTTCGAACCCTCTGGGTTCCACGAACCCAGAAGGGTTCGTATCTTCGAACCCTCTGGGTTCCACGAACCCAGAAGGGTTCGATCTCGAACCCTCTGGGTTCCACTAACCCAGAAGGGTTCGATATTCATCGAACCCAGGAGGGTTCGATCTTCGAACCCTTCTGGGTTCGATCTTCGAACCCTCCTGGGTTCGAGATGAACCCAGAAGGGTTCGAAGATACGAACCCTTCTGGGTTCGTGGAACCCAGAGGGTTCGAGATCGAACCCTCCTGGGTTCGATCTTTGAACCCAGAGGGTTCGTTCTTCAAAGATGAAGTTCATCTTCAAAGAACGAAAATGAAGTTCAAAAAATTTTTTTTTTTTTTCTTGGTAGAGATCCAGATTGGAGCTCCACCATTAATTTTTTTAATGAACAGTAAAAAAATTTGTGACAGGGGTATTTTGGTCATTTAAAAATTTTAGAAAAAGTCAACAGTATAACAAAGAGATAAATAATTAAGTAGAGGAAATATAAAATAAAAAATAAAAAAAAATTGGTCAAAGATAACGTCGACCACCAGAACATGAGAGAGTGTCGCAGAATATGAGGCTGCTGGTCTGGTGTGGTTTCACATCTGAACAAAAGCATGTGTTGGAAAGCCCTTCCACATGCAAAGTGAGTTATTAGTTATCAGATTTCTATAAACTTTGTACAAATACAAAGAGATTGCGAGTGCTATTGCTATATTTATTTCTTATTCTAATATTTAGCATTGAAAAGGCATTTTTGGGTTCTGAAAAAAAAAAAAAAAATCCCACCAAGAACACACTATCCGATCTCCAATTCCCAAATTCAAAAACTGAGTTTTTACACACCATTCAACACAATTTCTTTTACAATTTACGATGCTTGGACCAAATGTTACTGATACAGTGGTGATCAACCACGAAGCAGGAAGCTCATGTTTTCCAAATCACTGTTTTTCTTAAAAACTTTGACTAAATTACGGAATCCAAATAACAATGACATTTGTAGGAAAAAAAATTTGACTAGATTTAGATATAGAAAGAAAAAAAAAAAAAAAACTGTACATGAAGTCATGGATAATTGGAAAGAAAAATAATTAAAGAGGTATCTCAACTTTGATCTCAAGTCGAATCTTAACTTATAAGTTGTCCATTTTTTATTCAATTCACATTTGAGCATTCAATAGGTATGATAAAATTAACATTTCACGAGTTGGGTCCAAATTAAAATGTTTAACGTTAATTTTTTAGGAGCACATCCACTTATATTAAAGACATTAGTGCACCTCTCTTGTGACCTCTCTCTCATCTCAGTGGTGACGATTTAATTTTTACCATACACATTTACCAGCATGTGTAAGTAAATATTTAGGCCGCGCATTTAGTGATTGATCTCGGTAGATCCCAACAGTTATTAATATTATAATACCCCTTAAAAAAAATTATTTTTTAGGAACTTTATGCTTAACATGCTATAAATGTGTGGGTGTAAATTTTTCTTCATTTGTAGTGAATGAAGTAATTAGGTTGATTGAATTGTTGATATTATTACTTAATATTATTTTCACTTTGACTGTGACTTGTGAGTCAAATTGAGGAAGATCTTTATTTATTTATTTTTGTTAAGGGTGTACAATTGTAAGATTAATAACATCGGGACTTGTCGAGATTAATCACTAAACGCATTGTTCGGATATCTATCTTCATAACGAGAAATATCTTTTCACACAATAAGGAAATAAAACTATTTACCGAAACCTATCGAGATCAACTACTAAATACGCAGTACGGATATCTATTACCATAATATGAGACATCTACTCTCACAATAAGGGGAGAAAATTACCTACACATACTTGTAAATGTGCATGGTGGAAATTGAATTATCATTACTAAAGCAGGAAGGAGATGCACTAACCACCTAAACTATGAGTGGATGTGCAAAATAATAATTATATTAATTAAACAAAATTGAACATCAAGTTGTGTCAAATTATTGTAGGGAGGTGGTCAAATTAAACAAGCTTAAGAGTACGTACGTATGTACATACATACATACATGTGTGAGAATAGTAAATTACGTTTAGGTCTTAAAAATTAGTTTTAAGATTCTCACAACACAAGAAGTAATATAGTAGGTGTTCTAAATTAATAACCACCAATGATGGAAAGTACTCCAATCAGACGGTGCAAAAAGTGCTGGGCCAACGTGTCCATACACGCACGCTCAATCAACATTGAATCCATTTTTCAGTCTTCAGTCAACAAAGCTACTCAAAGAGAAGATCTCATGAAAACCCTGCCAAAATCCTAAGCCTGTCCTTTAAAATAAAAAATAATTAATTAATTAATAATTATAATTATTAGTTTATTATATTAATATTTATAATAATAATTGATAACCTCGTTATTCTCTAACTACCATCTAAAATTCTCAATAACCATAAAAAGAAAAAAAAAATAAAAAATAGGAGTTGATTTCTAATGGAGTCCAGAGCATCAATTTTGTCCCACCTAATTTACCTTTTTCACCCTCCTTATATGTATCCCGTGACCATGATCAAGTAAGGGTATTATAGTCTTTTACAATTAGAACACCCAACTTAAATTAGAGTCCCTCATTAATCTAATCAAACTTATATAAAGGTCAAAAACCCTTGTATTTTTTTCACTACCAAACTTGCAAGAATCTCTCTCTGTCTTTCTCTCTCTTCATCATCGTCATACTTGTTCTTGATTTACCATTCTAGGTAACGTTTATTATCATCTTCTTCACCAGAAGAATTGAAGAGAAAACCACCACCACCATCATCATCAGATATCAGATATCAGACATCAATCAGACACCATGAAGGAAGAGGGTGAAAACACAAGTTTCTGCAACAGGCACGTGAGAGACCCGTGCAGATCCTTTGGAAGAAGATGCAGCAGACTAGTGAAGGAGCAAAGAGCAAGGTTTTATATACTGAGAAGATGTATCACTATGCTTGTCTGCTGGCACGAGTATGGCGACCCTTAATTATTAAACACCACCATTTTTAACTATTAAATTTTTTTTTTTTTTTTTTGTTATATGATGAGATTAATATATGAGTGTGTGTATATATATATTAGTATACACAACTAAAGGAGGGTTTTTTGATAGTTTTTTTTTTTTTTTTTAATATTTTTGCTAAAAGTGAATGTAGATCGATCGTGTACTCGAACATCTTTTGATATTATAATTCATGGAAAATTAGTTCTGGTCTCCTTCTTCTTGGGATTTTTACATTAATTACTGTGGTATATTGTGTCACTATCAGATGTCTGTCCAGATAAATAATGTGTTTCACTTTATCTCAGAAACTGTACTTTTTCTGGGAAAAGATATTAAAAAAAGAAAAAAAAAAGTTTCTTTGAAGAAAATTTATGTGAATTTTGATGTTAATTGTTAGTTGGTGCATTAATGAGATTTTAAGAAGTAGATTTTGATTAATTATTGTTGGTTAGCTGATTAAGAGATAGCATACGTCTGGTTAATGGTTATCCATTCTTTCTGGGCCTCTGATTTGACATTATATTAATCATTTTAAACATCACCATCTGGGTATTGATTTAAATTAATTTTTTATTTTTTCAAAATTTATTATATTGAGATTTAAAGTGTGATACTGTGATCTCATCTAATTGATTGATTTTCCTCAACATGTGGTGTTATATGATCGATGGGATGGGATGGTGATCTTTCTTGGTTTCCTTGAAAGGGCGAAATTGGTCAATAATGTTGAAGAATGCCAACTACCAAAAAGAGAAGATAGTATGGTAATTTAATACTTATGAGTCAACTCACGAGCCACTCAATTGACTCACTGACTTATTATTAATCGGGTTAGAATATTGGAGATTAACTACTATAAATACGGTTTTGAAAATAATTTTCATTTTTAAGAAGGAATCTGTTTACTTGAATTATGAGTGAACATCGATTTTTGTGTTTCTTTAATCTCTTAGAAGTGATATTTTTGCACAATTCTTTGTTTTAATAATGGAAATTACGACCACCGTTCAATGTGACTCGGTGAAAAAGATACTTATTTAGCTTGATAATGTTTCAGATTTGAGTTACCAGCACCGCAAGTGGTATGTCAAAAAAATAAAATAATAAAATCGTGTATTATCATCTATCCAGTCTTTGTGGATTATATGTTCTCGTACTCTTATCATGGATTTTATTAAGATTATTAATGTAAAATTAAAAAAAAGTTACTATAAAATTATGATTAAGTTTTCAATAATAAAAAATTTTGAGATTGTTTTATAGTGTAAGTTATATTATCTAAATTATTATAAAAGTCTATTAAAATATATGAAAGTCATTTAAATGAAAGTCTTATCAAAATCTAAAAAAATCGTTTATAAATCTTGTAAAGTCTATAAAAGTTATTAAAAATCTATAAAGTTATTCATTTTAAAAAGTTATTAAAAGCCGTTTAAAATCTATAATTTGAATATATGCCTCTTAGTTCACATGTATTTATCCAATAATGTGATCGGGATATTTGTCAAGTAATTTAAAATGTCTTGTATGATTTAGATGGGTGATATGATAAGAGATACGAAATATGTATTACTATTATATAATAATTTAATTCTTATAATATTTTATCATATTCTAATTGTAATGATTACTATAAGCTAACAAAAAATCAAATCAAATAATTGAAACGTAATTGTGTAAGTTATTTTTTCACCGAATGGGAAAAAAAGGAGTAATTTTGGTGAGTCCAGTATATGAGTTGAAAGCGAGTGAACTCAAATATCCACGATAGATATGGAGTGAAGAGAGATTTTTTTTTTTTTTAAAAAAAAAAATTTGAGAATATTGAACAGAAGAAAACAAAAGGAGACAAGGAGAATCCATGGAACAGAGTGAGTGAGATGGTATACACTTTCGCATCTCACTTTTAACCCCCTCGTGCGGCTCCTCCTTCTTCCTTTCCCTTTTTTATTTATTTATTTTTTATTTAAACTTTATACCCTTAAATTTACCACGCACTGGTATATCTACTTGTAGTAAAATATTTAGTGTATTTCCCTTCTAATTTAGTAGTGAAGTGTTCAATTTCCATTATACAGATACCAGTATATATGGGTAATTTTCCCCTTATTATAGGAGTAGATATCTTCCGTTATGAAGTAGATATCCGGGATACGTGTTTAGTGATTAATCTCGACATTTTTCGACAATTATTAATATTATAATTATGTCCCTTTTAAAAAAAAATTAACACATACTCCAAAAATAATATGGGCAAAAATCATTTTGATCCCTAACTTATCACGAAATATTACATTTTGACCACTGTTTCGTTTTTTAGCTCTCGTAGCCCCTAACTTTTTAAAAATCCATCAATTTAGTCATTTTGACCAATTTTTGATGGTCAAACATGATAGAATGTATATTTTGACCATTTTACCCTTAGTTTAAATTTATTAAATTGAGAATTCGATTTTTTTTCCTTTATTAAAATTAAAAACCTTTAAAAAAATTAATTATTAATCTAAAATTGATGCTTTTTTCCAAAAAGACTTCCCCTCCATCCCATATTTTATTATTATTATTATTTTTTGTGTAAATAATATTTTGATTTGGTTAAAGAATAAAATTGGGAATAAAGTTCAAAAATATATAATTTGAAATTACTAAATAAAAAGTATATAATTCCAACTTATATATAAACCCGTCGTGAAAATTGGGAATAAAGGTGCCAATGCTTATCGTGCCCACGTCTCGAGCATGAAACTTACACATTCTAACTCGAACTTTCTTTCAACTTTTAAATAGAACTTATTAAATAAGATAAGTTGAAGGACCGTCTCCTCCCATCAGTTTTTCAGTTGATATTTTTTTGTTGGTTAATTGCGCCTCTCCCATCAGTTTTCCAGTTGTATTTTTTTTTTTGTTAATTTTTTTTATTAAATTTTTGTTTAATAAGTTTTATTAATTTTTAATATAAATTATTATTTTTATATAAAAATACTAAAATAACTCTATGACTATTAAATTTGACTAATTGTTGACTAACAGAAGAACTATATTGATGGATTTTTGAAAAGTTAGAAATTTCGAGAGCTAAAAAACAAAATAGTGATTAAAATATGATATTTCGTAATAAGTTAGGGACATAAATAATTTTTGCCAGGACATAAATAATTTTTGCCCAAATAATATTCAAATCACTTCAATCTTTTTCTTTTTAGATAATAACTTTATTTTAGATAAAAAGGAGAGGAATTTTACAGTGATTTTTTTCTTCTTCTTCCACAAATGTATGTATTTCAAAAAATCACTTCAAATCACGTCAACTCTACGCTTCTTTTTCTTTAAAAATATATTCACCAGATCTTGGTAGACCTCTACTCAATCGGTATCAAATTTTATAAAATATAAAATAAATAAATATTAATGTAACTTGCTCATAATGATAAGTTAAATAAAATATACTTTTAAAAAATATTTTAAAAAAAATAAAAATACATATATACATATAATATATATATGTTATATTCATTAAAAATTTGTTGTATTCTTATTGTTTCTAAAATTTTTAATATGGATTTTTGGTAAAATTATAAACATATTTTGGTAGATTTTGAAAGGGCGAATCGTAATGGAGTATCCTGACATTTGACTGTATTGTAATGAAATTGTGAGTTTAACATTAATTACACATTAGTACCCTATCGTTAGTTGACTCAGTCAAAAGTAATTGTTGACTAAAAATTTTACTTTAAAATGATAAAAATACTCTTGGTTAAAAAATAAAAAATAATTTAAATGGATCTGTCCATTTAAAAAATATATTTTTTTATTTTTAATAATTAATATTATTTTTTATTTTAATCAGAGATATTTTTGTCATTTTAGGTAAAAATTTTGGTCAAGCCGTTACTTTTGACTAAGTCAACTAATTGTAGGGTATTAATGTGTAATTAAGACTAAACTTACAATTTCATTGTAATACGACCAAACGTCAGGTTACTCCATTGCAGATCGCCCATTTTGAAATTGAAGTAGTTAACATATTATTTTTACCTTAACGAAAAAATAATAGAAATTTGGATGCTATATTAATCTATGTCCATCTAAATATAAATTCAATTGACATATGTAATCATTTTAAAATAGTATAATTAAAATAATTTTTTCTATATTTTACTACATATAAACCATAAATATGTGCTTAAATAAAATCTCAATTTCGAGAGAGTTATAAAAGACAAGATAAGGTTGGTTCAGTGGTTTGCATCTTATACTTACATCATTGAAGTTGTGAGTTCGAATCGTCTAGAATTCCGAATTAATTATTTACTTTTATAATTTTTATTAGAGAAAATGGTGAAAAATAACACTAAATTGTTAAATAATAACGCATTAATAATGCTCATGTTCCTTTATCTTTTTTCTCATCGCTTTTTTTTTTCTCATCACTTTTTTATCTCATTAGTCATTTCTCACTTTCTGACTCTATAAGTTCTTAGAAATCGTCGATTCAACAATCAGACATTTTCCTCAAAAAAAAAAAAAAAAGAACAATCGAACATTTAAAAACGCTAGATCTATTACTTGGTTTAAAAAATAATCTCATTGTGGAAGACTTGGCCTTGCATTTATTTTACTGTATTGTGTTTAATTCATTTTTCAAGAGTTTTATAATTTTTTCTTACTCATAAACGGTAAACCTATTAGTTATTGATTTACACCTTAAATATATTTGAGTGCACACTGAAAAGTTTGGAGTTGAAAATCTAGTTTTAGAGTTGAAAACATGCATCCATAATTTATTTTCTTTTGATCATGATTTTTTTTAACCGTAAATTATTTTTATTTAACCGTAAATTATTTTTCTTTGACCTGAACTATTTGTTTTGATTGTGAACTATTTTTTTTTACTATAATTTATTTTTTTTAATTATAAATTATTTTTCGTTAACTGTGATTTATATTCTTTTAATCATAATATATATATATATATATATGACCCTTTTCAAATATCTTAGAGGGGTAAACAATGTCAAATTTTAACCTATATTATATTATTGAAATCTTCTTAATAAAGAGAATCTTCATGTCTCTCGTTACAATCTATTTATTTATCTCACTATCTTTCTTTGTTTGATTTTATTTTTCGAATCCAAACTCTTTGATTCTCAACTTTAAATTTTTTGAATTTTGGTTTGAAAGGTTGACACGTTGGGGAATAGGTGTCACATCACACTTTGCTAGGTGGCTGAATGCAAAGAAAACAATTTTATATATATATATATATATATATATATATTCAATTCAATGCAATTTTCGTGGTCTCAATAATCTAATCATCTTAACTGGAAAAGTAGATGGACTTTGTCTCTGTCCCTAGCTGTTGGCGGTAGCACCTCTCCCTCCACTTCAATAATTTTTTCCCCCTTTATCCTTTGCTCCCCTCGGCCCTCCCACCTCTTATTTCAATTCCTAAATTATTAAATACATTCTTTTTTGCACGTAACGTATACTAGAGTGTGTGTATATATATATATATATATATATATATATATATAGTAAATAATATCTATCTATCTTAAAGTTTATTTAATTATAATAAAATTAATTTTTAAATTTATTGATATTTTTTTTAAATTTACTTAATTAAAAATAGAATCAACTTTTAACTAACTTTTTAAGTTTTTGACAAAAACCTTTCATAATCAACTGTTAAATTTGATCAAATTTTACTAAGAGCAGATGAGATATTTGTCAATAAACAATAAAGTTAATTCCACTTATAATTGGTAAAACCTCAAGGAATATCCATGCAATTAGAGCTCATATATATATATATATATATATATATATGTATGTATGTATATGGACTTTACTAATATTTTGCATGTATCAACAAATTGGAATTATAACACACGTATAGTTAAATATTATTTTGTAATTAAATGAAACATGTCATCACTATTAGAAAGAATGAATACAATTGGTTGCCAATGTGTCCAACCCATGACCTTGATGCCCTATAACAGGGAGACATATACTGTATGTACGTCTCAGATATCTATTTTCACAATCGGAAAATATTTACTTCTATAATAGGGAGAGAAAACTTCTCAAACATGATGATAAATACGTATGGTAGGACTTGAACCTCTATCACTAAGGCGGATAAAACGTTGCACTAACTAGTTTAATTGAGGTATGAATGTATGTACAGGCATCAAAATTTGATTTTGAATATCTAAAAATAATAGTCTATTCTTTCTAAGACTGAGAAATTTAGGGATATGATTTTTTTCCCCTTGATGTTTAAAAAAAATATATCGTTTTACCTCCCCATTTTAAGTATTCGTTATTTTTCCCTGCCTTAAAAATATTCACCTTACTATTATTATCATGGGGAATATTTAAAAGTATAAGATAAAACAATATTTTTTTAAACCTCCAGGAAAAAATAATAATATTCCTAAAATTTATTAAAAATCTTTTATCATTCTAAAATTCAACAAATATTTATCCTCGAAAAAGATTATTAAAGAGTAACATCATTATTGTTCATATAATATATATATATATATATATATATATATATATAAACATTCTTAAGGGAACCCTAAATCTTAATGTCTAATAATATACTTCCATGTTTGAAACCCAAAAAGTCCAAGAAATTATTTTGAACCTCCTTAATTGATAATTGCTTGCATCCCATTTTAAACATAACTGTGCATAAATTGGAGAAACAAAACTCATGTTGCCACTCCCTTCATGGTTAAATATCAATTAATTAATACATAAACAAATTATGAATTTTGAGACAAATGATTACTACAAGTAGACAGAACAAATATGTTTTCTTATATCATAAAAAAATAAAATAAAAAATTGTAGTTTGCAATTTTAAGTATAATTGGGTTGGTTGGTTAATTAGTGTTTAATTTCAAATCCTTAACCCACCTATTGGTAATATGATTGCATTTGGTATTAAATTTTCATTTTCATTCATATTTATTACTTTGTATTATATTGTCATTTGGTGGCAAAAGACGCTCATTCAACTTGATAATGTCATAGATTCGAGTTATACCACATTAGTGTATTACGTAAAAAGTCACAAATTTATTTTTTGATTTCTATTAAATTTCATATATATTTGAAATTCTCTTAGATTAGTAATTAGTACCGGACGATAAAGTAGTGTGGTGATGTAACTTAAATCGTATATAATATATGTTTAATCAAATATAAATTTGAAATTACTTGATATTAGATATATAATATAATGTTTATATTTTTGAATATGTACAACTAGAAGATCAATTACAAATCTGTAAGAAACTGTCGAGATCAATTATTAAATATAATAATAAAAAAAAAACTATCTATACATACTAAAAAGGAAGGAAAATGTAATAACAATTTAAACTATAAATGGATTTATTCTCGTGTTTCTATTGAACAATTACAATCAAGAAAATATGGCCACAAAGACCAAAAACAAGGGCCCTAAAATGTTCACTGAAAATGTGAACACGAAGGAACCCATCTATCATTAAGCTTCAAGTAGAGGTTTGTCCCCCACAAAGTGGGTTAGTCAAATCAGTTAGTGCTCCAAAATATCCTATTAAAATTCAGTGGCTCAATTTCAATTACACTATACATAAACAGTCCATAGTCACAATCTGTTGCATCCCATTATATTGTCCTTTATGTATTTAGTAAATTAATAAATTGAGTGTCGTTATGTGTATTCAAAGAGAACACGTACTTCCTCCTCCAGTTCTATTATTGGAGTTTATATTGTATATTTATTCATTAAATTGTAACGTGTGTTGAGATATTTCATATGAAGTGAGAGAGTTATATTTTAAGCTGTACTTATAGCAATAGATCTCGTTAAATCCGATATAAGGCTAATCCATAAAATGAATAAATATACAGGTGTCTTATAGGACAATTGTGACTGTTAAGATAATGCATGAGTAAATTGTGCATAGTTCACAAGCCTTATGGCCCTTATCTTGTCGGCTAATGGTGTTCGATTGGTGAATTATCACTTTCAACAAGAAAATAACAAGATAGAGTGCTCCAATTTATACCTGAAAGGACTCTCTACTCTTACCAAAACTTTTATAGGGTAGATAGAAAATACAAATAGCATGCTGTTTGGACAAAAAGTATTATATATATATATATATATCATTTTTTAAAAAAAGACAACCCTATCTAAATTCAAATTAATTATATAGTAGATTAAAAAATTATTAAAAATTGTTTATATATATATATATATATATATATATATATATATATATATTGTAGATATACCACTTGATGAGAGACGACTCTAATATGGAATGTTGTAAGGTTGAATGAATACCCTTTATCATTAAGTCACATTGAATAATAGTTATTCATGTGTGTGTCTATATATATATATATATATATATATATATAAGGGCGGAACGAGAGACAACAATTTTGGGGGTGGGGTGGGGGGGGGTGGGAGTGCAGGTCCACGGTCCATGATCTATTACTATATATAATTTAATTTTTTTTTTCTACAATTCTATGAGGGCCACAGGTCCCCTGGCCTTCAAAGGGTCCATCCCTATATAACGAGAGACGGGGTGGGTGTGGGAGTGCAGGTCCACGGTCCAGAATCTATTACTATATATAATTTAATTTTTTTTCTACAGTTCGCCAGGGTCCCTCGACCTTCAAAGGGGTCCATCCCTTAAATTTGAAATGTTGGGAGAAAGGTTATAATTCGAACTCACAACCTAAAGGTGTAAGTGTGAGGGGCATACCATTGTGCCAACCTCTACTCGTATGTTCGTATATATTTTTAAAAATCAGGATTCCACTATTACATAAAATCCTTATTCTATTTTTATATTCATACAGCTATTTTTAGAATATATATGTATATTATCTGTTTTCAAAATTAATTCGTAGAATAATTCCAATAAACCTGTGTTCTGAGTAAAATTTTGACCATGGTAGGGTTGAAGAAGAAGAATAAGAAAAACACAATAAATAAGATATAAATGAAGGAGACATTTGATTGAATTTGAATCTCTCGACCGACCACCCCACGTGCCCAATCTGACTTGAATCACTAACACTTTCATTATTTTGATACAAAGTTTTAGCCACTACTCTCCAAATTCAAACACTTAACTCTGTCCAATCTTATCATTACTTATTTCTAACCACCCTTTAATGTAGTTTCGTTTTATTTATTTTTAAAATGATAGCTTGATTACAAATGCATTATAAAATATTACCGTTCAATATAGATTCGGTGTTAAGAGTGCTCATTCAACCTGATAATATTTCATATTCGAGTTACTACTATCGATGTTCAAAAACAAAATGCATTATAAAATTTGTCAAATAAAACTATTTTCTATTATTAAATTGACAAGAAACCTTCATTGAAATTTGCTAAAAATATTTTGGAACCTCTAATCCTACACTATATTTAATTAATAGACCTCTCTAGTTCAATGTAATAAGAAATTTGTATATCAAAGACATTTACCCAAAATTTAAAAAAAAAATGCTTTTTTTTAATGGTAGAAGTTTCAATATTAATAAAATGTCTACCGGACCATGTCGAATGAAATTACTAAATACACAGTCCGAATATCTAATTAGTTATAAATAATATTATTAGCCGGATGTATCTACCCATTTTCTTGACAATAAAAAATTAATCACAAAAAAAAAATATCCAAAATAAAAATTCAAGAGCTAGAACTTTAATTGGAGTAGGCAATACCAAAGTGGATGATGAACTCCAACTTTTTTTGTAAGTTCAAATTTTTCTGAGGAGGTAGTGCATGATTTTGATTTTTTTTTTCTTTCAAGTTTGTTGGATTTCACACCAACTACAGGTAGGAGATAGGGTGGTGTGACAAGTTTGAGTTGCCATCAATCAAAATTAAGAGCAAACAAGCCTATTGCTTAGAAATGAAATGAAAAAAAGGACCACAATTATCTCAAACTTCAGGTGGGTTTGTCCCCAAGAGGTTGGTTAGTCCAATCAACCAAAATCCAAAATGCCACCTAAACATGTCAACATTTTCCTACTTTTTAGCTCCAGTTTTGCTACCTTAATTCAATATTTGCACACATGCAGTCACCATCACTTATTGCCCATCCTCATCCTTCGGATAGAAAAACTCTGGGTGAGACGGACACACATGTATTCCTCCGTCCGTCCTTTCAGAACACGTCATGTAATATAAAATCAACATATAATTGAATGGACAATTGCATTCACATTACGTTTACAAACACACTCTGAGTGAGTGGACGGACGCGTGTGTGCGGTGTGTCGTCCTGCCCAAGCATTCACCCATCTTGAATTGGGAAGCATGGTCTAATTAGGTTTTACTTTTGCAGAGATTTCCCAAAAGGTTCAGCACAATGTTGCCTTGTAATGGGTCCTCCCTTGTTTAGTTTATCATTTTAGGAAGAAAGAAACCAATTTTCCACGAAAAAACATTCATCAACAATAATTAATACATAAAAGTCAAAATATTTGAATGGCACCAAGATCTTCCTTCCAAGATAGGAGATCTTACAAAATCAACTTTTTTTTTTTAGTAAAAAATCTGATTAAAATATATAATATTATTATAATTTTTAAAAATTATTAGATATCATACCCCTAGAGCAATATTGATCGAGCCTATATGACCGCCAACCATGTGTATAGTTATTTTTATTAGATAAGAAAGATATAAAATTATATTTGACTAGAATAATATATTATCATCGATGAATGATATATCATTATGATTATTAAGTCGCAATTGAGATGTTAAAGAATACAACGTTATATTGGTCCTGCTAGATTACGTTAAAGATGCAACAATTTAGGTTGATAAATGTTTGTGCGAAGGATTACGTTATATTGTTACATAACTTGTTAGGGGTAATGACACAATCGACCTATTATTTTGATGTAATTAAAATATCTTATTATTCAAGTTCAAATCTCAATTTTATAATAATATAAATTGGAGACTAATCTAATATAATTTCATGATAAATCAAGTAAGATATATATATATATATATATGAGTTATATTTAAAAAATTTAAATAATATATATTTTGAATTATTTAAATAATGAACTTAGACCTCGGACCTTCACCTGCATTTTTTTAGTGAAAAGTTATTTTTATCTATCTCCCTATCTAACCTGTTGGCCGTTGCTCCTTGCTAAAGAATAATAAGTGTCTCCAGCAATCTCTTCACTTGTTCCTCTTCTTTAGTAGATTACATTTCGGACCGTCCTTATAGTGGTTGATCTCAATAGATTCTGAATTATGATATTTTCATGATTCAATTGGTGTCGCATTAAAGAAAAAAAAATCTCTTTTCTTAATTTATTTTCACAAGGGTAACAATGATTGATCTAAATATTCACCCTATTTACCAAACTCATAGATTGGTATCTTTGAAAGCGACTGATCTTCTTCACACATCTCAATGTCTCCAACATGAAACACCATGTTAATAATAATCACTTTCAGAATGGTCAAAAGTGCATGCAAGTGCGAAACAGCAAACAAACTTCAGTTCAGGAACTACCAAAACTCTTTTCTTGATTTAACAATCAATCAAGAACAGCAAAGCCACTGCACTTGGACACATGATCTCATGAACCCACCACCTAGTTGCTGTCACTTAATAGCAAAATTTCCATTGCACAGTTGCTTTCAATAGGTTTCATGGTTGTGTTTGTCTTAGCCAAAACAGCACTGATCTTGTCTGTGATAAAACGTTCTGTCAATAGCTTGGGCCAAACATGCTCAATTTTCAAATATTTGATTGTGCTTTTCAAAGATATGTACATAGAATTCCAATGGGCCTCCCTAATTGATCCTTAGTTGGGTGTTTTGTAAAACAAGCTACTGTAATGATAGTAAGTAACAAACAAAAGAAGCAAGGTTGAAGACGAAGATGAAGAAGAAAAGAGAGTGAATCTGTTCGGTGAAAAATTTTCTTTATTGAATTTTTTTTAAAAGTAAATAACGCCTACCTCCCTTGAGGTTTACTCAATTACAGACAGAGTCAACTTTTGGGTTTATTAACAAAGACCTCCCCTCTCGTTAATCAACTTTTGAATTTATTGACAAAGACTTCATTTTCCATTAATCAACTTTTAGATTTTTTTACAAATACCTCCCATATTCAACTGTTATATTTGACCAAATTTTACTAAAAGCAGGAGAAGTGTTTGCAATAAATGATAAAATTGACTCCACTTGTAGTTGACAAAATCTCAGGAGAAGTCGATGCAATGAACTCTTTTTTATTATTAATTAACTCTTACATCAATGTGTATATGCAGCCCAATAATACAATTAACTTCTCGAATCTAGTAGCTTGACTAAATATTTGTATGTAAATTTTTTTAATATTAAATTTAAATATATATAAAGATGGTCCCTCCAAAGTGTTTGGTCTTGTTCCGCCCCCGTTACGACTCCAATGATGAACACTTGAAAGCACATATTTAATAAAGGTTAAAATCATGATCACTTCACGGCGCTCATGCTAATATTTAGTCCTCTTTTTTTATTTGAATCTCGTAGCAAGGTTTTGTAATGTTCAAATTTACAAACTCTCAAATTAATATCATTTAAGTGGCTTGTCTAGCTTATATATTCCCATTCGCTAGTATTCATATAATACTTTTCTCATTCGCGCACACTTGGTATATGATTGTGGACGGCAAATTGAAATCTAGTAGCCCTCATTCTTTTGTTTTAATTGAAGCAGCGATTAAGGATAGTGGAATTTCACCAAAAAAATAAAAAATGATGGCAAATAATTATGGATAAGTTCAGTTTCTTAACTTCTTTAACTTGAATAATTAAACTTACGAGGGTTTTGTGACACCTAATACCTTAAGATCAACCGGTAGAGAAGTCAGTTGTCCAAAGCTAGCTACTAGGGTTAAGAAGAAAGTTTAAGGGAACTAGGCTTTGCACTAACTACAATTAATGTATTCAACTTTTGCCATTTTCAACTTGAGTAACTAAATCCGTAGGTATGTTATAACTTTAAGTTCTTTATTTATTTGTATACATAACCAGCATCAAATTGGCAATATATATATATTTCTTTTTAAAAAATATCAAAAATATCTCTAATGTTTGAAAAATTCATTAATTTAATTCAGCAATTTAAAAAATTAGACAATTTAATTCTTATTATTTCATTTACTATATTAGTAGTCTCTCTTATTTCAATTCGTATACTAGTCCCTCTAAGAGTTAGTATTTTCTTGAATTTTTATTGAGAAAGACTATTATAGTGTTTCATGGTGGAGTCGGTAAATTTAATGAAATAGGGACTTGGTTCAAACAATATTAAATATAAAAATTAAAATAATAATAAAGTAAAATGTTAATATGCATTAGTAGTCTACTATTTATCAATACAATCAAGTTATTCTCAATGTAATTTTTATATTTTTAAAATAATGTACTAAATTTCGAATCTCAGGTTGAGAGCTTAAACTAAATATTTTACCTAGAATCTGAGGACTAAAACCAAATTTAAACTAAACTGAAATATTTTTTTGGGCTTCAAACTTAAAACAAATTTAAATCTTTAAATAAGATTGAAATTGATAATTTTAGGAGGCCTTGAGCCCAGGCCCCAGGGCCAAGTTCTCTCACCATTGATATTGTTATATACAATACTTAAAAATTAAATTAACCAAATTATTCATTAAATTACATCTTTTAATTTTTTTTTATGAAAAGGCACCATCACATCACAACTTTTAAAAAAAAATTTAAATAAATAATATAAAATGGAAAAAATATCTTCTCACCAACCGTCTCCTTGCTTTTTTTTTTTTTTTTTTGAAACAGACCTTCAACATTCTCCATTTTTATCATCATCCTCCATTTTTTTGTTCTCTTTTTTTTTTTTTTGGAAACAGACCTTCAACATCCTCCATTTTTATCATCATATCATCCATGCTTCATCATCACCCACACTTCATCACACAATCCAAGCCAAAACACCAAAAAACCGAAAACCACTAAAATCCATCAAAAAAAAATTTAAAACCACTCAAATTACCCAAACTCACCAAATACACCCAAAACAACCAAAACTCTCATCTCCTTCCCTCTTTCCGGGGCCACAAACACCTCCAAAACCAAAACCACCACAATAAAACCCAAACCACCAAAAGAAAACCAAAAACCACTAAAACAAGCCAAAACCACCAAAAAATCGAAAACCACTAAAATCCACCCAAAAAAAATTTAAAACCACTCAAATTACCCAAACTCACCAAATACACCCAAAACCATCGCCAGAGATGGGGAGAAATATATAGAGATTTGATTGTGAGAGTGGAAGATAGTTGAAGGAAGAGAGATGGGGAGGTAGAGAGAGACGGGGAAGGGAGAGAGAATTTGAAAAAAAAAAATTATTGATGTGTTGGAGAGAGAGTGAGTTATATTTTTTTATTGTTATTTATTATTTTTTGAATTAAATTTATTTATTAATTTAGTAGGTGAATGTAATTACCAAAGTGCCCTTACACTTTAACGTTAAGTTTACTTTTTGGATGGTTTAATAATGGTAGGGGGGAAAACGTGTATTTCTGAAAACACAGGGGGGAAAACGTCTAATATGTCAAACGTCAGGGGGACAATATAAATTACCCTATATAATACTTAAAAATTAAATTAACCAAATTATTCATTAAAAATTACAAAACAGACTTTAAAGAATTACAAAAAAACATTTGTAAATTTACAAAAACTTCTTGAAATTATAGAATATTCATGTTAAATTACTAAAGTAACTTTTGAAAATTATTTGTACCAAAATACTCTTATCCATATATATATATATATATGTTTGAAGGGATAACAATGACTATTTTTTGATCCAACAACAAACATGTCTTATGATTGTAGTGACCAAAAATAGTCCAAGCCCAAAAGGATTCAAGCCTATATAGAAGCTCAATCCAACGCAAGTGCATAAGCACTTATGGGCCTAATACCTTGTCAATCCAACAAAAACCATTAAGGTAACTCAAAAGGAGGAGATGTCGTTTGACCAAAGGATAAAGTCGTTCGACCATCTCACCTACTGTTAAATGGGTTGCCTATCTCCTAATGGGCTACACACGGTAGCTCGACCACACACATGGCCCGACCATGTCGCTTAACCAAATACTTTAGTCTCAGCATGACTCACCTTGAGGCTTGACCTAACTATCGAGATACCCTTGTCGTTCGACCATAAGAGTAGAGATGGGTTGCTCGACCATTTTATGAGGGTTCAGACCCATAGAGTGTCGTCGTTCGACCACCTTCACATTCTATACCGTAAACCATCATTTGGTCGTGACTACCAAGTCAAACCTTATCAGACTTTGATTTCAAAATCTGATAGACGAGGTCAAGGAGGCAATCGTATCCTCCTTGATCCTGCGCCGAAGAATCAGGGATGATGATCCACCCACTAACTGGTAGACACCCCTCCTATATAAGCCAACCTTCACTTAGAGTGAGGGTTTAGGAAATTCTTTACTCTTAATCACTCTCAAGCACTCAGAGCTCACAATTACTTTACGCTGCTCCGATAACACGATCTTTGAGGACCTCCGTCCGCAAACAATTTTTGGCAACCGACGAACACCTTACAGGACAGTCTCCGACCATCTCCGTTCAACCTCCGCCGTCTATTATCCACGATCAGGAAGTATAATCTCTTATTGTTTCATTATTCCATTTCTACTTATTAGAATCAGACTAACTTGATTGTCGGAGTGTATTTGGTAAGCACCGTCCCGGTGTCCAAGTACTCCGGTCGACTCACCGACTCTTGTTTTGCAGGTTGTAATGCCCCGATCCTTGTCCCACCTATTTTCGTGATCTACAATGATACATCCACTCACAATTCAAGTGGTTAGTGCACTTTTTCATCCACATTAGTGAAAGAGGATTCAGTCCAACATCCGCATTTATCAGTATGTGTGGAGAATTTACTTTTCTTATTGTGAGAATAGATATCTCCTAGTTAACTAATTATGAAAATAGATATTCATGTCACACATGTAATAATTACTATAGACACGACCCTCAAACTGTAATTAATTTTTTTCAAAAAAAAAATGTATTGTAAAGGTGAAATTATCCCTATATTTTATTATTATTATTATTGCCATTTTTTTTAAGTTATTAACAACTAGCAAGAAATTATCAATGTTTTTAATAAATATCATCTTGGTCCCATTTTTGGGTCACCTGCAGGATATGTATAAAGTAGGAGTCCTGAAAATTGGATAGTCATCGGCCATTAACGAACACCAACTCACCAACAGCAACGAACAATCAAATCAATCTCAGCATCGAATACGATCTGCATCTTCACTTCAACTTGTAATTATACATATACACACCTGTTCATATATACTATACTGGTCGCATGGGTTGCGCTGCTTCTGTTCCAGGTACATAAAATACTTCTTGTAATTGATTTTTGAGCTGAGAAGTACGGGATTTGATGAAGAGTTTGTGATTTGGGGGATTGTGATTGGGTTTTAGGTTTTTTTTGTAAATTGGGTTTGGTTATGGTTTTAAACCTCCGATTTGATCGCCCATTTGGGTTTTTTGTTGTATGCAGTTGATTTCAGCTGAAATTTGTTAGATTTGAGGGAGAATATGTGAATTTTTTTTTCTTATTAAAGAGATTGTGGTTGAGTTTAGGGGTTTTTCAATTTGGGTTGAATTGTTGATAATAAGCTTGGAATAATTGACCCTTTTGGGAATTTTTGTTGATTTCGTGTTTTTGGTGTTTGTAGATAGGAGTTCTGGGCGTCCCGGTGGACTTAACAATTTGGAGAATGGTGGGGCACCTGATGCAAAGAATCTTCGTGTTAAGGTAATTTCTGGGGTGAAAAATGTTGTTTTAAATGATTTATATAAATGCATTTATTTTGTGACTGTAGTTTTAAAGGAGGTTTTTTCCTTTTGGAAAAATTGTAGAAGTGATGTACAAGGAACAAATTGTAATGGGAAGATGTTTTAAGATTTCTTAGATGGTTATGGTAGAATTCTTGTGAATTATATGAAAGTTTGGTGACGGAGATGTGTTGTATTGTTGCTGCAATGTGCTCATTTGTCACATTTCTACCGTAGAATAAAAAACCATGGTACCAGGATTTTAAGGGTTTTAGCAAGTACGGTTGTTGTCAATGGCCTGGAAATGGGAATGGCCTAAAGTTCCAATGACAGATTGTTTTTGAAATTTATAGCCTTAATGGCATTTACAGTTTTGATGACGTACTGGTGCTTAGCTATTGGGCTCAACTAGGAGGAGGTTATAGGGTTGTAGAGGATGTTAGTGTCATGGTTATGAGGAATTTCTGGAGTTATTTGACATTTCTTATGAATAAGGAGGCTTGTGTCAAGGTAGTTTTTTTTATTTTAATAGTAGAGATATGTTGACATTATGTGTTTATGAGACCTTTACTTGATTTGGATTGGGTCGAGCTTCTACTGTTTTGAATGATACTTGGGTTAAGCTTTAAAGTTATGTGAGGGTATGACGTAGTGTAGTAGTTCTATTTGCAATTTCTGATTGAAATCTGTATGGTAGTTTTGCTCATGAGGAGAGGTCTGGTCAAGTTGTTTTCATTGTTCGGACAGCCATAAGGAATGAGGTGGGTTTTTGTGGATTACCTAATTAGTAGAAACTAGATGATTTTGATTGGTCCTACTCCTACATGAGAAAAATGGATTCCAAATTATATGTTGACCTCCTCCTCCATATTCCAGTTTATTACTTAAACTGTGGCATTTGCTGCCTGTTGCTTGTGGCAAGTTGTATCTTGGCCCTTCATGTGCTGAAAGAATATGTTGCTCATATTTTGAATCCATTATATGTGTAGTTCACAAACCCGTATTTTTTGTTCCCCTTTTTTTAGTAAAATCAGCCAAATAAGAAATTTGTTGGCCGCATGGTTTATAAATGTGAAATTTATAAGAAAGATAGAAGTTAAATGGTCTACTAGTTCTTCATACGTTATGCTTCAGTTTCCTAAATATATGAACAGCAGTTGCTATGCATCTAATCTCCTAAGTTGTTAATTATTTTTTGCTTACCTTTTTAATCTCTTGCAAACTAAATGAAAGAAGTTTTTTTATTTTTTTTCTTAATAAAACTCTACTATTTTTCAAAGACTATGCATGACACAAATAGGAGAAAATTGATCTCACAAATATACAATTTGACAATTATGATTTAAATAATTTATGAGTTTTGAGGAGGGTAGACCTGTTATTGACTTGATAAATGTTACTGGCTCTTGAAATTTTTTGAAGTAATTTCTTTTGATACGTAACATGCTATAGAATAGTCTTCAAACATAGTTGTGAGAAGCGTTGTAGCTGGAAGTGGTGTATACATCTAAATCGAAGATAATGTGATTTATTTAATTTATGTGCTCTGTTGTTGGAAATGACACAATTGTAGAAAACAATTGATGATTCCACCCCTAAGCATCACATATAAAATATTTCTGTTTATTTTGTGGAAACTTCAGTTAGAATACAAAAACCTTGGGACATAGCATGAGTGCCAACATATTATGGCATTATAAAATGAGAATAGTGTTAGTAACCAACATATCTAAAAGCTTAAACTTATAAGAAAGGACCCAACAATAGTATTTAAGCATTTTAAAATACCTCCTCACGTGCAAGACCAACGGGTTTGCCACGTGCCTTGAGCCCAGATACATATAAACCCAGAACAAATTCAAAATCAAAGACAAAATGCGTGTAGGACTCAAACCCAGAACTCCTGGGTCAAACCAAACTCTGATACCATATTAGTAACCAACATTCCTAAAAGCATAAGCTGGTAGGAAAAAGGCCCAACAATAGTATTTAAGCATTCTAACAAAAAGGAATGCGAAGATTAATGGCTTGGGTGATTGTTGTTTCTCCCTAAACATCCTTTCTCTTCTTCTTTTATTTCTTGCAGCACACTAATAATAATTTTAATTTTGGCAATTCTTTTTACTCAATGCAATTGACCTTTTGTTCATTTGCTGTGTGCAGCTGGTGTTGTTAGGTGATTCAGGTGTTGGTAAAAGTTGTATTGTTCTTCGGTTTGTTCGTGGCCAGTTTGACCCAACATCTAAGGTAAGGACCATGTTACTGCTCTACACAAAGGCAGAACAAGCACCTGACATTTGGAAGGGTCAATTTGTGAACAACTTATAATTAGACGTGCCAAAGTATAAAGCACTATATATGAAGGGGTGAATTATAAACACTAAGGGTATTTTGTAAAAAAAAAAAAAAATTGTGAGGCCAGCAAGGACCATGACCCTTGTTGGCCCTAAGGCTGTTCCGCCCCTGGCTCTACACTATACTGGCACTGTTATTAAACTGCCCCCTATTAATGGCTAGAAGACGTTCAATGAAGCACCTCTTAGGTGTGTTAAGCATGCACTCTTCCAAATATGCTAATCGGAAAATTCTGGAGTTTTCTTTCATCAAGATTAATAAAAATTACAAAATATTTTATTTGTCAGATTAAATTCCAAATAAAAGTATCCATTGATTAAGAGATAATTATCATGATGTGCCATACCATAAATAAGTCTGTTAATATTTTATGGGTATGCACTCTTACTTTACAGTCCATGATATTTTGGAAACCAAAAGGATGCTAAAAGGCAGAAGAGGTTTAACAGAGCTAACTTGGGACTTATTATAATATTTCTAATAATGAGATTTTCAATACTGAGCCAGTCCAGGGGATGAAGAGAGATGGCAGTTTTATGCTAATGACAAGGAAGACTTTTTGGTCCTTTACAGTTTGATTGCACCATTCTGTTAGGCTTAGGTGTTTCTTGAACTAGTCTGCCAAGTTCAATAACTTCTAATACTTTTCGGTACTTGTAATTATATAGGACTTCTTAATTTTGGAACTTAGAGTATGTTTTGTGTAACTATGTCACTGAGTAAATGACGAACGAGTGGTTAAATTTAATTAGAAATCCTATGGCTGGGTATCTTTACTACTAACAAATGGAAAACCGGAATTTTGGCATAGCCATTCTGTAAATTTCCCGTAACATCAAAGCTCAAAAATTATAGGAAAGTCAAATAGCAAAAGGTTATCATAGTAATGTGCTTGTTTAAATAAAGAGTCCAATATGTTAACGGGAACAAGGTTGGATTAGGAATGTGTAATTGGACAGTTTACAGGGGCACAATTAGTGGCCCCTCTTTACAAAAATTATAACACAATATAAGACCCCTAGATAAAGTTCTTTCAGTGGTTGAGGTTACTTTTGACTTGGAATAATTAATGTACATTGAAAATGACACATATGAGATACAGTTCCCAGCCATTCAAACTGCATTAATTGAGTAGTTCAACTTGTTTTATTGTGTGTAAAAAAGTTGAGCTTTTTTATCCTTAACTTTGTGTATAGTAGACATGAAGCAATCTTGGTTCTTTTCATTGCAAGCTAATATAAGTAATATTTATTTCGTAACCATTTACCTTCTCTTTTATGATCTTTCTCTTTTGTGATTATATTTATTATTAATAAAATAGAAGATGTGCACTTTGATTTGTTAGTCTTTGCTTCAGTTTATGCTTTGCACTTCAGCTCTTGGGGTACTTCATGGTTAAGTGTACAATGAGCTTTTAATATCACTACTAGATTACCTTTTATTTTGTTGGATGTGAATATCTTTTGGCTCTGTACAGGAACCTGATGTTGTATCATGATAAACTTACTCTTATTTGTTTGTTTTTGTATTTTCAGGTAACTGTTGGAGCTTCATTCTTATCGCAGACAATAGCTTTGCAAGATTCTACAACAGTTAAGTTTGAAATATGGGATACAGCTGGTCAAGAAAGGTATTTTGGCTCACCACTGGCACAGACATGTCACTGGAGTTACAGATTTATAGGAAAATCTCATATTATAGTGTTTTTTCTTCAGATATGCTGCACTGGCACCGCTATATTACAGAGGGGCTGCAGTTGCAGTTATTGTGTATGATATAACAAGTCCAGATTCATTCAACAAGGCACAATATTGGGTTAAGGTAGTTTTCTCTCGATTGCAATATTTTATATCTCTTTCTATTTCCTATTATATGGATTTTCCAAGAAAATTGTTTTTTTTTATTTTTTCTATAATGCACCTTCTTATTGCGCTAATCTGTTTTACAAGGTTTTCTGTTTGCATGATGATAATTTTTCTGCATGAGAATTCTCTCTCTCCCTCTTCTCAGTCTTTGAGGATGGGGGTGGGAGACTATAAATTAAATTAAAAATGAGATAATTGCTTGAAAGTTAAGAACATTCCTTCATTGATGGGTCCCATTCATATTCTCTCTCCTTCCTCTTCTTTGTGGATGGGGGTGGGAGACTATACAATAAAAATGAGATAATTGCTCAATGGTGTTGCTAATATGCTAAATCTTTGACGCATACTGCCTTGATTGATGATCCCAATCCTACCCCAAAAACCACTGGGTTTTGCTGTTGTATAATTACCATAGTGTCAATTAAATTTAGGTATTACTTGCTGTTATCTCGCTTCAAATATGTGATCAATTTTAGCATCTAACAGGAACTACAAAAACATGGGACTCCTGATATAGTCATGGCTTTAGTTGGTAACAAGGCTGATCTTCAAGAGAATCGGGAAGTATCAGCTCAGGTGAGTGTCAAATCTGAAAATGTATTAATATTTTTATGTCTGTTTTGTTTTCATTTATTTTCTGGTTTAAATCCCTATGTCGGCAAATTGTTATTTAACATCATCTATGATTTTACATTTCATGATTTATTTTGAAGGATGGGATTGATTACGCAGAGAAGAATGGGATGTTCTTTATTGAGACATCAGCTAAGACTGCAGATAACATAAATCAATTGTTCGAGGTATTTCTTACACGTGATTTATTATTGTATGATCATTGTAGATTATAATTGCATAATTCTAAACTCTATTTACAGCTCTGGCTGATGCTGTTATTACTTATCTATCCAATAGATTTTTAATATTATTTCTTTGAGAGTAAAAGTTAGCTAATAGTTCATGATATGGGCTCTGAACCCAATGGCTGCATGCCAGCCTGAGGCTGGCATCTGCAACCGTGCAATTGTTGATGGGAATCACTATAATGTGTTCTCTTTGTTATTTGTGACCATTAACAAAGTTTTGATGCTATTTGAGTTTATTAAATCACTTTTCGAACATATCATGGAAGAGGAAACTTCCAATCGAGTTCTTATTGAAGGAGAAGACTGTTAGTCTTACTTTCCCTTTCTCTTGCTGCTATGAATTTGTCTTGGATTGATCTTTTAGTTTGTGGTATATATTATAAATGCTTTTCTAATTATTTGTATTGTTGTTGTTCAGCATCTGCACAACAACTTTTTTTCTTAAAATGATTTTATTTTGTCGATTGTTGAGGCCTACTCAAAACTTTTATAAAATATTTGATTCGCTATTTTACTTAGTATGCCAAGTTTGTCATTACATTTAGGTTTTAAAGTTCTATTGGGTTTTCCTGCGTTGCTTTTCATCATTCATGAACTTTATGCTAGTGTTTTCATCATGACCAGATGCTCAATATGTATAGTTAGTGATATATATATATATATATAATGCTAGTGAATTTTTTTGTGAATACTAGAAAAATTTGCATTATATGATATATTTTCAGTAAGCAATGTACTTTTGACAAGCACCAACAGCATCAGTATATTGGCATGGAAGCCATGCTTGGAAATGTATAGTCTGCTCTGTATATTGTGGATTGAAGAATTCTACATGATCCAGAGACTGACAATAATATCCTGTTTTGGCAGGAAATTGCTAAACGACTTCCCCGTCCATCCACATCTGATTCATGATTGTGGATTATCTGAAGCTGAAATACAGCTGCTAAATTCTAAGGTTCTGGGAAAGCTGTCCCGACTTTCGTACCAAGTTTGTGTATATATTTATACTATATATCATGTGAATTTTAAATCTGTTCTGTGATGTGTTTAAAAATTTCAATAGTAGCTACGAAGTCATGGTCATGGATCACACACACAGCCTTCTGGTGGCACTTGCTAGGATGGTGTGGTTAAAGTTTTAAATTGTTAATTGTTTAAGGGTGTGATTTGACAATTAGGCATCTACTGGATATTTGGTTCCTTCCTTGGTGCCCAAAATAATTTTCCATGGAGTGCCAAAAAGTTCTCATTTTGTTCGTTTTGTTAAATTAAGGTATCATAAATATCAATATTGCAAGTAACTTTAAATGAAAATAAATATAATCCCTAAAATAAAATAAAAAATAAAAAAACTAACATTCAAATTTTCTTCCAATGCATATCTGACCTTGAAGATTATCACTTTCTTGTAAATAAATTATAAAAGAGAGGTAATAGAAAAAAAGCACAAAATTACCAATTAAAATTTTATATATATATTTTTTTCAATTTCTTGTCTTGATTTCAATACCTCTACGATTATCTCCTCCACTACAATTAAATCCTACTCCTCCCCATTTCACTCTAGTTTTCTTTTGGCAAACAAATACTAATTCATCAAGACAACATCAATTTCATATGAGGAGAAAATTTTAAACATCAAAACAACATAAATTTAATTTATAAGGAGAGATTTTTAAAAATATCAAAACGCAAATTTCATTTAGAAGGAGAGATTTCTAAATTTCGTGAACAAGTTAGAGAGCTGCACATAGGCTTGTTTGGTCTGTAATTAATTGCTTATAATATTGCATTTTTAATTTTCTCCAATATCTCAATGGAGTTAAATTATAATGGATGGATGAGGTAGCTGTCTAAGAAATGAAAACAAATGTGAATGATAATTATAACACCAGTAACACTAGCATGATCCCACGACCTAAAAAAAGGAAAATGAATGTGAATGATAATCATAACACCATTATTATTAGTAAATTGCAAAAGAATGATTGCAGATCAATTGAGAGAGGTTCAATCCTAATGATTTCTATGATGCATTTGATTGGGAAGAATAATAATGTCGTGATCTTTTTTTTTTTTTTGGTAGTTGAGTTAAGGCCTCTTTGGGATTCCTTATAAAAGTGGTTATTGACTTTTTAAGCTCAAAAACCACTTTTGTACTCGTTTGGATGTTTTTATAGAAGAGTTTTTAAGTTTTAAAAACTCTTCCAAACAAAACTAAAATATATGACTTTTACAGGAAAAGCTTTCAAGAAGCCAAAAGTCCAAAATAAAAATCCTGCCAAACAAGACCTTACTATCCTTAACATTTTTTCTAAACTTATATTTATTTATAGTTTATTTAAGATGTTTTAATCTTAATATGTATTAATTTTAGAATAATGTTATTATTCAAATTACTTATCTAAATTGACATCTACAAGTAGTAACTTTATGTTAATTATGAGACTATGTAATGAATGTCGTATTAAATTATAACTCAGTATTAATTTGAGCAATCTTAACATTAATCTCAATTTAATTTAAATAATCATATATAATATAATCCATCATTGAAAGAAAATTAATTTATCAATCATAATTCAAGTATTATAAGGTAGAGCCACAACACAACCTAATAATCTCTTCATTTTCCTTTCTTTGTTGTGGTCCAATTATAATCAAAAAGTGTTTATTAATGATGGGTGCATTCTAAGTATAAATTAACATTAGGGTTGTGAACGGGACATTTCGGATGCGGGGAGGTACCCTGACCATGCCCCGAAAACCAACCCCGTTCCCCATCCCCATTAACACTAACGTGGGCAGAGGCCCTCTCCGTCCCTAGTTTGATCAAAATAAAAATTTCCATCCATACAATGTAAAAATTAAAATTAGAGTAAAAATACTAGAATTATCAAAATACAATTCGGGGCGGTGTTATGGATCAGGGGAACCCACCCCGGTTAACATTCAAGGTGGAATGCAACCCAGCCCCCGCCCCCGCTCTTGAAATAGAGGGCTCTTTCATCCCCAAACGGGGCCACGACCCTAGGAAAATTCTTGGCAACCCTAATTAACGAGAAGAAAAGCAATAGAAAAAAAAAAAAGAAAAGAACAAAACAAAATTTTGATAAATACTTATCCAATATTCTATCGATGACTGCTGCAAATTTCATATAGACGTTCCGCCAATTTAGCAATCAACTAGATCAAAATGATCACAATAGCATGTATAATAACCACATAAGCAAATGGCAGATTAAACCTCATAAAGCACAATGCCAGTGACTGTACTACTGTACTCAAGCACTATAACACAACCAGATCATACATAAAAAGGATCGAGCATTTAACAAATGCAGTACAGTCCAACTGGCTCGATCAACAAACGAATTGGAAGCTATGCAATCCCCCATCTACATAATTGCTAGGAGGGTCATCACTTACCTCTGTAATATAGAAAAAAGATCATCATTTCAATGACTATGGAGAGTTAAAATACTGTGTATGTTTTAGTAAAGGTCTTTTGAATTTGACTTACGTGCTCATCATCAGAGTTATGTTGTCTCCTTTAAGAAGAATCCTTCCTGTGAAACATAATAAAAAATTTAGAGCATGTGCATGAATTAGAGGACTGAAATAAGAAGGATAAGTGATTGACCTAAAGTTTTTCTGCTTTTCTTCTTGATGTTTACTTCTTCAGCATCCTCCAGAACCAAATTCATGTACTCATCAAAACCCTGCACAAGCAAATGACCACCAAAACTAAATCACTTTGAACAGATGATTTTAAAATACCGACTGCTGAGACATATTTATGAAACATTATCATTTTGCTTTTCATCTCCCGCTTTTATTATCATTAGACAAGAAAGGTTTTAACGCATGTTCCATACTACAAAAAAAAATTGGTGGGTGGAAAATTTCTTATGCGGAATATGTTCATCTCTAGAGTAATCAAAACAATCCCAACACGACAGATGTATACTCCCAAATTATGGTGACACAACAGAATGCGTTTGCAAAAGCTTTTGGAATGCTTATATGGCAACATGGAGAACCACGAGAATTCCAGACAGCACTCTTGAGTCTTGTCGACATTGGTTTGGCTTAGCATTGGAAATTGATCTATTTTGCCATTCGTTGCTAATATGACCATCAAAATAGAGGTTTCGGGTATGTTTGCCTCCTAATCAATTCAATTATGGAATCCAGAAATGCTTAAAAATTCATGACATTATATTTGGGTCACATTTATTTCCTCTACCATAAATGTTGAATGTATCCCGAACTTCTGTTGCTAAAGGAGCAGTTTTAATTCAAGTATGCGGGTTATATGTAATTTAAGCCTCACGAGAATAAACATCTTAAGAAGTGAAAAATTATACAATGCAACATAAGCGGAAACTATCTAGCTTAACTAGTAACGCCTCTTATACTACTGCAAAAGGTCTTGGGATCGAATCTGACTCATACCAAAATTCACAATGGGTTTGATTTTCACTTGATTTAATCTTATTGTCGAAATTAAAAAAACTAAATCGATAAAACCAAAGAAAAATGACACTATTTAAAACGCTTGTCAAGTAAACACAAAATTAAAAAACTTAATGAAGGAATTTTCTTTAAAAAAAAAAAAAAACTTACAATAATTCGGCCTTCGATCCTCAAATCCTTCTGCTCAAAAAGCCAAATCTGAATACGAGCTTTCTGTACCAAAACAAACAACAAAATTAAGCCAAAAAATGAACAATACTTTTAATAACAACCAAAGGAAAAAAAAAAAAAAAAAAAAAGAGGCAAGAAGGAACATCAAGACATATAGTGGACTTACGCTTTGAAGAAACCTGAAAATCAAGTTCTGCTCCCACCCCAAAACGAAGAAGATACAGAGCAAGAGAAAAAAAGAAGTAAGAAAAACATTAAAAAGAGAGAGAGAGAGAGAGAGAGAGAGAGAGAGGGAAGTGATAGCAAAAAAAGAGAGAAGAAAAGGCGTACGATGGGTTGAGTCATAATCCTCTGAACTTTAGTGCTCGCCATTGCTGCCGACTTCGAAGAGAGACGGACGTTTGACTGTTGGAGTCTCGTACAGATTGATAAACCCTAGCAAAATGCACAGAAGAAAGTAGAAGGAAAAGCTCTTCAGTCTTCACATTATATGACCCGACATTCAACGGCCCGCCCGTTCGTTTGGTCCGACTTCTTTTGCCTGATTTGTTTTTTTTTTTTTCTAATTTTTTTTTTGAAAGCCCACTACCCCCTAAAGTATATATAATTATTGACGGAATGAATTTATTGGAAACTTAACAGCTAATCCTCTACATTTAGTATAGACAGTTAACCATCTAAAAAAATATAAAAAAATTAAATTTACCCCTGATTAAAAATAAAAAATAAACACAATACATTCTAGATCTCACCATAGAGATGATCTATTCATGAAAAAATAAAAATTAAATTTAAGATCTATACCTTTCATTTTTGAAATAGATCGTGGAAATATATTTTAAAAAATTTTAAAAAGAAGAAAAGAAATTTGATAGATTTGATGGAGTTCCAATGGATTTTCACCAGATCCATTTTTGAATCTTCATGACAGGGGGGAGACTGGAGCCTTTCCTATTTGCGGTGACTGTTCATCGAAGGTCGCTTGTGAACGGGGAGGGTGGTAACCAAGGGAGGTTTGGTTCGTGAAACAATGAAGGTTCGAGCTGCCCCACGATTGATCTCCATGAGATCCATCACAAAAATCCACCATGGATCCCCATGTGAAACTCCACATTCTCTCTTTATTATTATTATTATTTTTTTAAAAAAAAATCTTCACCTTTTGTTTATGGATGGACGATGTAAATCTTAAATTTCTTTTATATTTTTTTTATTTTTTATAAATAAATTTTCATCGTCCATCTCATATAAAATGGGTGCTGAGATGTTAATTTTTTTTCTTTAATTTTTTTAAAAATAAAATGAAATAATAAAATACTCTTATTAGCATTGACTTTGATTAACGTTGATTAACATTGGTTAAGTCAATTTCCTAATAAGTGGGGTAGGTAGGTAGGTTGTGATATATATATATATATATGTATTACTATTATAATTTTGAACTCATAATCTCAATGCAGGTGTGAAGATAATATTTTTTTAAAAATTAAATTAAGTTAACATTCAATTAAATTAATATTAATGTTAACCAACATTGGCTAAGTCAATTTTCTAATAAGTTTATTCCACCAGTAATTTAGGCATAGCTCGAGTAGGTAGGTTGTGATATGTTTATATATATATATATATTATAATTTTGAACTCATAATTTCAGTATAGGTGTGAAAATAATATTTTTTTATTTTTAAAATTTTTTTTTTGGGGTTATTATTGCATTTCTTTTAATTTGATTTGAAAAGTATGTTTGAACTATTTGAATTATGAAATGTTGCGACCGATATTTTATATGGAAAATGTTTAAAGGAAGAAGATAAGGGCATTTTTGTTTTCGTGAGATAATTTTGGTCAAGAAAAAACTCATATTAATATAATTTTTAGGTTATTTTTATCAATTTCCCGTGTTTTTTAATCCACCACGCATTCATATTTGTATTTTGAATTTAATTCTTCAACCAAACAATACAAAATAATTTCACTTAAACAAAACAAATCATTTTCATTAAATTTAGGTTAAAATGGAAAAAGAGAGAACTAAAAATCCGAAGAAAATGTAACAGTTACATATAGGCCCATGGGCCAGCATGTGGTGTCTAAATGGCCCAATACGATATCTGTTAACAGGTTGGAACTATTTTGTTATTTTAAGGCAAAAATTCAATTGGGTTCTTAATTTTTTTTTTAAAACATTATTTTTTTACTAATCTTTTTATTTTGTTTATTCGGTCCCTAATTATCATAAATTGATCAAATTGGTCATTCTTTTAGTAAACCGTTAATCACACTTAACGATTCCACGGATACTTTTAGTCTTTTATATGTAAATATTTTAATAATAATAATAATAATAATTACCTATCCAATCAAAATATGTCATATAATCCATTAAATATTATTTTTTAAAAAATTAAATTAAGCTTGTTTTCCAGATCTCTTTCTTCATTCAATTTAAAAAAAAAAAAAACCCCCTCTATCGCAAATGGAGTGACGCTCCATTGTAGCTCTAAATGGAGCAAATCTGCTCGCTCTAGAGCAGATCTACTCAATGTTTCCATCCCATTTCCTGTTGTATGTCTAATCTATTTTTTTTGTGTGATTTGTATTTTTTTTTTAATGTTATACAATTTTATCATTTTATTAAATATTTTCTATTTAATATATTTTAGTGGATAAAATTTTAATTTATTATTTAATAAAAAAAATAAATTTTTATGAATTTTATAACAGTTGACCGTTTAAAATCTGGTCAGAGAGACCAATTTGATTCAGAATATGTCACACACTCACACCATTCATTTATAATTTCGAAACCATTTAAAGTATCATGTATAATCGTGAGTGATTTTACAACAAGGTATAATCGTGATCAAGATATCCACATAAAAGAAAATGATGCAACTATGTGATTCACGTTTGTCTTGCACATAATATACCTGTGTTATGTTCAACTTTTGGGCTATTGAGCTGACCTTTTAAGCTAATGGTGGTGGATCTAACTAAACCAAACCAAACCAAACCTGTATCGACCTAACTTCTCCACACGATATATTTAACTTTATTCAAAGATAATATTTCGCTGTCGTTTTGACCACAACCACATTAAAGTCGGTTTTAACGGTCACGATTGCGTGGGTAAGTGGGACCCTTTGTATATACGGTGATTGTTATTGATTACTGACTTTCGTTTTTAACCAAAGAGAAAAAAAAGCATGAAGCATCACATGCCGTCCACGTAGTTGGCTTGTTCGTCCACGTCAATGCGATGGTGACACGTTGTTTTAGTAGGCGCCGGCAGTATTCTCTCTCCGCCACGCGGCGGTTTTTACACGTAATTGACCAAATACAGGTTGCCACGTCATCACTTTGTTGGCTTCGAGGAGCTAAGCCAGTTTGCTTGTCGGCTGACGTGGTTATTATTTGGGTAATGTTGAGTGTTGACGGCGACCATAACCATTTTTCAGATCAGGATCCTCTCCCTACCTAACCTATACTCACCTTCTTTTAGGGCAAGGCCAATGTATCACACCAAATAATACACCATTTTAGTGTTAAAAAAGTATCTTTATGGAATATGCTTACACCAAATTTTTTTTCACTCCAATATTATTAACACCAAATTGGTGTAAATAGCATCTTTAAAGAATATTCTTTATATAATATTATTAATTTTTATTTGATAACTTATATAAAATTAATTTATTTATTTAATATACTTAAATAATTAATCATATAATATTAAAAAATAATTATTCACATAATGAATTACATATTTTTTTTTAATAGTTAATCAAATCATAATTTAACTTAAACATACTTTAATACATAAACTTTAAGATAAGATAAAAAAATTTAGAGATGAGATAAAAATTAAATTAAATAAATTAAATATATAATATTGGGTTCATTTTGAAGATCTCGACGAGATCTTTCCAACGGTATATTTTTTATAATATTTTAATTTATAAATTTTATTATTTATTAAATTTTATAAATATATTAAATTGATAAAAGGATATAAAGGGAATAAAATTTGTTTACACTAACTAAAAAAGGATAAAATAGGAAATTTATAAAAGTTAAAAAAATTTAGTGTGGTGAATAGTACTACACCAAATTTGATCAAATTTGATGTGGTACTATTCACTACACCAAATTTTTTTTTTTTGGGAAGTGAGATTTGGTGCTCCATTGGAGCACCAAATCACACCATTTTGGTGTTTTTATACCAAAATGGTACTACATTGGCCTTGCTCTTAATCTTATGACACATAAATATTATAATAAATAAGTGGTTAGGATATATTTACTTTTCACTATTACTTTATTAACATCCAATCACATTATTTAAAAAAGTTAAGGTGAGGAGAGAATCTAAATTATCATTTTCCTACAAATTTCATTATAAAAATAGTTTTTTAAAATTAAATTATCCAAATTAATTAGAGTTCGGGAGAAATATACTATTTGAAAGCACAACTTAAATAGATTAGATTTTTTTGGGTATACCATTAAACTAGCTCTACCTTGTCTACATTTTATTATTTACTGTAGTTATTCAATTCAATCTTATAAATTTTTTTAAAAAAAAATCAACACTTCCAAAATTCAAAGGAAAGAAATAGAAAAGAATTACCCATGCTTTTTTGATAAATATTCAATAACTATACATAGTATAATACTACATTGGACAGTTATCAATTTTTACAAAATTAACTAAATTATTCTTAACTTTTTAAGTGAACACCATTTTAGCTCCTAAATTAAAAAAAAATGGTTTGTAATTAAAAAAAAAAATGGTTTGAAAATACAAAAAAATAAACCCAAAAAATTAAATAGTAATTTAAATAAAATAACAATAAAAATTTATAAAATAAAAAATGGGTCATCTCCACCGTTCTTCGGCTATCTTTTTGTAGGAAAATTTGATTGATTTAACAAAAATAATTAAAAATGGTACAATTTTAAAAAGTCAATGATAAATTTGATTATTATTGTAAAATCATAAATTAATCGAAATTAAGAGAAAAATAACGACTTATTTGATAATTATCATAGTAAAATTTAATAGTTAAAATATTACCCGACAAAAGTCGGTTTTCCTTTATTGTATTTTTTAAAAATAAATTATTTACAAAATACCCATTTTGTCAAAAAAAATTGGTTAGATTTTTCAAATTGGCCACCTTCCAACAAAAGGTGCAACATTGTTATATCATGTAGAAATCACATGATGTTCAATTTTTTGACCCAAAAAAAAAATATTACAAAAAGATTTTATTTCCAATAATACATTGGTTTTCTTTTTATCAACATAACAAATTGATCATTGTATTAATGATATTTATTCATCCCGTTATTGTTTTTCTAAAGTGAATATTACTTAATAAATTTAATCATAGCATTATCATCACAATTAATCTTCTAATATGATTTGATGATCTATAAGAACATTTGGAATAATTTGATGAATAATACAATAAATTATTTTTGACAGGATCTGCTGAGATTAATTATAAACGTGTGTTCTGAATATTTATTCTCACAATAAAAGAATAAAATTATCTATGTTTATCGATAAATATGTACCTAACTTAAACTCTTACATCTAAAATGGAAAAATTATACACTAACTACTTGATACGCTATTGAATATACATGTTAGTTTTGTTCTAAAAGAATCCTCTTACAATAAAACTCCATGAAATGGAATGTTTGGGGTTGTATTTTTGCATTGAGACTGGCTTATAAGTAGTCAAGCCAGCCGAATGAAGCTGAGATTTGGGATGGCTCCATTGATAAATCGTGACCATCCGTTGACGGCTGAGTGTGGGAAGGTGTATGAGGTGGTGCCCACTGCTCCGTCCACGCGCATAATTTTCTTACAACGACAAAAAATATTAACACTTCATTGAATTGGCCAATATTATTATCTTTTATATTTCTAATACATCACAAATCAATAATAATAAATATTCACACATAACTCAAGTGATTAGTAGATTTTTTTTCATTTAAGTAGTAAAAATTTAATTATATAAATATATATTTATTAATATATATAAATAGTTTTATCCCTTTATTGTTGAAATAAATATCTTCCATTATAGGGTAGATATCCGGACTATACACTTAGTGATTGATATCAATAGATCTCGACAATTATTAATTTTGTAATTATACTCCCGTCAACATACAAATAATAATATATATTTACTCACAATTTAAGTGATTAGTGTATCTTTATCTTATTTTAATAATGAGGATTTAAATTTTATTATGCATATTTATCAGCATATGTGTATATTCTCTCTAGTTATGAGAGTATATATTCGGACCATATATTGATAAGAGTATATATTCAAATCATATATTTTATAATTTATTTTGATAGGTCGATAGTTATTAATCTTATAATTATATTTTTAAAATAATCAATATATATATATAAAAAATTATTTGAAAAAGAAAAATGAAGGAAAATAAAAGTCACACCAATGAAGAAAAAGTCCAAGTAGAGATTTTACAAAATAAACAAGTATGGGGTCACAAATGATCTCATCCTCCTCCTACTCCTCCAACAGTATACTCAGTAATCAATTTATTATCACTAATTAATCCGATTATTAATCAAAAACAAAATAAAATTAACAATATCCGTATTTTATTATTATTGTTTGTTTCTGTTAAACCCCAACCTTTCTGTGTCTGTTCTCATTGATCCACTTCTCTTCTTCTTCCTTCTTCATCATTTTAAAAACACCCATTTCAATTCTCTCTATTTTCTCATCTGGGTCTTTTTTATTTGCATCAAAAACTTCATTGTCGTCACAAAAATTTAAATTGCTTGTTTGTTGTCTCTGGTCATAGCTTTGAATTTAGTTCTTGTAGACCAGAAAAAAAAAAAAAAAAAACAATTTGAAAGCACTGGATCTCCTCAGGCGTTGGTGAGGAAAAAATGGGACTGAAAAATCAAGCACCCGAGTTACTGAGTGGACTCGTTGAGTCAGTGAAGCAGATATCCGGGTTAGCCGAGTGCAAAAACGGGTTCAAGAAAATGCATGGGAATTTGGTACGTAGAATAAAGCTATTGAGTCCTTTGTTTGAGGAATTAAGAGATAGCGAAGAAGAGATTGCTCAACAACATATTAAAGGCTTCGAGATGTTGAGAATTGCTCTCGATTCGTCTTTCAACCTCCTCAAATCGGTCAATGATGGCAGCAAGCTTTATCAGGTATTTTTTTTCTCCGTTCAATTCATCTTTCTGTTTGGTTTCTGAGAAAATTAAAATAAAGAAATCAAACTGATATATATGTTTGGTTTAGGTTCCTTGATTGCTTGGAAATATGTTAAAAAAAATTTATATAAAAAATAAAAATTGATGGATGGCAAAGAACAGATTCAAATAATATTGTTGATTTAATGTTGTAGTCAATTCATATTAATTCAATATATATACATAGTTTCTCATTAAATTTTTAGACTCTAGTGTTGAAAATTCTGGGGTTGTTGTTCTTTGGCTGTGAAAAATAAGCAAGTTGTTTTCATGTATTACAACATGATTTTTTTTTCAAAGTGTAATTATAGCCATCAATTTATTAATCTTTTATTTAATTGTGTTTCTATGAGCAACATATTGAAATTTGTATGGTGAGGTAACTTTTGAGGTCAATGACTTGATATTATTAGGACAGTGCTTCTCTTAAACCAGAGAGGTATTACTTGGCATTTATGTGCTTTTGGTTATGGATATCGTAAAAGGAACTTTATCGTCTTCCATACCAAACATCATGGATTAGTCTCTGAGGCTTCTTATTTGAGTTTATTTCTCCAGTTTTGTGGTATTACCGTGTTAGTATTTTTCGTATTGAAGTACTTGATTAATGTGGATTTTGTGATTGGAGAATAGATTTGGATTTCTTATTGAGTTTCATGTCGGTTTTTTTTTCCTTCTTTTTTTCCCCTGTTCTGTCGGATCAGATTTCGGAGTGCATAGAAATAAGAATTGTTAATGTTATACGCTGCAGAGAATTTGATTGTGTAGAAAGGAGGAAATGGATTGACGTAGCGATTAAGGCTTGAATGGGCTGTGTTGAATGTGGAGAATCGGATCAGAATATTCAGTTATTTGTGTCTCATAGAGTTATGAATCTGTATATGAATGAAGCGGATATATGTAGCTTGGGGTCTCTCATTGAAAATATAGAAAAACAGTTTTTCTCTTCCAACATCCAATAAGATAGAGTTCAATTACTTCTTCACTAGAACAGTCTTATATTTGCACTAAATTTGTGCATGTTATCTTTCATGCTAGTCTTTATCAAATAAATATACTGGTAGCTATCAAATTTTTTGAGGTTTTAATTTAATCTGCCCTTTGCCTTACTAGAGTCATTTACTGATTGCCTATGTACTTATAGTTCTTTCATTTTCAGTGAACAATGTGCTCCATAAGTTCTTGTTTTGTGCTTAATTAGCGTCTTAATTTCACAGGTTTTGCAAAGGGACAAGATTGCATCAAAATTCCACCAAACGACAGAACAAATTGAAGCAGCGTTGAGTGAGATTCCATATGATAAACTTGATTTATCTGAGGAAGTTCATGAACAGGTACTTCATCTACCCATTTGTTTATTGTAGAAAATCTGCTTAAAATATGTCAGCATGATTTCAAACACTTCAATGTATATTTCAGCAGTTCTGCATGTGCGTTAACAGAGAGAGAGAGAGAATTGTAGTTCTTATTCAATGTTATTGGAGCATTTACTAGAAGATTCCTAAATATTTGGCAACTTACATTACCTTTTTCCGCCTGTTTTTACAGATTGAACTCGTACATGCTCAATTCAGAAGAGCAAAAGGAAGACCAGAATCACCTGATTTACAGCTGGACCGTGATCTAACTGCAGCGCAGAGAGAAAAAGACCCTGACCTCGCAACACTAAAAAGACTTTCTGAGAAGCTGCAACTTAGGACTATTAATGATTTGAAAAAAGAGTCCCTTGCTTTCCATGAATTGATCATCATGAGTGGGGGAGACCCTGGGGACTGTTTGGAGAACATGTCAACGTTGCTTAAAAAGCTGAAGGACTTTGTGCTGATTGCAAACCCTGAAGTGGACACCTCTGAGGGTGAGAAGGGTGTGATTAGACACAGATCTCCTGTTATTCCAGATGATTTCCGGTGCCCAATTTCTCTTGAATTGATGAAAGATCCTGTGATTGTCTCCACTGGACAGGTTTGCGCCAGTTCACTTAAGTTTTCACACAGTTTTGAATCTCTGTTATTATCCATTGTTTATAAACAATCTTTATTTCTTTTTGCAGACTTATGAAAGATCTTGCATTCAGAAATGGTTAGATGCAGGACACAAGACCTGTCCCAAAACACAGCAGACATTGCTGCACACAGCCCTGACACCCAACTATGTTTTGAAGAGTCTGATTGCTTTATGGTGCGAGAGCAATGGTGTTGAGCTTCCTAAAAATCAAGCAACTTGTAGAAGCAGAAAGCCAGGAAGTAGTGTATCCGACTGTGATCGAACTGCGATTGTTGCCTTGCTAGAGAAATTAGCAAATGGAAATGCAGAACAACAAAGAGCTGCTGCTGGTGAGCTGAGATTGCTGGCCAAAAGAAATGCAGATAATAGAGTGTGTATTGCGGAGACAGGAGCCATTCCACTCCTTGTAGAGCTATTATCCTCCACAGATTCTCGGACCCAAGAGCATGCAGTAACAGCACTACTCAACCTTTCTATAAATGATAGTAACAAGGGAACAATCGTAAATGCAGGAGCTATACCCGATATAGTAGATGTGTTAAAAAATAGCAGCATGGAAGCCAGAGAAAATGCAGCTGCAACCCTTTTCAGTTTATCTGTCATAGATGAGAACAAGGTTGCAATAGGAGCAGCCGGCGCTATCCCTGCTCTTATTAAGTTGCTTTGTGATGGGACTCCAAGAGGAAAGAAGGATGCTGCCACTGCAATCTTTAACCTTTCGATTTATCAGGGAAACAAGGCAAGGGCTGTAAGGGCTGGTATTGTGCCACCCCTGATGAATTTACTGAAAGATGCTGGAGGTGGAATGGTGGATGAAGCATTGGCAATATTGGCCATTCTTGCAAGCCATCACGAAGGGAAGGCAGCAATTGGTCAGGCTGAGCCGATTCCAATTTTAATTGAGGTTATAAAGACAGGTTCTCCACGGAACCGTGAGAATTCTGCAGCAGTATTGTGGTCACTATGCACAGGTGACTTGCAGCAGTTAAAAATAGCAAAGGATCTTGATGCAGAAGAGGCACTGAAGGAACTATCAGAAACTGGCACTGATAGAGCCAAGAGAAAAGCTGCAAGTATATTAGAGCTTCTTCAACGCTGCGAACCCTTATAATTTTAAGTGTCATATTTCTGGAATTTGTTCTTTTTTATTTTTTTTTCGCAAGTTTCACCATTGCGATGAGAAAACATTTAACTTGTAGAAAGATTACAGAAAATTGTAAAGGAAAAATATGGATGTTGGAGTTAAATGTAAGTCAGTGTTTCCAATGGAGGTGTCTGTGTGGAGACATTATATCTTGGCTTCTTGTACAAGGAAGGTGTGTATCAGGAGTTCAAAATGTGAAAGACCAGTGACTTCTACTATTTGAACTCCAGTTTTGGCTCTTAAGCAGTGCTTTTGTAGAAGTGCTTTTAAAATAAGTAACCTATCAAGAGCTATTTTACCAATCGCTTAAAAGAGTTTCCTTAACCTAAAATTTACTCTCTTTATTTCTCACTTTTTTTTTAATAAAAAAATTGTTCTAATTCTATAAATTAGACATAAAAGTGTTATTAATTTAAAATTACTTTTGACTGTACGCAGAAACATTCTTCTATGCGTTACCAGTCTTGGTAATTTTGGTTTGTTCTGTTTTATGATAATAATAATAATAATATTTTTTTTAAGATTATAATTATAAGATTAATAATAAGTCTGTCGGGACCGGTTCGAATATCAACTCTCATAACGGAAAAATATATACTCCTCTTATCAGTTACTAAGGGTGCAACTCGAATATTTACTTATGCTGGTAAATACTTATGATCGGACTTAAACCCTCACCACTAAATGGAAAGGGATGTGCGCTAACTACTTAAGTAATGTGCATAATAATATTACTTTTTGAATCGTAACTTTTAAATTGAGTGATTAGTATAATGGTAACAAAAATTATTATTATTATTAAATATATATAATTGACAGATATTTGGTGATCAATTGATTATCTTTTTTCTACTTTCTCAATTTATTTAAAAATACGTGCCTCTACTTGTACAGCTTTTGGAGTACTAATGTTAATGTAAGTTATGTAACAGTAAAATGAATAAAAGCTTTCTTTAATTAAAAATAGTAATATTTTTTTCATTTAAAGAAATACCTATCAGATGATTATCCATAGACATTAAGCTTAATATATATTTTTAAAATGTTAAACTATATCAAATTAAAAAAATTGATTTAAATTTATGACTTTAATATCAAATTGTTTATCCTTTTTAATCAAAGATTGAGACAATTGATGAATTTAAATTCATTTGTTCTTAATTTATCAATTCTTTTCAACTTTTTAATAATAAATAATTAAATATTGAATTAATAAATCAAAACTATCAGACAAAGTAATTAACAGTCATCTTAACACGCCATTAGTCATGTATTATAGGTGACAATTATAGTCAAAATTATGGATAATGGGTTGTTGCAGTAGTTGACAATTTAGTCAAAATTATGGAGATTGGGTTGTTGCAGATTTGATATATTAAGTGGGCAAATGTGATTTGGAAACTTGCGGAGCTAATTGTATCAAACTCTCATAAAATTTTACTAAGTGCAAGTGGAATCAACTTTATCGTTTATTAATAAATATTTTCCCTGCCCTTAGTAAAATTTGATCAAATATAACCGCTGATTAGAGAAAGTTTTTGTCGAAAATACCCAAAAGTTAACTAACAGAAAGGGAAGTCTTTGTTAATAAACTAAAAAGTTAACTCCGACTGTAATTAAACAAATCCGAGGGAAAAGTAGACATTATTTACTCTTCCTTATATGTACTGCAATTTGAATTGAATGTTCAACATTTATTTGTATTTTAAATTCAAGGCAGATTTTGAACTAGTAAGAGATGATCTTAGCAGACGTTAGATTCAATGGAATTTTTAGACATGTATTAGAAAAAAAAGAAAAATAATCGTCATCTTTGAACTGATCTGTTCTTCAGCAAATTAGAAATTTTTTTTTTTTATTATTTTCCAACAATACGATCTTTTTCTTTGAAGAAAAAAATAACACTCAAATATAAACCAAATCCGTCAAACCTGGCATGTGTTTGATTTTTTATACAACTATAGAGAAACTCAAAACAAACAATTAATTTAGAGCTATTTTCTCACAAACAAAACACTAACAGTTCTCATTTTCCTAACTTAATAAAACATAAAAAGCATATTTTTTTTTTTATATTTTATAAAAAATTAGTTGCCTGATTCAAACCATGAAATTGAAGAGAACTTTACAAGTCATCAACCCAAACTCTCCAGAAATGTCTCTGCCAAGCTATTGCCATTAATAATGTTCGTAGTCCCGACAATTAAATCATACGCCATCCCTTCCTGTAAACCACGAATTAAAAGAAACCATCAGACGGGTTCAAATTGTCAAGGAAAAAAAAAACATAATCATAACTGTTCATCAATCTGGAACGAAAATCAATGCCTCTGTCCAACCGTGTTTAGTGGTTGCAAGAATGAGTTAAAACTCAACATTCAACAGAATTAAAAGTGCACAAGCATGACTAAGAGATATATGGCACAATATTATGAATTTCAATGAAAATTATAAGCTAGTAAGATATCCATATGTGCAAAGCAATTGAAATACCTGTGCACTGAGAAACCGGAGAGCAGAAATTTCTGCAAATGTTACCCCTCCAAGGAAGACCACAAGTACTATGGAGCGCCTTCCATCAGCCACTCTATAATATGTTAAGTAGTGTTATAATAAAGTGAATGAAGATTCTAACTATTATGTTAACTTATAAAGATTGGAGAAACAGAGAGGAAAGTTTGGACAAAAGCTATTGGGACTACTTTAGTTGTAAGACTTTATTCTCTGTTAATTACCTAGATGAGAAAAATTATACTACAGATTAATTAAAACATTCAAATCATGTGCTTCATGTTTGAATCAATAAGAACACAATACCACAATGTGAAAATCATCCCATAGTTTCCTTTTTTCTAAAAAGAAAATTACTTACTTGTCCACAGAGGCCAAGGAACCTGGCAACGTGTCAAATGATTGACTGCTTGAGAACCCGCCCTGTTAACAATGGTACAAGGTATTAATAGTAGGACATATCAGTATAAAGTGTAAGACGCATGAGAAGAGGAGTGGGGGCAGAAAGCAAGAAAGCGGTATGAACTGAGAAGGACTTATTTTGACTCATCCATTACTGAACGCCATAGCATAGGAAAATATTTTAAAATGGTTGAACATATGAACCGAAAACAGATGCAAAACAAGGGGAAACAAATTAAAAAGAGAGAAGTGTACTAACTCTCTTTGTTTCCGAATGTGGTCCAGGCAACAGCTTCAAAATTTCTTCCATAGGACGCCTGAGGGTCATCATAAGTAATTCAAATAAAGCTATTTAGCCAATTGCTGAAACTTAGACACTTGATACAACAATCTTGGTAATGTTTTAAAACAAATTGAAACAATGATCACCAAAATGAGTTTCAATCAGATAATCTAGGTGCAGTATGTATAAAGAGCATATAAACAATCGCAAGAGCATTTAGGATTTATTAGTCTGATTCTGCCTATTATTTCAGAAAGTATATATTATCTTGTACATAAAAAAATTATTCATATACCCATAAATGACTTTGTAGTCGCAGTAGCATATGGAGATCAACATGTTAGGTGCAATATCTAGTACACAAATGAGTGAGACACTTTGACCCCAAGGGAAAGTTTCAACACCAGATAACAGAAAAACACAGCTATTAATCATTTATTGATTCTGCAGCACATATTTCTTTTCCCCGTTATGCAAGACATTCTTCCTTTGTAAGGTCTTACACCAAAGCACATTATGTTTGTTTCTATTATGTATGGTCAGAAGCTTGAACTGCCATATTTCACACGTGAAATAATGAATGCAATAAATTATCTAAGAATTCAGAGTAAAGAAGTGCGGCACTAAATTTCAACAATTTGGGAAAGGATCATGATGTTGGGGAACATTTTACAGTAACTTCATGAGGTAACACAACTGAATCCAAAAAGGAAAATGATATAAAGAAATTAAACGACATGTAATGAGTAACAAATATATTCAAGGCAAGTAAATTGTGGGCACCCGTGCGCCTGTGTGTGTGAGAGAGAGAGCGAATGAAAGCGGTATGATCTAGATTACTTAGACATTCACATGTAAGCCAATCAGCATAATATCAAACCAGACCAGAAAGAATGAAACTTTGCAGTTTTCGATCTCCCCTCATATTATTTATAAAAAAAAAAAGCAAAAAGGTCAAAAAGAAGTACAAGAGATAATGAGAATAATCTGCCCAGCTGAGCTCACCACAAGAACTAGTAAGAACTTAAGCACAAAGAGTAATATCCTCACCATCCAGATCGAACAGCATTCTGAACAAGGCGAATACTAAGAGGCGCATATCCGGAGAAGACATAAGAAATATCGTTGGGGCTGAAGAACACAAAATCACTTCAAATGTAAGAAAGACAATGGAACCTTTATTTCATATAAAATAGCATGCTTAGGAAACAAATTTATGTGTCGCCAAGTGAGATAGTAAATAGCTAGGACACTATGCTTATTTTGTATATAATACAGTATAAACAGTTCTAAAGGCAGCAGCATTCTTTTGTTTCAAAAACATCAAAGAAATAACTAAAAATGAAAAAAAAAAAGAAAAAAAAAAAAAGAGAGCCTGAGCATTTTGTAGTTACTGTAATGGCTAGAACTGAAATTGCCATTACAACATTTCATGATTATGATTAAATACTGAAAAAGACCAACAACAATGAGAAAGAGAAAAAAGGCCTGACTAGTAAGCAGAACATCTTCCAATTAAGTTTTGCTTCTGACTAGTAAATAAGCATTTTCTAATAATCATGAAAAGAACAATAACTGTCTTGACAAAATAAGAATATTTGTAGAAAATATATAATCATTTTCTTCTCTCTAATATTATCCTTAAAGTAAAATTTGACGGATGCAAATTTACAAAATATTGAAATGCCTTGAGAAAACATTGAAAGTACAATTAACATGCTGAACTTATACCAAATTAGTAGTGACAGAGACAAGTGCCAGCAAAGAAGAGCTGCACATACTCTAATCTATCTTTTATTATGAAAAGGTAAAAGTATTGAACATTATGGAAATATAAAGTAACAGAAGCATATTGCTCAATCATGAAGAATAATACTTTGCCGTGTCAGTATCTTCAACTACAAGTTGCAAAGCACGCTTAATTGTCAGCCAATTGCTCTTTGCCTCCTGCAGGGCTCAAGGTCATGAATAATCCATTAGACAATTTGATAAACTACAATAAACTTAATAATTAGACTTTGCATGGAAACTTAAGGAAATACACTTGATGATTATGATGGCCAAACAATAGTAACCTGTTTTCTGAACAATCCAGCTTTCTCTAAATTGTTCAGTGTAGCCATGTGCTCAAATCCATAACTGTGGAGTAGCTCCCTCCTAAACACCATGAATACGAAATACCAAATTTGATAACGACACACAAGTAAAAATAGCACAAAATGAAACTGTAAATAACACTAGTTTTGGTCAAGCATAAAAGTATTATAATAGCATAATGCAAAAGATACTTGCCTCAAATAATCAAAATTTTTTTTGGGCAACCCTGAATTTGTAACAGAAAATAAGATCAGAAGACGTAGAACTTTGTTAAGAGGCTCCTGCTTGTGAATCATTTCTTCAATGTACTCAAAACATCTGCATTTATAAACTACATTAAGTTCCACGGTTTCAAAAACTAGAACCTAGGCAATTTAAAAATCCATAAACCATACTTTTCTCAAGTAGAAAAACATAAAATATCAATAACCTAATTACAGAACTAATATAATCATGCAAATTTCAAGGAGCTGCAATTTATCATCTTCATTGACGCTCCATTCTTGAAAACAGGCATTGTCTAAATGATTTTGTTAGAGTGCTTAAATACTATTGTTGGGTCATTTCTAACAACTTAAACTTTTAGATCTATATATTGACATGGTATCAGAGTTAGTTTTATCAAAAGTGTGTGGGTTTGAGTCTCCTTGCGTGATTGAATCGTATTTGTTGTTTGTGTTTGGGCTTGGACCACGTGACAAAACCCGTTGGTCTTTACACGTATAGAGATGTGTTAAAGTGATTAAATACTATAGTTGGGTCCTTTTCCTAGCAATTTAAGCTTTTGATTACTGACATTTATTCAGCAAGCTCCTCATATAATTGCTTTAAGTACAGAATGTTATAACAGTTCTTATGTTATTAACTAAACTGATACCAAAAAAAAATCCATAATTTGCTATATATTACATGAAACTAAAGTCAGATAATAGACATGATCATAAACATTAGACAACACGTAACATCGGTTCAATATATTATACATGCATAGTAGATCATATTTAGTGACTATACAGAAAAAGCTGACTTGGCAAGTTGATTGACGTCAGCTCATCCACTTAATAAATTACTTAGTCTTGCTTTGATAGAAAACATGAAATTAAAACAAATAATTAAAAAGTTCAAGATTCAGATGCAGATATCAGTGACTGTTCCTCCATCAACTATTCAAACCTATAAAGCCTTCACAATTGTATAGAACCAAATCTATAGATTGTTCTCCATGGATGATCAGATAGAATCATTTCAATAAAGCTTATTGCCCTGCTTTATGTCTCCATGGATAAAGAAACAAGGCAAAGCCAAAATATAATAAACTGGAGGTACAGAGAGGTGTCATCTTAACTCCATCAAAGCACTTTCTGCTTGTACAATGAAACACGTCTCAGGTAAATACAGGTGCTATTTGAGATATAAAAACATACTGCCCTTTAAATGCATGAAATGAGCAAACAGTGACCATCAAACTGCCCTTTAAATGCCCAAGTATAAATGCAGCTTACATGTCATAACTCTGAGCTTCAATAATAGTATGTTCCATATCAAGCTGGCCAAGAAATGACGGCTTCGATGTGAATGTTGACAGATGCTGAGCAAGATTTATATGCCTCTGTATCAATAATCAGAACCAAATTACAATAAGCTCAGTTGGACCACATTTAGAAAGGCCCTGATAACTCTAAATAAGTATTAAAATAAAAATGAAAATTTAAAATAACTTACAGTCATTTCTGGCAATGAGTTGAGCTTTTTTACAAAGTCCTTCAGTTCTGAAACTGTCTGGGACTGTATGCATCACATGACTCCGTTACAAAGCATTAATGGAAATATTCAACAATACCCAAAAAAAGAAAAGACAGAAAGGAGAAGAAAGAATCCAAGGAATGGTTCAGTTATTCTCAAGACAAAAAATTTTGTATTATGGTATCAAAAACTGACAAAGGACATCACGTGGTACATAGTATTATGGTTATATTTCGTGGCTTACATGCAATTACATCATACAACATTGGCAGAGATTACAGCCACAGCATTCTTTCACTATGGAACTTGACTACTCTTGCCACAAACAAATTATATTAACATTAATGGGTTTCAATTAAGGTTTCTCAAGATGGTGACAACCACTTCATTAAGTGTTAAAGATAAAGCATGCTGAATGTTCAGCTGCCAAATTATACACTTACTGTAGTAGACATCTCAGCGTAGTCTTGCTTCATGGATGTTGCTTTTTGACGTAGAACCTGCAATCATACTGCAAATGACAACTAAGAAAATGGTGTTCCATGGAAATAATCTATTTTTATTGCAAGGAAAAAAGTAAAAATAGATCAACCTGGACAACAACTTCAAAGTTCAGATCCCTTATCTCCTTGAACAGCTTGTCACTGAAGTAAATTGTTATGTCAGGAAAAAAGAGGGAGAAGGAGGGAAGACAGTAAAAAATAGAAATATTTTTAAAATAAAATACACTCATATAATGCAGTAAGAAAGATTTTTGTTAAGAAGAGATTAAGAGGTTCATGTAGGTCCATCTACTGAAATCCATTTTTTCATGTTAATATTACTTAATTTTTCTATTTGTGTCTTCATAGAGTTATTACACAAGATACAGCCAACGTTACTAAAGATCTGCCTAACAGTCAAATTCATCTTAACTAAAACCCACAAGCAGGCTCAGCTAAAAGGAATCTGTGAACTGCAAAGAAAGAAAACTTGTTCTTGCATCACATAAGAACCGCCATATCAAGAGACCAGTGCACCTTGAATTAAGTGGAACTTTTATCTTTTTTCCCTCTTGTTGTTGAACACCCATGATTGAACCATCAAGCTCCACAGAACCATTATTGATACGTAGAAACTGCAATGAAGCTGTTAGAAATGGCTTATAAAAGATTTCAAATCACCAAGAAAAAACAGCATAACTAACTTGTATTCATGAATACAGTAGGTATATATTTGACTTTGTAGCTTTTGGAAATTCAAAAACAATTTGACACTGTTTCAACATAGAGTACTTAAATAACTAATATTTCTCTTTCCTTTTCCTATTTCTAGGAAAAAGAATTAGCAAATTTAGCTTCAAGATAATTTGAACTGGTACAAGAACAGTCAAGAGGACAAAGCCACATGAGAAACCTAAATTTTCCAAGTACTTTGCCAATGCCAACAGATCAAATTCACTCTATTCATGACATTTCTTCCCCAGAATGATGTAATATATTATCTATCATTTCATCAGCTTACCTCATCCACCAGACCTTCATATGTCAATTGAGAACACATAGGAGTAACCATGTCAACCTACAGCCATGCAATAATAAATGTTAAGTGAGTGAATTAATCTGTAAAAATTGTATTAAAAAAACACTACAATAAAAAAGACAACACTACTATTTGCGATTTTTGAGTCAAAACGAAAAATCTCATACTGAAAAAGTGTGAATGGAATCAAAACAGCTTTTAGGTTAAATGTAACAATTTTAAGCACACTGGGCTTATATCTCGTCCTTTACAACACTTCCTAACATTCATATTTTCTATTGTTATACAGCGAACGTCGCCCATTCATCGGTTAGTGCTTTCTTGCTTGCAAGAGGAAGAAATTCTTGACCTTGGTGCAGTATAATAACAAACCTCCAAATCCCAGAGGCTACACCTCTGAAGCCATTCAAGGAAGTATGATCTGTTTACTTAACTTAGTAGTAGTTATGTGGTACGCAAGGGAAAGGCAGGTAGGGGTTGGGCTCAGCAAGTTCAGATAAGGTTCTGTCTCTCCCGATACAACCAAGCAAGCTGAGTCTATTGAATTCACTACTATATGATATTCCCTGCCTTTCAAGCAAGCATGGGGATAGGAGATTCTACTACAAACAATATGTTCTTATCAACTCTTTCCATTATGATATAGATGTCTCGGTACTAACTTAGGTTCCAAGTATTTAAAAATCTGTGTCAACTTCTAATCTAATTAAATCTTCATCCTACTTACGCACATCAAACCGACTTTGTTACGAGGTCAATAAAAGAAAATTAACGAAAAAAAAGAAAAGAACAACCAGCATCACATTATTTCGAAAGAAACGTTCTACAAATATCGATATTGATATGTAATTAAGAACATAATTTACCTCCCTATCTATAATGATCAGTGTATTTATCTCCGGCATGCTAACCTGAAGTATGAATAAAGTATTTAATAGAAGTTATAATGACAAATTGATACATAAAAACGAAGTAAAAAGCTAGTTTGCTCAATGAGTTTGAAGCATCAAAATTACTTCAGATGAGGAGACCGGTTCCTCTGTTTGCATTCGGTTTAAAATTTCTGCAACGCGGACTGATGCTTTTCCTTTGGCCCTCACATTTGGTATTAATCCAAAAGTAAACTACATAACATAAAGTTCAGAGTAAACTCAAAATCCATAATTAAGCATTCATGAAACCTTATTAAATGGTAACATTCTAAACATAATGTTATTATAAGAGAAACTCTTTCAATTTTGCACTGCACTGATATACCAAGGGTTTAAGTTCTGAGACACTTATTCACAGCTCAGCTAAAATAAAACTGTAAATCAAACAAACCTCAAGCTTGTGAATGGCTTTTGCTATATGCCAAAGTGAACCTGCATCACCATCAACGTGCCACTCCTAACATGACAGCAATTAAAATACACGTAAAAACGAAAATTGAACATCACAAACTAAAAAACAAATATAGAATAGGTTTTCATTAGTCTAAACAAAAAACTAGAAGTGGCATATTCTGCCATACTTTGAGAGCAAGATCAAGTTCAAATGATAACACATCCTCATCCAACGGAACCATGTACAATGGATACTCCCCTATAGTCATCAAGTTATGAACTTGTTCCTCCTCCAGAATCTGCATCATGAGAAAAACAACAATTAAAGCAGTTCCTATAATCTATACATGTTTCATCTTAATAGTATCTTAAATACTTAACGATTGTGACTAATGGATTAAATACAAATAGATGATTACCTTCTCACAAGCAACCGAGCGGCGAGGAACAAAATAAAGAAAGTACTCTCTTTGAAGTCCTTTCGAAGCATCATCGTGAATATGGAAACTAATAAATCTCATCAAATTAAACTCTGGATGGACAAAATAAACCACTTTGGTACATTCAGTCTGAACTGGTTCAGCAGAAAGAAGCCGCAATTCGATGCCATATTCCTGTTTTAAATAAAAAATACCATCTTGCATAAGCACCTTAGATAGTTTGAATCCAAATTCAAAAGCGTAAACACTCCAATTATCACAGCTTGTTTTGCAGAAAACGTTCTCGAGGAACTTTTTCTTTGAATTACTTGTTCATAGAATTAACTTCAGAGACATTCTAGAAGCATCAGATCACAGTAAGAGTTCAACAGATACACAGAAGATATGAAGAGCTAAAGAGAAGATAATAACCTTGAGTGTTGATGTTGGTACAATTAGCGAGAGCGAACCGCTAAGCTTTGGATCAATGACTAAACACTTCTTCCCTCGAATCTACAAATTAACAACAACAACAAAAAACTTAAAATCGACAATGCAAATTACAACAGAAAAAAAAGTGAAATTTAAAAAATCAGTTACAATCTCGTTATTGAAACTTACATTTTTAAGGATGTTTACGAGGTCCCTCTGAGACTGTTCTCTGAAAAATCGCAAAACAATAATTATGATGACTAGCTATAATGCAATTACATAATCAAGCTGTAAACGAAGCTGACGATTGAGTACCTGATAGATTTGAGATTCAAAGGAGCGTTGTCCAAGTTTGGAATTTGAGCCATTGCTGCAGATGATCGCTCTCTGCTGTCTCCGCAGCCGATTATGAGACCCAACAGACAGTTTTTCGGTAAATGACCCGGAACCCGGACCCGAAATGGATAAAAGTAACGGACCAATTATGATTAATGCCTATTTCGAGAATCAAAAGATTATACACCGAAAGTTGCATATTCAACTTAATAAAATTGTTGTACGTCCATTTATGTTATAATGTTTAGTGCACCTCTCTTCCACCTCAGTGATAAGGAGTTTAATTTTCAATATGCACATATCAGTATATGTGGGTAGTTTTTTTCCCTTATTATGGGAGTAGATGTCTCCCGTTATAGAAGTAAATATCTGGATCGCGCGTTTAGTGATTAATCTCGATAAGTCCTGACAGTTATTATTGTTGTACTTGTACTCCTTTCAAAAAGAAAAACTTAATAAAATTGTTTGTTCCAAAACAGACTTACCTTGGTAGATGGAGGTCCAAACCCCTTCATTGGTGATTGAAGGTCCAAGTCCCACTAAGGTTCAATACATAGTATATGTAAATATTTTGTCCCGTTATTGTCTATAAAACTGCAATCTTGTGAGTAGATCCCTTCCGTTACTAAGAGTAGTAGTTCGAACCGTTGATCTCGATAGTTCTAGTATCCCATTAATCCAAAAAGTGTAAAAAAAAAAATTGTTTAAAATTGCGGATTAAAAGAAAAAAAACTATAATAATTTAAAAAATAAATTACTCGTAATTTTTTTAAAAAAATCTTAGCTGGAGAGGAACTTTCTAATCAACTTTTATGATTTAAAATTACCGAAAATGTGGGTCAAATATGCAGATAAGTACAAGACATAAATATGATCACCGTCCAATATAATTTAGTGATAGATAATATAATTTAATTAAATAATATTTTAAATTTTTTTTAAAAGGGATATAAATACAATATTAATAATTATGGAAATTCACTATAATTAATTATGGAATATACGGTCTGGATATCTACTCCCATAATGGGAAACATCTTGTTCCACAATAAGGAGAGAAAACTATCCATACATGCAGATATGTACATAGTGAAAATTGAACCTCTCACCATTGAGATAAGAGTAAGGTGCACTAACCACTTTACTATGGATAAATGTGTAATAATATTTTAAAATTATGCATTGCAAATAGTATAAAAAAAAGTAAAAATTAAAATGAGTGCAAACAGACACTAAAATTGAATTTTAAATAAATGAGATAATTGCACAAATTCCCTTAAATTTAGGTTTAATTGTACTTATATGAACATTTAATTAAAATTAACACAAACATCCTATACGGCTAGTGGTCATCAGTGATTACCTTAACACAAGCATCCTCGTATATATTTTACTATTTATTATTTTACTTTTTATTTATTTAATAAAAAATAATTTTCACTTCAATTAAATTTATTTATTTTAAGTTATAAATTTAAGTATTTGATGGGTTGCAAAGCTTTTATTTTATTTTTATTTAATTTAAGTGATAGAGATGAAGTTGGATATTTGATGATAGTCATGGCCCCAGTTAGGTTCGAACAGAACTGGCGGTTCAGTTCCGGTTAAAAATCGTTTCGGAACTGATCACCGAAACCGGGACACTCGATCTCGGTTTCCAATTTTTATTTTTTGGAACCGAAAATGCTGGTTCAAAACCGGCGGGGAACCGGAACAAGCGATTTTGCCCGTTCCGATTCCTTTTTTTTTTTAAAAAAAAAAATTTGTGTCTTGAAAGTAAAAAAAAATAATAATAATAAGGAACCGCCTGTTCTAAGAACCAGTTGAACAACTAAACTGGTGAAGAATTGTCGGTTCAAAACCGGAATCAGGATTGGGACCCCAAAGGTCCCAATTCCGGTTAGGCTAAAAATAGAATCGGAACCGGATTCCGGTTAGGCTAAAAATGGAATCGGAACCGGCGGTTCCAAAACCGAAATCACCCGTTCCGGAACCTTGGCCGTCTCTATTTGATGGGTGATGAAACAAAATTTTTTTGTTTGATTTTAGTGATGAAGATGAAGATGTGTATTTGATAGGTGATAAGGATGAAGTTAGGTATTTAGTGGGTGATAAAGATGAAGTTGAATATTTGGTGAGTGATAAAAATGAAGTTTTATTTATTTATTTTGATTTAAAAAATTTGGGTTTGATAATTTTTTTATTTTTTATGAAAAAAATAAATACGGATAGATTTTTTTAAAATTAATTTAAAAGACCATTTTATTTCTTAAATATTAACTACTAATGATGGGGGATATTTGTGTTAATTGTAATAAAAAATCTATATGTATATAATTAGATCTAAATTTAGGGATAGTTATGCAATTATCCCTAAATAATACATAAAAAGGCCACATAGTCACGGAACTAGTGCCCTTTATTTAATGGTCCGTCAGTGGAATTCACGAGCCAGCCATGCACCTCTATGCTCTCCTCCAGTGTTGCTACGTGGACGTGGAGCTTGATCCACTAACTTGCTCTTTTTCTTCATTTTTAATATTAAACTTTAATTACCCAAAATGCCCACCTCATACATTATAGTATCACTCATCATATACATACACGCACCAAAAAAAAAAAAAAAAAAGTAATAAATTTTAGATTCAGAGGACAGCCACTCAAGTGGGTAATACACACCAGTATATGTGTTGATTTTTTTTTTTTTTTTTATGAGAGTAGATATTTTTAGATTATAAAAGTAGATATTTAAACTACATATTTAATAATTAATTTTAAAAAGTTTAACCAAATTTGATAGTAAATATTTTTAAGTTACGAAAGTAATTTAAATTGTATATTTAATAATTAATTTCGATAAATATTAATAAATTTATAATTAATTTTATAATAATACAACTAAAATCCGGGGTGGTGTGAAAAATGCCCATCCTATAGTCTTATTAATAATATATATAAAATTTTCTTGCCGCTGATCAGTGATAAGATACAATACAATAGGAAACAACATATCTCATAATTTTTTCTACCCAACCATCCAAGAAGCCAAACTTTAATCATCATCATCCAAAAAAGCCATGATGAGTGGTGTGATCTCTTTCACATTTTGTGATGAAAGTTTGAGTCTCTATGTATATTTTATAAGTTTGTGTGGAGAAATTTCACGTGCTAATTTTCTAAGTATATATAAGAAATTTTTTTTCCAGTGTTACTAGACTATCTTTTAGTTGAGAGTAAAATACCTTCTAATTGAGAGTAAATATTTGCGCTGAATAGTGCTTGATGTTATTAGGTCTAGCACACTTGACCATTAAGATTTTCAAAAAGGGTTAATTATACTAACTTTTCTTAAGTTTAGCGATATAAATAAAATTTAAAATAAATGACTAAATTAGTACAAACATCCTCCACCTTAAAGTTAACCTATTGACGAAAGGGTAGTTTGATATTTTTAATTATTAAATAAAATAATTAATTCTATATTGACATTAAAGTATTATATAATTATATATATGCCTAAAAAAATAATACAAGCTAACTATATAAGTTATTATAATTTTAATTCTATCTTAAATTGAAATTAGGTTCATAATTAAATTATTTTTTTATTATCTCCAAAAATAATTATATTTAAATACATTATATAACAAATTATTGTTTCTCTCACCCCAACAAAAATTGCATTATTTTTTCATTTAAAAATAAACACATTCAAAAAATAAAAATTAATTAAGTCCATCAGAAAATTTTAAATTATGTTGTGATTTTTTTAAAATTATTTTATATTTGTTAGTTGCGATGGAAATAGAACTAGGAAAGAGCTGGATGAGTTTAAATTTTTTTTTTTTTTTGTGTGGTTTTCTAAACGGATGAATTGATGATGATGTTAGAGATGGAGATGGAGTTGATAGTAATGATACACGTTTTTTATTTTATTTTATTTTTTGGATTTTTTATTTTTAAATTAAAAAATAAATCTAATTATTTTTTTTGGTGGGAGAATAAAAAAATTAATCTTCTTTTAGTTTAGCTTTTTTTTTTTTTTGGTAATGTATGTATTTTTAAATTTAAAAAATAAATATAATTATTTATAGAGAGAATAAAATTAAAATTATATAACTTATATAGTTAGTTTATAATATTTTAAGGTTAATATAAAATTATTTATTTTAATTAATAAACTATCTTTAGTCAATAGAATCTTTAAAGGCATATGGTATTTGTACTAATTTAATAGGGAAGTAAAAGTGCAATTAACCCTTTAAAAAAATTTAAAAAGTATTAATAGAGTTTTTTTTCTTTTTTTTGGGAAAGAAAAAGTATTAATAGATTTGAAGGGACCACATTGTCAACTAATTCGGAACACAGTGGCATTTAAGTAAATTAAAAATTGGCGTGACCGATTCCCAACACAACTTCTGTTAACTTCCCAGTTCCCATAACTATATCATCTCTTTCCGCCAACTCCAAACTCATCCATCAATCCACTCATTGTCGTCATCATCACCATCATGTCCTCCACAACTCGCATCCGCCGCTTAGGTGCCGCAACAGTCTCCGTTATTGCCGCCGCCGCCGGAGGCTCTGCCATCCTCCTCCACAATCCCTCCCTCGCCGGCACCGACCGCGGCCCCGCTCTCGATGTCGTCAGGCGCAAGATCAACGACGCAAACGCCGTCCTCCCGTCGAGAGCCGTCCAGGAGTCGGCTTTGATCAGCGCTGGCTACGCTAATCCTCTGGACATTCTCGTGATCGGCGGCGGCGCCACCGGCTCCGGCGTGGCTCTCGACGCTGTCACGCGCGGGCTTCGTGTCGGACTCGTTGAGAGAGAGGATTTCTCTTCGGGCACTTCTTCACGGTCGACAAAGCTGATTCATGGAGGTATGCGATTCAATAAACTTGCTCATTTAAATTTCTTAAATGTCACTTGCTTTCGTGTTACAATAACAAAATACGTTATTATTTGTCATCTGTTTAGCCGTTATTTCTTGACTAAGAATAAAATTAAGACTGTTTATAGCTTGATGAATTAGCTGAATTGAAAGTCTGTCTAATGCATGTGAATTATTGAATAATTAAATGTGTTTGATGAGTATTTAAAGAATCTGAAGAAATGTATGACAACGGGAAACTCCAATGATTGACACAATCTATGATTGTTTACCTGTAGATTTTTCACAGTGTAGTTATATATTCATTTATCTGAAAAAATGTGTTTCGATTCGATTCTTCAATCTGTTAGGACTGAAAAAATTATGAGAGGAATTATCTGATACTGAAATTGAAGTAATCTTTGTCTATATTAAGATTTGTCTTGAATGGCTCCATACGTTTTCTGTTTTCTTATATTCAGTAACTTTTGTAGGAGTCCGTTACTTGGAGAAAGCTGTGTTTAATCTTGACTATGGGCAGCTGAGGTTGGTATTCCATGCGCTTGAGGAGCGTAAACAGGTTATTGACAATGCACCTCATCCTCTGCCATGCTTTGCCATGCATGACACCCTGTTTTGACTGGTTTGAGGTAGTATATTTCTGGATGGGCTTGAAAATGTACGATTTGGTCGCAGGACCACGCTTGTTACATTTGTCCAGATACTATTCTACTCAAGAGTCTGCTGAGCTGTTCCCTACTCTTGCAAGGAAGGGCAAGGATAAAAACTTGAGGGGTACAGTGGTGTATTATGATGGGCAGATGAATGACTCGCGTGTTAATGTTGGATTAGCAGTGACTGCTGCATTAGCTGGTGCTGCAGTGCTCAACCATGCAGAAGTTATATCTCTTATTAAGGACGAGCGTAGCCAGCGAGTAATAGGTGCTCGAATTCGAAACAATCTATCAGGTAAAATAGCTCTTCCTTCAACAAAATTATTTTGACTATAAACTTCTTTATCAGAGAGTGTGTTTATTTGTTCCTTCTTTTTTTTCTTTTTTGTGTGTGATTCAGCGTGAAATTAATTTAATCAGTCCACTTCTTTCATTTATTTACTTGCTATTTCCTTGGTTCTTTTACCGAAGAATAAAATGTAAAATAACAATTAATATAAGCATTATGAGATATTGCTTTTTGGGTGGCTTTTGTATAGGCTTTTCTGTCTTTTGGTAGCTGTTCGTTTCTTTTATTGTTAAGGACAGCTTGCTTTCTCCTATTGTATATCTTTTGTTCAATACATTCGTTTTTTGTTAAAAATAAAATAAAATAAGCATTATGAGATATTAGAAAGATATTCAATTATCTTGTATATGAATTTTGATTTCTCATATTGAGAAAATTGTGAAGTTCTTGTTGATGAATGTGCTTATTAACTTTAGCTGGAAAGCTTTAACCAAATTGTTTTCTTCTTGTCTATTTATTTACATGGATCTTTGGTCAACCCAAGTATAGTTTTATTTATCACATTGCTTTGCTTTGTTGTCTTCACTTATCTATTTTCATTGGTTTCTCTTTGTGTATTCTGTATATACAATTCTTTGGCACACACCCATCACTTTACATAGATGTTTATTTCGTCAAGTCTCTCTTACACCATCCTTTAGAACTCCAACAAGTTTGTGCTTTTTTTTTTTTTCCTAAAGCTTTTATAGCTTAATAGTATTGTTTAGGTCATCATTTGCAACTTGCAAGCTTAAACTGTTGGTGCTACCATTTATATATTATGATATAATACCCTGTTTTTCCAGGAGGTATTAGGTTCAATTCCCCAACATGATTGTAATGTGTTTGTTATCTGAACTTGTTTCGTATCTGAATCTGTGTCAGTGTTTTAACTTGGACCACATGTTAAACCCGTTGGTTATGCATGTGAGGAGTGTATTATAGTTTAATACGTTTGTTTGGACTTTGGACCCTTACTTGCAAACTTAAGCTTTTGATAACATTTATCATTTCCTTGTCTTCTATTTATGTGAGAATAATACTCGTATAAAGTTATTATGTTTGTATATATTTTTCCTCTTAAAGCAAGAAAATGGGGATCATTTGCAAAATCCTTAGTACCTATTTAATGATAAAATGATGAAAGAATAACATGCCCATAATATAATTTCCTATCCGGTGGTTTTTATGAAATTTAATTTACAAAGAAGCAGGAGTTTGATCATAGATGAAGCTGGTGAATTAATATTGACTCATTTTTCAGTTGCTGACTATCATGTAAGACAATATAGTAATAGAAATTTTTTGTAAGTAACCACCAAGATTTCTCTTTCAAGACACGATTTTTTTATTCATCTTAAAACACTACATTTAGATGTGCACGTATGTGTATGTGCCAGGTGATCATCAGTCTTGAATAATGTGCAGTAATTATAAGAAAACCTTTCATTTTCGATCCATATGACCCTCATCATCGTTAACATTATTGTACTACACTAAATAGAGATGAACTGTCTCGGGGAACCCACCCTAGCGCATCTTGAAAAAAATAATATTAATAATTATAAAATTATCCCTTATAAGAATTTACCAAAACATATCCCTTGTAAGAATTTACCAAAACATCATTTGCATTATTAATTTTATTGAATTTTGGTTCAATCTCTTTGTCAACATAAAAAAATTGGTCTTTAGACTAGGCATGTTTTTGTAAATTATGTGAATTTGAATATTTTATCTTGTTTTGAAATTTTGGGATTAATCTAATTTTATAGTGTAATGACACAAAAACCTCGTTGGTGTTGTTTAATATATTGTTTATTGAAGATTCAACTATATAATATATTGTTTATTGAAAACATTGTTGGTGTTGTTTTGGCTTGGTCTGAGCATTTACAAAGCAGGAATTTAGTTGAAGTTTACCTTGTTGGCTTGTTAAAGTTTGATAGGAACTTACAAGAAAACTCCGGTACCTTGTTGGTTTGTTAATGTTTAGTTTGGTTTGAATTTGAATTCTAAACATTGAAATTGTTAAATCAGAAGAACAACAACAAAATTTGTATACTGAAAATTTGGAACCTTGTATTGTAGCAAATGTACGAGGAAATAGAGGATAAATATTTGTACCTTTCTGTTCAAATATTGCATAGTAAATAAAAACTTTGTTTGACTAATCAAATATGAACTTTCATTTAATTTTCCCACTCTTTTGCTTTGTTTTGATCACAGTGTTAACTGCATATTGGGTTGCTTAATTTTTTGGGTGGTTGTAAAATATGATCCTTTTTGTGAAAATGAAGTTTGTCTAATTTGTTTCTTTTATTCTTTGGTATCAAATTGGCATAAAGTTAAGATTAAGCCCTTGGTTGTGCTTATGTTGATTGAGAATGGATCTTTAGTTGGTAGTCTTATAGGATTCTTGTGGTGTAAATTTTGTTTATTATGTTGCTTAATTTTTAACATCTTTTAGTCTCTTTTATGACTTAAGTTTTTAGTTATTATTTATATAGGTCATAATTTAAAGAAGAAATATATTCCATTATTTCAATAAAAAGGATGATGGTCTTTTTTAATTGATGTATTTATTTAGAATATGCATTTTGAGGGTTAAGGTTCACTATGTCCCCTTCATTAGGTGTAGCTTTGTCTTTCAATTAATAAAGTTTACTCGTACAAGGTTCACTTAAGAAAATTTATTGTAGCCCCCTAAAGTTGAATCCTAGTTAGTGTTCCTGATATACTAAGTGAAATTGTAGTAGTAAATTTGATCCAAAGGCTAATTGGTGGGGGATCAAACACTAGTATAAGTAGCCTACCACTTGCTTGGTTCAATATACTAATACACTAATATACTACCATTCCTCCTCAATTACAAGCTCAAAAAATGGTTTAACTAAATTAGCCTAGCATGTAGAACAGAAACTAAACCAAATAGAGGTGGCTAAATTCAGCAACCAAAACAATTTGGCTGTGGTTCTCGCTTGCATGATCAGTTGGTCCAGTATTGTCCTATTGTTCTCCCTCACATTTCATGCACAATCAGTTTTCAGCTTCAGCATATAATGTTCTTGATGTGTAGTGCTGATGTACCAATGGTTGCTAAATCAATTGTGTCGTAACCCTTGATGCATATCAGTGTGTTACCAGGGAATGAATTTGATACCTATGCAAAAGTTGTTGTGAATGCTGCTGGGCCATTTTGTGACTCTGTAAGGAGACTGGCGGACAAAAATGTACAGTCAATGATCTGTCCTAGCAGTGGTGTGCATATTGTTCTCCCGGATTACTATTCTCCAGAAGGAATGGGTTTGATTGTTCCTAAAACTAAGGATGGACGTGTTGTTTTCATGCTGCCATGGTTGGGAAGAACAGTTGCAGGCACTACAGATTCTAACACTAGCATCACTTTGCTTCCAGAACCAAATGAAGATGAGATTCAGTTTATACTGGATGCCATCAGTGATTACCTTAACATCAAGGTCAGTACTTTCAGCTAACGAAGTCCCTTGATTCATTGAGCATGTGCATGTGGCAATTCTTCTGTAGTGTTCTTTAGGGAAATTAATTTCTTAAATAAAATTAGGTCTACATGCTATCTTGCTTCATTGGTGGCTTATTTGTCAATGGACATACTTTGGAATCTAATAATTATCTCTTTTATATAATAAAATCTAGCAAATATCATTGTGGATCTTGATTGAAGCATGCTGACTTAAATTATCTTGATGTAACCTACTTTTCATCATTTTGAAATTATTTGTGTATTCACTATTGATTGTTCATGTGAAAGCTCAACAAGAAATAATTATGAAAGCTTGTATTCTATTTGCCATCTTGGAATGGTTAAACCTGGAATTTTCTTGTCAATAGCTTTTTGTTTATAAATTGAGAGCCCTTGTGCCATTCTATTTTATCTTATTTAATTTTCCTGCTTTGCCTGTAATGCAAGAAAATTTTCTTGTGGAGGGAGTGAATAATCTAATCCTGGAATAGCTTTGTATACTCTTCATTATGAACAAATGAAATGCTCAACTTATTACATTTTTCATTGTAAGTCAACAAAACAAAATTAGCTCGGATAAGTGGAGATTTATTTTGTTAATTCACTACTGTGAGGAGCATGAGAGACTTGGGAATGAATGTTATCACTGCCTAACATTACACACACACATATATTTTGACCTATATTATAGTAACATATTGGGACCTGACAACAAAAAGTCTTAATGCGCCCTTTGAAGTTATTGTTTAATATTAAAGTCCCTCTATAAACCAGTAAACAAGCGTTTACTCTGAGTTAGTTGACAAAGGATGTGGTACCAGACGTATATGTTTTCCAGCATTCTACTCTTTTTGTTATGGATCCTAAAATGTTAAATATCTTATTATCTGATTATACTTTGATGGAAGCATCTGTTTTATTGAACTGCATTGCACTATCACATCAGACAAATTAAAGCTAGTTATATTTTATGGAACTCTGTTGCACTCTCACATCAGAGATCAGACGAATTAGAGCTGGTTTTTTCAGTTTTAGGCATCTGTAGAATTGAGCTATACATTGTTTGTTTCTAATCAGCATGCAAACTTGAAACTGGAAGTTAGTTTTTTTCTTTGAGATTTGTTTTCATACAGAGTAAGAAAAAAGAAAGAAGATTTGAATACTTGCAATGTGTAAAACCTTTGTGTTGTTATGGTGTTCTGGTTATGTTGAACTCTGGTATTCTTTCTTTGTCATAACATTGATTTCACTGGTTCACCCAAGCAATGTAGGAAACTTTGTTAACTTGCGAGGTTTGTGGTATATACTAATAGAGAATGATACGACTTGCAATGCATTTACACAGTACTACCAGTATGTATTGGATCTGCATTTTCACCTGCATGATTGCACAGAGTTAGAGTTTACATGGTATGTAGTGAAGGCTATCATGTCTATGTGTCAGTTAGGTCAAGCTGAATAATTTGAGCTTACAGTTGAGGGAAGCGTGCGGTCAGAAAGACAGATCATTAAACTAATTGATGGCTTCTTAGTTTCTATGTCACAGTAAAATAAAACATAGATAATTGGTTAGATATCATTCTATATAATTCTTTGTTTTGCTTACTAGATAACATTTCTAAACTCAAATAGTTGAGCCATTTGGTGCTCATGACCAAGTTTCTCTCATCCTCTTTTTCTTTCTTACTCTGTCTGCTTGTGGATACTAAAGTAATGGTGGAAAAAATAGGTACGACGCACAGATGTTCTTTCTGCTTGGAGTGGTATCCGCCCATTGGCCGTGGATCCATCAGCGAAGAACACAGAGAGCATCTCCAGGGATCATGTTGTATGTGAAGATTATCCTGGTTTGGTCACAATTACTGGCGGAAAGTGGACCACTTACCGAAGGTAATGTTTAACCAATTAAGCCAAAAGTGTATTTTTAGCTAATTTAGGAAGGTTTTCATCGATGGAAAGGAATGAGGGATTTGGAGGCGTATCCTATCTGATGCATGTGCAGTAGTATTGGTATGTTATTTAGTAAGCTGTTATATATAGTGATAGTGGAATTCATCTTCACAAATTGAACTCTCAATCAAATTATCACCATGCCATAGGCTTTTTCAGTGAAGGGTTCTGCTTTGCAACTCCACTCCTCTTCATCACCCTCTTAATTTATTTATTTGTTTTTGCTGGTGCATTATTTTTGTGCTTACTAGAACTAGTTTCAGCATGGCAGAAGATGCAGTTAATGCTGCTATAAAGTCTGGAAAGCTGAGTCCAACCAATGAATGTATAACTCAGAATGTGCGGCTTATTGGTGGAGATGGATGGGAGCCTTCATCTTTTACGGTTCTTGCTCAACAATATGTCCGCATGAAGAGGACATATGGTGGTAAAGCTGTTCCAGGTGTCATGGACACTGCTGTAGCAAAGCATTTGTCACATGCATATGGGACACTGGCAGAACGAGTTGCTGCCATAGCTCAGGTTTGTTTGTCTTGCTCCTTTTAACAGTTTCAATAGTGTTTTTTTTTCTTTTGTTGGCACAGGAAGTTTCTTTCTAAATGCAGTTTTTGATTTTTGGCACTTGATGCAGTACATGATTTTCAAATGTGTCAAAATTATTTATTTAATTTACTCTTCCAGATATAGAATTTGTATCTCTCCTGGTTTTCTATAGGTGAAATTTAAATTTATGTCAAGATAGTCGCATCCTGAAAATGTGTGGGTTGTTTCTGGCCTTTGGCAGCATTTTGCTTCAAATTCTTTAAAACGATTTGTCAAGGAGAACTCATCCTACAATTTTGTAGAATTAGTTTTTCTCCGCTTTCTATCCATTTAATTTGCTCTTGCAGACTTTTAGTGTGTGATCTCGCATGGTGGGACAAGTGGACCCCCATACTTTAGATATGACGAGCTGTTGTTTATGTTAAAATAGGAAATTCTGTGTATTAGTGATCTTAATCTTTCAAGAAAGGTTAACATATTATATCTGTGTTTTGAATATATAGGACGAAGGTCTGGGAAAGAGGCTGGCCCATGGATACCCTTTTCTTGAGGCTGAGGTCGCCTATTGTGCTCGGCATGAGTACTGTGAATCAGCTATAGATTTCATTGCTAGGAGATCTCGGCTTGCCTTCCTTGACACTGATGCAGCACAGCGGGCATTGCCACGCATAATTGAGATATTGACGGCTGAACACAATTGGGATAAGTCAAGACAGAAGCAAGAGGTACAGAAGGCTAAAGAATTTTTGGAGACCTTCAAATCCTCAAAAAATGCTCAATTCCATGATGGGAAACACCAATAGTAAGCCCCGACAAACCGTTGCTCTTAGGGATCGTTTGTTTTTTTCATTAACACTTAATGAGTCTGAATTAGACACATTAAGTTATTTATTTATTTATTTTTTCAAATGGTCAAACAACTTAAAAATGTTAAAAAAACAACTTAAAATAAAAAATTACAAATTCTGACTTATCACTTAACATCTAATCAATGAATCATAATTATAATATTTTCTTCCATAATTATTATTTTTATATTTATATATTTTAAATTTATTTTTATTCAGATATTTCTGTTTTTAAAAAAACATTGTTAGAAGGAAAACAACAAAATATGTCATTCAGGTTTCATATTTCAGACCCCTTAGTTCCAGTTCATGTTGGAGCCCTTTACTAATATTTTGCCACTTTTCACTCTATTTTAGGGTCTTGAGTTCAGGCAAGCTAATTTTTGTGGAGCTTTATTTCGTGGCTTTCCAACTTGATGCTGATACGAGGAAGTTTTAACTGCTTCCTGCAGCAGATGGTAATCCGTCACGTGTCATATACCATTTATTTTTTTATTTATCACTTGATCGTTCTTGGAAGATGCTCAACTCGCTGAAACTTGCATCGCGAGTTACTACGAAAATAATATACATAAATAATTTTCAAAATGACTTCTTCTTTCTTGTTTACTTTGGAACTTTTGTGCAAGGTTGCATGAAATTTTTGAAGAATTGCTGGTTTTATTCTCTATAGATTGAAATAGGTAATTGATTAATTTATAGTTCTTTTAAAATAAATAGCAGTCTAAGATTATACTGTTGTTAAGTTGTTACATCTCCATTACTGACTGCTGATCCGTGTATTTGTTAATAAAGCGATTCGAGTTAATTCGATTTGTCTGCTCTCTTATTTTCTACTGTCAAACTCTGGATTACTTGCTTGCCTGTTTCTTTACATGTAGATGATATTGATTATTATTACAAATTGGTATTACTATGAAGCAGCTTACATATCATTCTCCATTATATATATATATATATATATATATATATTGTATCAGTTAGTGAACTGGTAATAGGCAGTTTAATCTTTATTTGAATTTAAAAAATAAAATAGAAATGGCTTAGGTTTGAGCAATTCATATAGGTAAGGGAACAATTAATATCACAGATTTTGATACTATTAATTTTGTAAATTTATTGGCCATTTATGAGAGAGTTTAATGGATTTTTATAATTTTTTTAGCTCTTAATTTTAAAATATAATTTTTTTTTTTATAAAAAATATGTTGGATTGAAATCTAATAAGTATAGCAGCATAAGTTGAGGTATTAAAGAGAATTAGAGTGAGAGAAGATGAATGTCTATTTTGGCATCACAACTTAGAATTAACAATTTGGGTATCTTGATTTTCATATGCTGAAGCGGGAGTCTACTCAGATAAGAATTATTGCTGACAAGGCAGCCATGTAATTGATTGACTTTTTAAAACCAAATTAATATATATATATATATATATATATATATATATATATATATATATATATATATATATATATATATATATGATTTCGGAGATTCGAATCCGAAATTTTAGCGATTGTTTTCACTTTTCGTTTAATTAAGGTAAAGAGAATTACACTTTCATCCCTAACTTTGTAGGAAATATTATTGTTTTACTTGACACATATGTTTAATTTCTTTGATTCTCATCGTTTTACATATAGATTAAAATGGTCCATAACTATAAAATTAACAGTTTTTTTTTTAAACATATCAATACCTATCTGAAAGTACTATTTTGTTATTGGTTTAAAATAATTGAATTAAAAGACTATTTAATCGTATAATTATTTAAGCATTTATAATTTAATAAAGACTAAAATATCCATACAAATCATTTACTATTACAAATTACAACTTATCGTGAAAACAATCCAAAAATAAATAATAAATTCAAAAAATCCAAATATTAATTTTAAATTATTATTAAAATACTCTCTCTCTCTCTCTATATATATATATATATTAATTTATAATATTTTTAAGTAAATAATAAATTATTAAAAATAAAAAATAAAAAAAATATTTTAATAAGGTAAGGGATTATTTAAAAATATATATATTTATTATTTAATTTAAACTTTTTTTATTCTAGTTTCATTAATTATTATATTTTATTACTTTAGTCCACAAATATAATTTTCTAGTTGCGGGACTTTTGCCCCTTTATCGGACTCCTTACCAGCAGAGGAGATTGGTCGACCTCCTCTCTGTGCGGAAGAGATTGAGCAATCGGCTTTGCTTGCGGAAGAGATCGACCGATCTCCTCTGCTTGAAGTGGCTTTTGATTTTTTTTAATTAGTATATGTATTATATTTATATATTATTACATGGAGTAAAAAAGAGTCATAGCTCCTGAAAATATAAGATAGAAATACAATTCCTCCGTTTAAGTTAAAAACGGCAACATGACATGAGTGAGTGACAAGTGACAACCAAATCCAAAAAGAAGGGAAAAAGGAAAAATGGCGTCTGTAGCAACATCAACAGCAACATTGTTTTCTTCTGTCCTCAAGAGACCGTCTCCTCTCCCTATCTTCCGTTCACTCCCTCGCATCACTTGCTCTTCTTCTTCTTCTTCACTTCAATTCAACATCTTATTTGCTCCTCCAAAACCCAAGCAAAACCTCCCTTTACAACACCTACAAGACCACGACCCCGATTCCGGTGGCTCCCAGCAGCTCTTCATTCCCTGGATTGTCCGCGGAGAAGATGGCAACCTCAAGCTCCAGACGCAGCCACCGGCGCGTCTCATCCACTCCCACGCCCTGGCCGATTCCAAGACCCCAATTTCCACAAAAAAGAAGAAAATCCAGAGCGGTGCCTCCAAGGTTTCGAAGCTATCAAAAGCGGCTCGTAGGTTCTATAATGAAAACTTCAGAGAACAGCCCGAACGCCTCAGTAAAGTTTTAGCTGCAGCCGGAGGTAGTCTTTTCGTTTTATTTAATATTACAATTATACATTTCTGTGTAATGCGAATAACGTTAATATGTTTTAATTGGATTGTAATAATGGTTTTTACTCTGTTTAGACGTTTGTTTCTACTTTCTTGGTGTCGTATTTTTGCATTGCTTTTAGGCAACAGCATGCAAAATTTTAATTGTTGATATAGGTTCTGTTCAGTGATTGGGTTTGATCATTTTTGGTTGTTGGCGATGGGGAGAGTGCCGGAAGTTGTAGCAGTAGGGAATTTGAATCGTAATTTGTGTATGATGGTCTTGAAACGTCAGATGATTAAAGAGCTAATGTTATGTTTGTTACTAGTGGCATCGAGAAGGAATAGTGAAGAGCTAATATTTGAAGGTCGAGTGACTGTGAATGGTTCGGTATGCAATACTCCTCAGGTGAGTTCTTGATTTTCTTCAATTTTGTTTTAATATGTTGTCAATGGACCGTACTGGTTTATAGATTGCTCAATTCATGGAGAAAGGACATACATAAATTATTTCCTCAGTTCATTTTACTTGTAATGATATGCAGACTAGAGTTGATCCTACAAAGGACATCATTTATGTAAATGGAAGACGCCTTCCTAAGAAACTGCCGCCAAAAGTGTATTTTGCACTGAACAAACCAAAAGGGTTTGTAATTGTTACGCTTCTCAAGGTTATATCTTAAGTTTTGTCTTAGAAGCAATGTGTATTTGTCGAATTAATCAAACACTTTATGACAGATACATCTGCTCATCTGGGGAGAAGGAGGTCAAGTCAGTGCTGAGTCTATTTGATGATGTTTTGAAGAGCTGGGTATGTTCAAATTGCAGTTTTTTTTTTTTCTAGTTTGCATGTACTTTTGGTTTATATATTTATGTATTTAATTTTTAATTATAAATTGTTTGTATTTACAGGATAAAGGAAATCCAGGTATACCCAGACCACGATTGTTCACTGTTGGTCGCCTTGATGTTGCCACGACTGGGTTGATTATAGTGACCAATGATGGTATGTGTTTTGCTAACCATAGATTCTTTAAAATGACTGTGAGCATGGATTTGAAATTAAATGGGTTTATCTTATTAATAGTTATGCTACTTGTTTCCAGGAGATTTTGCTCAAAGTCTATCACATCCTTCATCTATGTTATCAAAAGAGTAAGGTTTTCACATATTTTGTTTTTCATTTTTTATTGATGGCTTCTTGTTTTATCAGTACAAAAGAAAGATGTGTTCTTTGTGCAAGATGCTTATGAATGCTAAATAATTATAAACTATGTACAAGTTAATGGAAAATCTTTTAGAAATTTCCAATTTGGTATATCTTTTGAACTTAATTGGATTATATATTTGTGAAAGGAGAATATGAATGCTTAAGGCCCTGAAACTTTTGGTCATTACCATGCTATGGCTTTTGGCTCTTTTGTCATTTCCATTAACATCTTCATATTCATTTTTTCCTTCTTTTGTCATTCACTGTTCCATTTTTGAGATTAAGTAGTACAACATCATTCTTATATTCATTCTGACGACAATATATCTTTACTTTCCTATCACTAGATATATTGCAGCAGTCGACGGTGGAGTAAATAAGAAGCACTTAATAGCCATCAGTGAAGGAACTGTTATTGATGGCGTCCATTGCACTCCAGATTCTGTGGAGTTGTTACCAAAACAGCCAAATATATCTAAAGCTCGTCTTCGTATTGTGGTATGTATTATATCTTTTTAAGTCTGTACTCTGTGAACTGTTCCAATATGCTAACAGTTGCTTCCTTTTAGTGGCATTCCTGTTCAACTTTCTCCAGTTATCAAATGCTGAGATCTCCACTACTTAATAATCTTATCCTATGAATGATCTATCTTAACATTCGAGACTTAATGCTGCCTGTTATGTTTATTTGGGATATAGAATTTCCATTGTGTGTGCATATTTTTAAATATATAGAATTGATAAGGTAAATTGAATGAGTAAAACTGTTTGGGCGATAGAATTTCCTGGGTAGGAATGTAATGGGATGGAAAGAGATTGTACTAGACAGGCTCAAAATCCATTTGTGTCCTCGTCTGTGTATATGTTTCAAGGTTATTTTGATCTGAGTTTGTCATGGAAGTGTGATCTGAGAAGGTAAGCTGGGGTGGGTGCTGTGGAGATGATGTTTGAATTAGAAGCAGAATAAGGAGATGCTGGTGATGGTTTTGCTAAATCATACTGTATTTGGGTTTCATTTTATTATTATTATTATTTTAACCTCAGGTTGAAGCAACAATTTCTTCTTTTAACTTATAATTTTATTTAGTTTCTATCAGATATCCAGCTGCAATGAATTTGAAAATTTTGCAGCAAATGACAAACATTCTGGAATTTTGGTCTTTCTATGGGATTTTTTGGCTATATAGGGTGGGATGTTGTCAGGGCTCGAGGTAGTTTCATTAACTGGGTACAGGGGCTTTAAAAGTGTCTTGACCCAGGTGTGGAGTGGGGAGAGGGAGAGGGAGAGGTTCCCTGCCCTTTGTTATTATTAGCTCTAGTAATGGATGAATTCTATTGCTTGTTAGTTGTATTTAGAAGAATAAAAATCTGCTTACCTTTCATTTGAGATTGATCAAGTCCAGCATGCTTCTTGACTTAAAAGTATCTACTTATTTACGTCGATGTCCTCATCAATGGTCATTTAGTATTCCATTATCTGGGAATGAAAAAGGCATTGAAACTTGTCAATTAACCATGCCAACCTCCTCAATGCTCTTTGCACCAATCAATTATTTTATATGGTCTTTATCCTTTGTAAGCTACATAAAGCAAAATTAGGTGCCAATAACTTTATTATTTTCTTAAACTGGATTCATGCAGGTTCATGAAGGGAGGAACCATGAAGTTCGAGAACTTGTGAAGAATGCTGGACTTGAGGTCAGATTAGGATTTACTGATGAGAGCATTTTGAAATTTCACACATAACTTGCACTTATTCATCAATTTGTTATCTACTGTCCCATTAATGAAATCTTGAGATTCATGTTGGAAATCACATGTGAGCTAGAAAGAAGAAAGAGTGAAGAATCTCATGTTTAAAATATAAAGTGGAAGGGTTTATATACTAATTGGGCCCATAACCTTAAAGCCTAATGTTTTGGGTTAGATAGTGATCCAGTAGATATAAATCCAGGCACAACAATATAAAATGGCCCAATATCTAACAAATCATAAATTCTAACAATTAATGGGTTCACAGTAATTCTGATTATATGCAAAGGAAGTTTAATACTTAATAAAAACTGGAATTTTATGATAATGTTAGTGACTGTCCTTGACTTAATAAAAACGTTGGACCTTGAAATATTAGTGGCTACTCTGTCGTTTTTATCTGATTTATGTTTCATTTATGCATATGTGATCTGGTTTTGTTTATCATTGTCCAGATTCATTCATTAAAGCGTCTAAGGATTGGTGGTTTCAGACTTCCATCAGATCTTGGGTAATTGTCTTTATTCTCTTTTAGAAAAAATTTTAAAGGTGGATTCTTTTCTCTTTGTAATTACTATTTGGATTCTTTCAATTCTTTTCTCTTTGTAATTACTATTTGGATTCTTTCTTTTTTAACAAAGAAAACAGAAATATTTTTATCTTTTTCCTCTCCATCACTTTAATCAGAATGCATTTATGGTGCTAGTGTCCTTGCCCTTGGTGAATCCAGGAACTTCATATTTTGGAGATATCTGCAAAAATTCAAGTAAAAAAGTTGGTTAACATTTTGGAGCATAATTTGTCTTTAAATTCTTCAAGTGATTTTCTGGATTAAATGAAGTTAAATGTGCAGGATATTACCTAAGTCGTACACTATTTTGAAACTCAACACGCCCACACCCTCCTCTAATCCTCCCCCACCTGCCCCCCCAAACCCCAAAACCATGGCCACCAGTTATCTTATATATTTAATGTATCTTTGTGGACCTACTTTGTCATAGTGAGCTGATTTCGTAGCTCCATGTTTTTTCACATTGGATCTTGTTGAATTCTATATTCTAGAATGTATCTTAGTCAATAGTTGTTGTCTTCTAGAATGTAACTTAGTCAATAGTTGTTGTCTTCTAGAATGTAACTTAGTCAATAGTTGTTAGCTTGTTAGCTAGTTTGTCAATGGTTGTTAGATAGTTTGTCAATGGTTGTTAGATCCAATCTTTGTATATATATTCATTGTTTTGTATTCATGAAAATATAGAAGTGAATTCACTCTTTTCTCTCAAATTCTACATGGTATCAGAGAGTCTCTCGATTTGAGAATTTTTTTTTCGACAGCCACCATTGTCCTCGTTGCTTATTCCAGCGATTTCCGCTGCTCATTCCGGCAGCCAAAATCCGAAGCTTTGTATGCTTCGTCATCACTTCCGCGAAGTATTATTTTGGTGATAACAGATTTGTTCTCCTCTCTTGGTGGTTTCCGAGACAAATCAGCCATCAAACCAGTGTTTTTCGGCCTAAATCCGAGCCGATCTGTTTTCTTCTTCGCATATCGAGGATTCCGAAACAGTACTATTCACGCGTACTGTTCACGCGCGTACTGTTCACGCGCTGCTGCAAGTCGGTTGACACCACAGGCACCAGAAAGTGAGAACGGTGCCGATTAGCAAAATCTTTCAAAGGCTCGTCGCCAACGGAGGCCGTTTGAGTAATCAAAAGGCTAATCGAAATTTGCAAAAGCATGTCTCACGAATCCTCTTCCAAACTTGTCTCTGATTTAGATCCGATCAACTCAAACAACAATGGGGATACAGAGAAAAAAGGTTACACGGCCAGTGCAAAAAATGGTGTTGGAACAGATTCAGCTGCACACATTCAGGAGCAATTGGATCAGCTACAGAAACCGTTTTCTGGTTTAAATACCTCAGTGTTTGGTGTTGGGTCTATTGCTACTAAAGGTACCTTCTCCACTGTTTTGAATGTGCAAAAGGAGATCTCAAAAACATGGATTGTGGATTCCGGAGCAACTGACCACATGACAGGTGATGCTAGGGTGTTTAGTACCTTTGAGCCAAGTCAAGGTAACTATAATGTCAAAATTGCAGATGGTTCTCTGTCCAAGGTCACAGGGTGTGGTACTGTTATTATTTCAAAAACTCTAACTCTGCAATCTGTGTTATATGTTCCCACTTTAGATTGTAATCTTCTATCTATCTCCAAACTCACTTATGATGAAAAGTGCGTGTTTAAATTTTTTCCCACTTATTGTGCGTTTCAGGACATGATTTCGGGAAAGATGATTGGAACTGCTGAGATACAATCTGGTCTCTATGTCATCAAGGCCGAAGCTTCAAAGGGTATACAAGGTCATTCTGCTAAATCCAATAATTTTTCTCTTGAGTCAATATCTGAGTCTAAGTCCAATAAAGAGAGTTCTATTATGCGTTGGCACTATAGGTTAGGACATCCTAGTTTCCTGTATCTAGAGAAACTGTTTCCTGACTTATTTCTTAATCACAGTCCAAAAGATTTTCATTGTGATTTCTGCGAGTTATCCAAACATACTCGTTCTGTGTTCCATCCTACTAGTTACAAAGCCTCCAAACCATTTGCTTTGATTCACAGTGATGTTTGGGGCCCTTCCAGAGTTCCTAATATTACTGGTGCAAAATGGTTTGTTTCATTTATTGACGATCATACCAGAGTCACATGGGTCTTTCTCATGAAAGAAAAGTCTGAGGTCACTAATATTTTTAAAAATTTTCATTCTTTGATCAAAACTCGGTTTCAAACAAATATTCAAGTATTCAGATCAGATAATGGGAGAGAATTTGTAAACCAAGGGTTGAGAGAGTATCTTTGTAGTGAGGGGATTGTCCACCAAACCTCATGTGTTCACACACCTCAACAAAATGGGATTTCTGAGAGGAAAAACCGTCACCTATTAGAGGTTACTAGATCTTTGCTGTTTTGTATGAGGGTGCCAAGTCGTTTTTGGGGTGCAGCTGTCCTCACTGCTGTACATCTGATTAATAGGCAACCTTCTCGAGTATTACACTTCAAGAGTCCATGTCAAACCCTACTTGAAACTTATCCTCATACCAAACTTATATCCACTATTCCTCTCCACGTCTTCGGTTGCACAGTGTTTGTGCATGTTCAACCACATTACAGGGGTAAACTTGATCCTAGAGCTGTTAGGTGTTTGTTTTTGGGTTATTCTCCTACTCAAAAAGGATATCGATGCTACAACCGAGACACCCGAAAGATTCATATTTCTCTAGATGTTACCTTTGTTGAAGATCAACCTTTTTTTCCACAAACTCAAATTCAGGGGGGAAGTGAGAATGAATTTCAGTTTTTTGATCATAGCCATAGTCACGTTTTTCATGAAATTCCTCATTATGAGTCTTCTAGTCCCAACAGTGAGTCCCATCATCCTAATGTGCCTGAAATTCCTCATTATGAGTCTTCTAGTCCCAACAGTGAGTCCCATCATCCTAATGTGCCTGAAATTCCTCATTGTGAGTTAAATGTGTCTCCTTCTGACCCTCCAGACATGACAAATAAATTCAAAGCAGAACCTATTGTATACTCGAGGAAGCCGATTACAACTAAAGATAGACCAGACAAGATTGTACCTCAGCAAGACCAGGAGTCTCAACCGGAATTGGTCCACATATCTGATCCAAACACTGAACCCCTGAGTGATCCTAGCACCAGCCCAGATACTAACCAGACAAGTGAGGAAGTTCCTTCAGATACTGAAATACCTATCGCCCTGAGGAGACCGGTAAGAATGTGTAGAGAGAAACCCATTTACCCTTTGAGTAAGTACATATCCTATGAGGGTCTTTCATCTAGTTACAAAACTTTTGCTCACAATATTTCTCTAGTGTCTGTTCCAGCAAACATCCAAGAGGCCATGTCAATTCCAGAGTGGAAAAATGCAGTTATGGAGGAGTTAGGAGCCCTTCAACGAAATAAAACCTGGGACATCACAGAATTACCAAAGGGTAAGCAGGCTGTGGGGTGCAAATGGGTCTTCACAGTGAAGCATAAAGCGGATGGCAGTGTAGAACGTTACAAGGCCAGACTGGTGGCTAAGGGATTTACACAGACTTATGGGATCGACTACGAAGAGACTTTTGCTCCTGTTGCTAAACTGAATACAATCAGAGTTCTTCTGTCCCTAGCAGTTAATCTCAACTGGAAGCTTCACCAAATGGATGTAAAGAATGCTTTCCTGAATGGAGAGTTAGCTGAGAAAGTTTATATGAAAGGTCCTCCAGGTTTGGAAAATGATTATGGAGACAAAGTCTGTAAGTTGAAAAAGTCCCTGTATGGGTTAAAACAGTCTCCCAGAGCATGGTTTGAAAGGTTCACGAAAGCCGTGAAAAGGTTTGGTTATACTCAATGTCAAGTTGACCATACCTTGTTTGTTCATCATGCCACAGGTGTTATTACTATACTCATTGTGTATGTGGATGATATGATTATGACCGGTAACAGTGAGGAAGAAATTCAGAAGTTAAAATCCTTTCTAGCCAAGGAATTTGAAATTAAGGATCTAGGAAGTATGAAATACTTCTTAGGAATGGAAGTTGCAAGATCAAAAGCAGGGATTTGCATAAATCAGAGGAAATACATCCTGGATCTTCTCAAAGAAACTGGGATGACAGAATGTAAGCCGGCTGATACACCTATGGACTATACGACGAAGTTGGGTCTCATAGAAGAAAGTCCACCTGTAGACAAAGGAAGGTATCAACGGTTGGTGGGGAAACTGATCTATTTATCCCATACCAGACCAGATATTGCATTCCCGGTGAGCACCGTTAGTCAATTCATGAACAGTCCGAATGAAGACCATATGGGAGCAGTTTTGAGAATTCTAAGGTATTTGAAGATGACACCAGGACAAGGTATATGTTTCAAGAAAAGTGACGATAGAGGTGTTAGAATCTTCACAGATGCAGATTGGGCTGGTTCAGTGGTAGACAGAAGGTCTACATCTGGGTACTGTTCCTATGTTTGGGGTAATTTGGTCACTTGGCGGAGCAAGAAACAGTCTGTGGTCTCTCGTAGCAGTGCTGAAGCGGAATTTCGAGCAATGGCTCATGGAATTTGTGAGGGAATTTGGTTGCAAAGACTACTAAATGAACTCAAAGTTCCTATGGTTAAGCCAATGGAACTGTTGTGCGATAATCAAGCAACTATTAGCATCGCAAAAAATCCAGTTCACCACGACAGAACAAAACATGTGGAGATAGACCGGCATTTTATCAAAGAAAAATTAGAAGCAGGGTCTGTCAAGATAAGTTACACTCCTACCAATTCTCAGACAGCTGATGTGTTTACTAAGGCTCTACCTAGAGCATCTTTTGAAGGATTGTGTTCCAAGCTGGGTATGATCAACATATACTGCCCAGCTTGAGGGGGGGGTGTTGAATTCTATATTCTAGAATGTATCTTAGTCAATAGTTGTTGTCTTCTAGAATGTAACTTAGTCAATAGTTGTTGTCTTCTAGAATGTAACTTAGTCAATAGTTGTTAGCTTGTTAGCTAGTTTGTCAATGGTTGTTAGATAGTTTGTCAATGGTTGTTAGATCCAATCTTTGTATATATATTCATTGTTTTGTATTCATGAAAATATAGAAGTGAATTCACTCTTTTCTCTCAAATTCTACAGATCTACTTTATTTATTGGGCTAAAATGCTTTGAACTCTGTTCTAAATGTATATGAATTTCAGGATTGGGAAGCATGTGGAACTAAAACAAGCTGATCTAAAGTTATTGGGTTGGAAGAGTTAAGAAGTTGCCACATAACCCACTGGAGCTTGCACGTCGTTTCTCCCACTTGAAGCAAGTACATGCAGATGAAACATGCCTTCATGATGCTATCCAGAATTTTACCAGTGTCTGTGGGTGAGAGTGGTGGAATCGATCCCTTAATCCTTTCTGTGCAATTTTTTTTTTTCTGATCCTTGAGCTGACTGCCTTCATAATACGACTCGTGATTTACATTAATAGGAAACAGAAGGCACTCTCATAAACTTCTTAACTGATGAAGAGAATTATACATTTATACTCATTTCTGTAATGTGAAAAACAGCTGATTTGCAAGCAACGGTGCACAATTGAAATGTATACAAGGAACAGCTAAGTGATGCTAATTTTATACTTAAAACTTACTACTTGCTTGTTTGGATTGAAGTTGTCTTGTTTTGGCCCATTGTTGAGTCATAAAATACAGAAGAAATATTTTCAAATATTTTTAAAAAAGTAAAGTAGCCAAGCCAGCCTCCCATGAGGTTGGGTAGAGCTTGGTGAGCACATGGATGTGCACATGGAGAACCTCTTGTTTAGTGGACTTGCCAGTTAAGGGATCACCTGGATCAGTAGCTCATTAGTTGAACTTTAGTCTTCAAAAAGGGTTGGCTCAAGAGATGTTACTGTAAGGTGAGAAAATGCTTAGGTGCTGATTTGGTTAACATCTGAGTTCATGGAAAATAATTCATGCCTTAGAACAATTAATAGTTACATTAAGAATAAGGTTTACTTCTCAATCAATATAGTTCCATTTTCTTCTTTAACAAAATTTTTAGTAAAGGCTTGTCAAAAAAAAAATGTTAGTAAAGGAAAAACTGAAAAAAATTGTACCACAGAGATTTACAAATTTATAAAATTTGTTAGAAATCTTAAATAATTTATCAAAATTCTGTTAAATTTGTAATGAAAAAAATAAATAAACTAATGAATATCATAAACTATAACTTGAGTATGTCTAGGGCCGGCACTAACTCAAGACAAACAGGATGGTCGCGCAGGGCTCAACAATCTTGGGGGTCAAGTGTATAGTTTCTAAATGCACTCACAAGAATTTAAAGGACTCCTTTAGAGATTTTACTATCTAATTTTTTTACATTCTTGGATCCAATAAACTCTAAAGAACACAATTTTTTTAAGGATTCCTTTTGAGATTTTAATATCTCCCCCACAAATCTTAAGTCCAACAAACTCTGAAAGAGCATAATTTTTTTTTTTTTTTTCCTAGAGTTATAAAAAGTTATGAGCCGGTAGTGAGTATGTCAATGAAAACAGTGAATAAAATAGATCACAGCCTATTATAATTTATACATTTTGACTTCCAAAAATAGCAATGTAATAATATGTGAATAATGAAAAGATGGTTAGCTTTAGAAGTGTGGGGTTTATGAATAGTAATGGCTAAAAAAAAAAGAAGAAACAAACTTTTTTTGAAGAATTTGGAGGAAATTTTCCAAGTCAAAAAAGTTGCATACAGCAAAGAGCATAGCTTGAATCTGTTGAATCCCATGTCAAACATGAAAAGTGCTTTTAAATTGCCGGCCAAATGAATAATACAACAAAAAGAGACAGGAAAGCAGATGTTAGATTCTCCAACTGGACCATCTCTCTCACCTTCCAAATCATGTCAGTTTTATAACCGCCTATTGAGGTTTGATAGTAAAGGTACTCATTCAGTTTAGTAATAATTCAGATTCGAATCGTCATTACCAAAACTAGTATATATGAAAAAAAAAAAAATCATGTCGGTTTCTAATTATTTCAACTTTTATAATACATACAGCTATGATTTCTATCACTATTAATCCATTTGGGATAGTCTTATTCTAAACAGTCTTCTTAGACACAAGCATGATGACAATATAAATAAAAAAAAAAAAATACCAATGTCAAAAATTCATCTGCAAGTACTATATCTTTATTTACTCAAACGAATGAGAAACAAAACTTCTCCACTTCTAATTATTTAGGGTCCCTTTACAAGAGCTTTTTTAAATATAGCTTTTTTATGTAAATATGTAAACTTTCTATTTTTTTAAGGGTACAATTATAAAATTAACAACTGTTGATACCTATTAAAATCAATCACTAAATATACGACCTTGACATCTACTCCCATAAGAAGAGACATCTATTCTTACTATAAGGGGAGAAAACTATTTATATATACTGGTAAATACGTATGGTGAGACTTAAATGTTCACCATTAATGTGGGAATGAGGTGCACTAACCACTTGAGGGATGAGTAGTTGTGCATAAGTAAAACTTCTATAAATAGAGCTTTTAAAGCAAAAAAAACATTGCTCGTTTAATTGTCAATTAAATTTTTTAAAAAAAATTATATAATTACTAAAAAAATACATAGTTCTAAATTAGAAGGGTATTATAAAATTAATAAAATATAATACTGTAACACCCCCCGACCCGACCCGGGGAGCTCTACCGGTTTTCAGAACTTTCAAAATCAGTTTTATACGTTTCAAAAATTCATTGTGAGCCCAATTAATAAATAAACTTTTCACGAAAATTCGGCAGAGTACCGTTTGTTTTTCGGACTTTCCAAAACCTGTTTTCCACAAATCAAATCAAATTCACATTTTCACAAACACTTCTATAACACTTTCAAACAGTTGCGCACTCTGCCGTTTAGTGCGACTTATCAAAACAGTTTATCACAATTTATAAAAGAAAACAAATTACAAATATTGAAATAATAAAGGACAAAAATTATAAAATAATTAATTACAAAACATATTTGCAAATTCCCTGTATATGCATGCTTTCAGATTATATATACACATAACAAAATATAGCTACCCAACTGTACAAATCTCTGGGACTCTGTCCGCAACTCTCTCTCTGTTCAGTCCTTAGCCTCTTCCGGATCCCTGGTACCTACGCGTTAGAAACAAACTAACGCGCTAAGCATACAACTTAGTGGGTGTACTATAAACTCAATTAAATAAATCACAATATATATATAATTCATTTCGAATCCATTTCAAAACCAAATAAATTTCAAAATCAGAGCATTAAACTAATTCAATCACTTTAATTTCAATACTGCAGTCAATATACGAATGCTATCAATAGAATCATTCGGTTCACTTTTCAATTCCAATCAATTCTGGCCCGCTAGAATACTAAACATATTAGGATTGGAATATGGGTCAAGCTCCCAACCCCCAGGACGAATCCTGAGGAGGTACGTGTCTCCCAACTCTAGGACCGTGGGTACGGAACCTAGAGAGGTACATAGCTCCCTATCCCAGGAACGAATCCTTGGGAAGGTACATTAACTCCCAACCCCCAGGACGAATCCTGAGGAGGTACGTATCTCCCAGCCTCTGGACGAATCCAAGAGGAGGTACATCAGAATCATCAGTATCAATCAATCAGTATCGGCGCAGTACTGCTCAGTAAAACCCAGCTGGTATACCAACCTCCTATATCCATTTCTATGTCTACGTATCCTAGGGCCGTTTCCGATAAACCAAATTCGCAAGAAATGTCACAATAATTACTCAATAACAATAATTACTCAATAAACATACAAATCACATAATATTCTTCAAGAAACATATTCAATAAGTTTACAAAAATCAAAATCAAGTAGTTTAACGAAATCAAAATGTTCGAAATTACAATCGAAATATAATCTATCATAAAATCGGTCCGAAATCAACCATAGATCTACAAATCATCAATTTTACATATAAAATAAACACTTTTCATACGAATAATCGAAATCGAAAACTTTTAACGAAATCGAAAACGAAAACGAAAACAAAACAATAACGAAAGACTTTTCGTAATGTTTCCGAAAACAAAAGTACACCAACCTGGAATCCTTTTCTTTCCGGTAAATCGTGGTTCTACGGTTTCGTCTTTCCTTTTTACCTACACTTCCTTTTCTCTTCTCTCTCCTTCTTCTTCTTCTTCTTTCTTTTCTTTCTTCTTCTTTCTTTTTCTTCTCTTTTCTTTCTTTTCTCGGCTCTTTCTCTCTCTTTCTCTCGTTGTTCTGTTTTCTCTGGCTTCCGCGAGAAGCTTCTCTTTTTTTTTATATTTTTTTCACTACCGCGACCGCCGTCGCGACCTGTGGTCGCGCCACCAGGTCGCGATGCTTACTGGACCATTCGCACCGCCTTCGTCGCGAGCGCGCCTTGGTCGCGCGAGAGATCGCGTTGCTCACTACCAAACTTTGCCATTTTCATCGCGAGCAAGCCATCGCGACCTGTGGTCGCGGTGACTGGTCGCGATGCTCACTGCCCAAAATTGCGTTTTTCACCGCGAGCGAGCTATCGCGACCTGTGGTCGCGGTGACCAGGTCGCGATACTCTCTGGTCCAGTTTTCCAATTTTTCATTTTTCACTATTCAATCTGGTCCACTGGAAATCATAAAATAAATATACATTTAATTACATTTACACCCCCTCAAATAGTAAAATTTATTTTCACATATATAAAATTAATTACCCGAAATCCGGGATGTTACAAATACGATTATATTAAATATTTTAATATTTTTTAAAAATTTAAAAAGATCTACTTGAAAAAGTCCAAAATTTAAATTTTTTTAGTAAATGTAAAATAATTTTTTTAATAGTCCAAAAGTTCTACTAGAGGTAACCAAATGATAAAAAAGGAAATTAAAAATAGCTTTTAAGATTAAAAAAAGTTCTTTTGGTCAGTAAAAAAACTCATCCAAATATGCACTTAAATAATTTATGGATTGCATTAGGGTTAAACGATAAAATTGAAGAAACAGATAAAAAAAATTATATTCATAATTGTAATAGAAAAAATATGTATTAATATATTGAAAAAATAAAATTTTAATTTTACTTAAAATTTTAAATTCTTAATATGTGCACTAGCTCATAATTTATTTCTAAAAAAATTAATATTAACTTAATTCTATCAACAAAAAGGGACCACCATGTCATTATCACACACACGAGTTGAGCCAAAATATCAACTTAGGGTTCGTTTGGAAGAGCTTCTCTGACTAGAGCTTTTAGAAGTAGATCTTTTAGAAGTAGAGTTGTAACACCCTCTAACCCAACCCGACTGGATCTACCCATGGAGCGCTACCGGTTATCAAAACTTTACTTAATCCACTTTATAAATTTCAAACCAGTGAAAATCATATAACTTATAGTTTAAAAATATGTTTCTAGTGAGCCCATCAAAAATTTCGGCAGAGGTTCCTCTATTTTTCTGATTTCCCAAAACCTGTTTTTAATAAAACAAAGATAATACAATATACTTTCAACACTTCTATTTCCACATTTCAAATCAATGCGCACTCTGCCGTTTAGTGCGACTTCCAACAGTTTTTCAAATAAAACGTATATAAATAGTATTTACAAACATTTGAACAAAATATAAATCATAAAACACGTATTACAAAACATATCTATACATATCAAATTACAGATTTCTGTATATGCATGCTTAACTAAATACAATATACAATTTCAAATTCAAGTATAACTACTCAAAAGAAACTATGACTCTGGACCTTCAATCTGCTGTTACTTCTTCTCTATTCTTCGTTTCTCCCTGTATCTCTGATACCTGCGCGTGATAAAATCAACGCGCTAAGCAATAATGCCTAGTAGATGTACACTCAACTCAAGTATCAAAATCAATAATCATTTCATAATAAAAATATTCCAAGATGATCGTAGAAAAAACATTCCAATTTCTCACTGAAAGCAATCATATAAATACATATGAATAAAAGCAGCTAAATTAAAACAGTAAAACATACAACATTTAGTTTTCCATTCTTTTATAATCATATTATTCATTCTGTAATATTTTCCTTATCTAAATATTTTATTCACTTTCATTCTCTATTCTGGCCGTACACTCATAATACATTTCTATTTCTGTAATATTAGTGTAATGTTCACCTCCGGGATTCGCCTAAACTGGACTAAGCCAGGTTTGCCCCGCGAGATGTCACTGTCAGGCATACCAGTACAATATCTATCTCCGGGATTCGCCTAAACTGGACTATACCAGGTTTGCCCCGCGAGATATAACAGTCATGGATACAGTGCACTGACTATCTCCGAGATTCGCCTAAACTGGACTCAACCAGGTTTGCCCCGCGAGATGCAGCAGTCATCACTATCAGTATAATAGCTATCTCCGGGATTCGCCTAAACTGGACCTTACCAGGTTTGCCCCGCGAGATGCAACAGTCATCAATATCATCAGTGCAATATCTATCTCCGGGATTCGCCTAAACTGGACCATGCCAGGTTTGCCCCGCGAGATGCAGCAATCATCACTATTAGTACCATGGTTATCTCCGGGATTCGCTTAAACTGGACCATGCCAGGTTTGCCCCGCGAGATACAACAATCCGGGCTCGTTCTATTCTTTTTCAAATTAATCAACACTAATTCACGAATCAAAATGAATTCAAGCATCAAAATTTGCAAATAACATTCGTAATACATAATTCAAAAATTTCCCATAAAATCCTTCTGTTTCTTTCGAAATAAACAATTCTTACTCTCAAATCTTAATTTAATACAACAAATACAATTTCAGACAATATTCACAAAACATATATATATGATTATACGATTTGTTTCATCCTATATCTCATTTCAATGAAATCAAAATACGTTTAAATCAAAATATTCGAATAAAAAAACGTATGAACCTATATTTAGCAAATACTCAAAACAAATCTCAAATTCAACTAAAAAATACAAAATAAAATCACAAAGGTTTCGAAAAGGAGTATACACATACCTGGTTTTCGTTTTTTGCACAGTTTTTCTTCTGGATTTCCTTTTTCCTTTCTCTTTCCTTTTTTCTCTTTTCTTTTCCTTTATTCTTTTCTTCTTTTTTCTCTTTTCTTTTTCTCTTCTTCTTCTTCTTCTTCTTCTTCTTCTTCTTCTTCTTCTCTCTCTTCTTCTTTTTCTTTTCTTTCTTTCTCGGTTTCTCCCGGTCTCTCTTCTCTCTATTTTCTTCTTTTCTGTTTTCTTAGGGTTTTCTGCGACGAATTATTTTTTTTATAATTTTTCGGTCGTCGCGACCTGTGGTCGCGGTGACCATGTAACATCCCGAATTTCGAGTAAGTAATTTTGAATATGTAGATAAAAATATTTGAGAGTTGAGGGGTGTAAATGTAATTAAAAGTATGTTTATTTTGATGGTTTCCAGGTGGACCAGATGGAACGGTCCAGAAATGATGAGTGAAGAGAAGAGTGAAAAACTGAGACAGTGAGTATCGCGACCTGGCCATCGCGACCATAGATCGCGATGAAAAATGGTGATTCTTGGCAGTGAGCACCGCGACCATAGATCGCGATGACTGGCTCGCGATGAAAAAGTGAAAATCCTGGCAGTGAGCATCGCGACCACCATCGCGACCAGGGTATCGCGATGGGTGATCGCGATGAAGGTGGTGGAGTTGCTCCAGAGAGCAACGCGACCACAGGTCGCGACGATCAAAATTTTATAAAAAAAAATAAGAGACGTGAAGTCTCTAGAAAAACAGAAGAGAGGAAAAACAGAGAGAAAAGAGACCGAGAAAGAAAAAGAAAAGAGAGAGAAGAAAAAGAAGAAGAGAAAAGAGAAAAAGGGAAATGGAAAAAGGGGAATCCAGAAAGAAAAGGCGTAAAAACAGAATCCAAGTAGGTGTACACTGATCTCTGCATTTGTGATAATTTTCGTTATATATTTTCATTTGAATTTTTGATATTTCGTTAAATTGAGCATTAAATTTATGGATTTTGTCTAATTATGTTTTGTTTCCGAAAATTGTTAGAAACTGTCTGAAAAATAATTAGGGAATATGATAGTATAATGAAATTTCTATGGTTTCGAATACATTGTTTTGCGAGTAATGTTTGGAAACGATTTTTGGAACAATCGTATATAATTATTGTTTCGTAAACACGATTTGACAATAAGAGTGGAATGTATTGGTAGGAATATAAATGAAAGTTTTGATTTTGTGAAATTAATTGTTGATTTTGAAAGAAACGGAAGGTTTTGATATGAAATTGATGACTGTTGCATCTCGCGGGGCAAACCTGGTATAATCCAGTTTAGGCGAATCCCAGAGATAGCCATTATACTGATAGTGATGACTGCTGCATCTCGCAGGGCAAACCTGGTATAATCCAGTTTAGGCGAATCCCGGAGATAATCAGTGCACTGTATCCATGACTGTTATATCTCGCGGGGCAAACCTGGCAAGATCCAGTTTAGGCGAATCCCGGAGATAGCCATTGTACTGATAGTGATGACTATTATGTCTCGCGGGGCAAACCTGGTATAATCCAGTTTAGGCGAATCCCGGAGATCGATATTGTACTAGTATTTCTTACAGTTACATCTCGCGGGGCAAACCTGGTATAATCCAGTTTAGGCGAATCCCGGAGGTGAACGTTACACTGATGTTACAGAAATAGAAATGTATGATGAATATACGGCCAGAATAGAGAATGAAAATGAATAAAATATTTAGATAAGAAAAATGTTACAGAATGAATAAAATGATTATAAAAGAATGGGAAAACTAAATGTTGTATGTTTTACTGTTTTAATTTAGCTGCTTTTATTCATATGTATTTATATGATTTCTTTCAGTGAGAGATTGGCATAGTTTTATTATGAAATGATTATTGATTTTGATACTTGAGTTGAGTGTACATCTACTAGGCATTATTGCTTAGCGCGTCGATTTTATCACGCGCAGGTATCAGAGACACAGGGGGAAACAAAGAATAGAGAAGAAGTAACAGCAGATTGAAGGTCCATAGTCACAGTTTCTTTTGAGTAGTTATAATTGAATTTAAAATTGTATATCGTATTTAGTTAAGCATGCATATACAGAAATCTGTAATTTGATATGTATAGATATGTTTTGTAATACGTGTTTTATGATTTATCTTTTGTTCAAATGTTTGTAAATACTATTTATATATGTTTTATTTGAAAATGATTGGAAGTCGCACTAAACGGCAGAGTGCGCAACGATTTGAAAACTTGGATATAGAAGTGTTGGATTTATATTGTATTATATTGTTTTATTGAAAACAGGTTTTTGGGAAATCCGAAAAATAAAGGAAACTCTGTTGAAATTTTAATTTTTGATGGGCTCACTAGAACCATATAAGTTATATGATTTTCACTGTTTGAAATTTTATAAAGTGAATTAAGTAAAGTTTTGAAAACCCGGTAGCACTCCCTGGGTCGGGTCAGAGGGGTGTTACAGACCAGGTCGCGGTACTCACTGGAGCAATTTCCACCGCCTTCATCGCGATCACCCATCGCGGTACCCTGGTCGCGATGCTCACTGCCAGGATTTCACTTCTTCATCGCGAGCCAGTCATCGCGATCTGTGGTCGCGATGACCAGGTCGCGTTGCTCACTGCCCAAAATGTCATGTTTCGTCGCGAGCAGCTCATCGCGACCTGTGATCGCGATGAGGGGTCGTGATACACTCTGCCCCAGTTTTTCACTCCTTTTTCTTCTTGCATCATTTCTGGACCGTTCCATCTGGTCCACTTGGAAACCATAAAAATAAATATACTTTTAATTACGTTTTACACCCCTCAAATCACAAAATTTATATTCACATATTTAAAATTAATTTTCTCGAAATTTGGGATGTTACAAGAGTTTTTAAAAGTAGAGCTTTTACAAGTATAGTTTTTAAGAAAAAGTCGTTGACCGTTTGGTTGTCAATTAAAAAAACTCTTTAAAAGGATAGTATTACCAAAAAGATATGATTTTAAGTTAAAAAAACATTATAAAATTAACAAACTTTAATAAGGTTATATTAGACATTTTAATATTTTTAAAAGCTCAAAATTATCTATTTGGAAAGGCCCAAAATTTAAGCTTCTCCAATAAAACAGCTTTTTTAATTACCCAAAAGCTCTCCTATGGTGGCAACCAAACGACACAAAAAATACTAAAAAGAGCTTTTGGGATTTAATAAAACTATTTTGGCTAGTATATAAGCTATTCCAAACGTACACTTAATATAATATCAACTTAATTCAATGTTATACTTTATTTATTTTTATTTTTTAAAAATCTAACACCTTATGGGTTAGAAGGCTACCGGTACCCCTAAATAACTAGATCAGGCAACGGAAGGGGTCTACTTCCAACACAGTGGAAATATATAATGTTGAACTTTGGTGGCTTAGAGAAGTTTGAGATCTCTAACCACTAAGGTAAGAAACCTTATAATATTATATTTTATTTAAGTTTCTTTTTATTTTTTTCATATGACACCAATTGAGTCAAATCTAAATACTAAAATTTAACTGAGATCAAACAATATAAACTCGATACAGGATGGCAATTTTCACTCCCACACTTACCATTTATGTATTTTCAATTTTGACAGATGGAGTATTAAGTGGTAATGAGATTATTATAATTTGATCAGAGAGAGTAACGACAAAAAAGTAAACAAATCTCATGACACCTTTATCTTTTTCTTTAAATAATGCAAAAATTAAAAAGTTAAAAAGAAAATTGAGTATATCTCAATTATAGCTAACTTTCTATGGACTTTATCATGTTTTTATGATTTACATATTAAAAATAAGATAGCGAAAATTGCGAGACACTTTTAACCTCATCGGTATTAATATTAAAAATAGATAAATTTATTTTATTAAAATCTAACACTTTATAGGTGAAAAAAAATATCGAGAGCAATCGAAATTAAATTATATAAGTTCACCAATACAATTATATTTTTATAGGTTAGTCGGCTATCTTGTTGGAACCTAAAAAAGTGTGCACATTGACATTGTCAACAGAAAATGACAATTTCATTGTGTAATTACTAATTAAACTTATTAATTGCATCATTTACCCATAAGACAATTACCACGTCAAAGGTTGATTAAAAAAAGAAGGGTCAAACGACTCAATTATAATATTAATAAGGGCTAATTGCACTTGTATTCCATGAGGTTTGACTTTTTTACACATGCTGATAACTTTTGCTTTTATTATATAAATATTCCTTGAAAAAAGTTGACTAAACGGTTGATTAATCAAAAGTTAATGTGAAATTACTGTAATAAGGGCAAACTCGTCTTTTTCCTATTAAACCATTAAAATAATTAAAAATCAAAATGGACCAGATCAGATCTGGTCTATTAGATAGGAGGGCTCTATCTCCAAATCTCCATCTAATGGACCAGATCTGATCTGGTTCATTAGAAGGGAGATTGAGCCTTTTTCTCCCAACCATCTCCCTCCCTTATCGGCACATCACTCAGCCATCCCCCTCCCACTCATTTTCATTCCCTTCACCATTGCATCACCCGACCATTTCCTTCTTTCATTTAAGTGATTTGAGTTTTGAGAGAGATGAAGACAACCGTCGATTTGAAGGCAGTCAGGCAGTCGGAGTCGGATGCCTGTTGAAGGCAGCCGTCGATTTCGACGTCTCAAAGCAGAGACGAGCAGTGGCGACAAAGGGGATGAAAATGAGCCATACCATGAGTTTGGGTAAGGGTCGGGTACTGGAGATAGGTAATGTTTGTGAGTTTTCTTTTCTTTTGGTTACCATATCTCATATTCATGATCTTTACATAAAAATGAAGCAAGATGGCCTTTTTGTAAATCACTAACAAGTGTTGGACCTTGCAAGAATTGCAGTTGCATTGTTGCGGGGATTGTCCTTTAAGGGAATTTCTGCATGCCATAATCTACAAGTAGAGAAATTGTTTGGTTGAGTTGATGGGTTTTACAATTCGGTTGTTTCCGATATTGGATTGACACTACTAGCCCAAGGATGTAGAAGATTAGTAAAGCTAGAGTTATGTGGATGTGAAGGAAGCTACAATGGAATCAAAGCAATTGGTAAGTGTTGTCAAATGCTGGAGGAGTTGACTCTCTGTGGTCATAAAATGGATGGTGGTTGGTTGGCAGCACTATGCTTTTGTGGGAATTTGAAGACGTTGAGGCTTCAGTCATGTAAGGGTATTGATTTGAGTCCTGGACCGCGTAAGCATTTGGGGTCTTGTCTGGCTATCGAAGGATTGCATTTGTAGCGGTGTTTTTTTTTCGTTTGAATTGATTTGTAATTGTTCTTGTATTTTGATTGAAGAATAAAATTTAGTTGTTATTGGGATTTAATTGAAGAAGAATAAGATAAACAGTAAAATTGTTTTTGTTCTTAAAAAAAATTATTTTTATATAGTTAATTTTAAATAATTGTTAAGGATAAAAAAATATTAAATAAAATAAGATATTAAGGGTAGAATAGTCTTTTTGTCCAAAACGTTAACTTTTTTATTAGTCAACCGTTTGGTCAATTTTTTTCAGGGGATGTTTGTGCAATAAAAGTAAAAGTTGCCAGTATGTGCAAAAAGGCCAAACCTCATGGGCATGAGTGCAATTAGCCCTATTAATAAATATATTTTGAACTGACCAAATTACACCCAATATATTTAAGATTTGCCTATTCATTCCCATATACAACTATTTAGTCAATTGATAAAGAATCTCCTCACCGTCAGCTAATGAAAGTGAAATTTAAATGTTGAAATAATATTTTTGTCTTTCATCCTTCTTTCTTTAAAAAAAAAAAAAACTAGAATATAATTATAGATCTTCATTGTCCATATTTGACATGGAAGGTGGGGTTTAAAAAATAAATAGATGAATCTCTATTGTCCATCTCTAAACAATAATAATAAAATAAAATAGTGGAAATGGGATCTCCACTATTTTATTTGTGCTTTAAAATTTTATTTTCCTTTTTCGATCTCCGCTGTCCATCATGGACGATGAAAATCTATTAATGGACGGTGGGGATCCATCTATCTTTTTTGAATTTGTATCTCAATGGTATTTTGAACATTTCAAATACTTTTAGAGTCAATAGTTTACTTTAACGTTCATCCACTAACAACAAGAGAGTTGTGTATCAATTAACAAAAAAATTGTACAAGAGAGTATATAGGTAAAAGAGCTTTTATTAATCGGTTTTTAACTTTTTTTAATGGGTGAATTGCACTCAAGTACCCTGACTTTTATCATAATTGCACGCTTAATGCCAGTTTTGTCATAATTGCACTCTAGTACCCAGTAATCCGTTGACCACCGTTATGGTAACGGTTGACCAAACGGATTCAGGTAAAATGACCAAACTGCCCCTGCAAAGGAAAAAAAAAAAAGGTCAGATGAACCCAGATGAACTGGGTTCGCGAACGAACCCAGATCGCTGGGTTCGAACGCGAACCTAGAGATCTGGGTTCGCCATCGAACCCAGCTGGGTTCGCGATCGCGAACCAGGTGCTGGAACCCATTTCTGGGTTCAAGCACGAACCCAGGTTGCTGGGTTCGTGTTCGAACCCATTTCTGGGTTCGAGCACGAACCCAGGTTGCTGGGTTCGTGTTCGAACCCATTTCTGGGTTCGAGCACGAACCCAGGTGCTGGGTTCGTGCTCGAACCCAGAAATCTGGGTTCGAACACGAACCCAGATCTGGGTTCGTGTTCTTCAAAAAAAAAATTAAATTTTTTTTTTTTTTGATTTCAAATTAATTTTTTTTAAAAAAAATATTTTTAAAATTAATTAAAATATGACGTGGCATGTTCTTATTAGTTGGATAATTTTTAAATTTTTTTAAAAATAAATTTAAATGTAAAAGACCAATTTACCCCTGAACCCAGTTAGTCAACCGTTACCCTAACGGTGGTCAACGGATTACCGGGTACTAGAATGCAATTATGACAAAACTGGCATTAAGCGTGCAATTATAATAAAAGTCAGGGTACTTGAGTGCAATTCACCCTTTTTTAATTTATGTCGTTTAGTTATTACTTCGGAAAAGCTTATATCTCAAGTTTAATTTATATAAATCAATTTCATTATCCTCATTGGCTGTCACATATGCTGTCAATTATTGTTGTCGTTTCTATTTCCAGTAAATTGTTGCTGATTCCCAAAATTGTAACTTTTTCCATTTCATCTCATAATTTTGAAACACTTAAAACAATATATATATTTTTTTCTCTTTGTGTTTCTCTTTTCAATCTTTTTAAATATATTTCATATACATGTTGCGGTTCTTTTATATTTTTACATTTGTTAACACATGTTTTGTTGTATCTAATATAATTTTAGTGAATTTGATTTGATTTTATATTAAATATTTGAATTAAATACCAAGTAGAACATAAAAAAAAAAAAAAAAAATTAATTTCACGTATATTTTAGTTGTTATATAAAAGCATAGCAATTAATATTAAACTTACCAAACACCGTGCATACTAATTTTAAGTTTCACAACAATTTTAACAATATTCACCAAATAATTATATGATTAACTTTACAGTAGATTATTTTCTCAGTACGGTTTACTTTGATTATTGTAAAACTACAACAATACTAAACCGGCCCTTAAAAGTGCTAGCAGCCTAGCATATCTATTCTTGTTTTAGCGTTTGCACGTTTTTCCTTTTACCTCCCTTATGAAGTGTATTATTCAGACTATATTTATAGCGGTTGATCTAATTAAGTAGTCATTCTTTTTAACTATTCTTATAATTTAGTTATGGGAAAATAAAAAATTTTCTTACAATTCAACATATATTATTGGAAAGTAACTTAATTACTCTTAAAAAAAAATTAATTAATCAGTAGGGTAATAGTGCCATTGATTTGTAGCCTTTTAAAGGGCAACATTTAACACACATATTTCACTAATTATTATGTTATTTAAAAAAGGAGAATCAAGAATTCAATCAAGGCCGCATATTTTGCATGAACGTGTCGGTTGTCATTACATTCTCACGAGCACTCATCGTGTGCCCCACCACATCCTACTTCTTTGATAATTTCCATATAGAAGGTACTCATAGGCCCCACTTAGCTCACATTGTGGGACCCTTATCATAAAATTTATGCAATCAAAGGGCCTATATTCTTCATTAAATATATCCATGGCCATGAATGATTAAGACAAGGACATTAACACCTTTCAAGTACATGTTCATGTACACATCAAATTCACCAACTAGTTTGCTTTTAAGGATATTTTTGAAACATTTATTTACATTGGTATTAATTAAAAGAAAAGGAAAAAAAAATTTATACAATTATTCATAACTCAAGTAATTAGTTTACTTCCCTCTTATTTTAATGGTAAGGATTTAAATCCCACTATATATATTATTATAAGAGTATTGCACATTTAGTGATTGATCTCAGCAGGTCTCGATAAATTATTAATCTTGTAATTTGTACCCTTTAAAAAAAAATTACCCATATATACCGGTAAATATACATATATATTAATAAATAAGTACGATGAGACTTAAACCTTACTACTGAGATGGAAGGGATGTACATACTATTTAATCTATGAATAAATATGTCATTTTAAATGGATTAAAATGAGTAATATAATTACTTTTCAAAATTCGCATATGTTATAATTAAATTATAATTATTATATTATCCTTCTATGCATTTTTTTTACATCTAATTTGTTATTCGTAAAGTAACAGTGCAAAAATAATTAGCTAATCATATTCTAACACCACGAGATTATTAAAAACTGATAAAAAGTCGAGGTGATGAGCGGATTCAGTTTCCTCACTTAGTATACAAAATTTTGAGTTTTTCTTAAATTTGTAATTAAAATTGGGATAAATTATAATAAAATACCCTGATATTTGGCTATATTGTAATGGAATTGTATTTTGCTTAAACTACAATAGAGTACCTTGGATAATTTTCAATTACTTCCTAATGTATTATGAAATATCACTTTATGATTTGCTTTTATATTTTTAACTTATATGATCCCTAAATTTTTTAAAATACATTAATTTAATCTCTATGACCAAAATTTTAATAGTCAAACCTGATATCAAATATAAACTGGTCATTTTATATTTTTTTATTAAATTAAAATGATACTTTACCCTTTAACTTTTTAACAACTTTATTTATTGCGATAGTCCAATCAAATATTAATATACGTTATAAAAATTTAATTATTTTTAAAAACACTTAAAATGATTAAATAATAAATAAATATGATAAAATTTATCAAAAATAAAAAATAAAAATAAAAATATTATAAAATTTAAAAAATCTTAAAAGTAATATAATTTCTTAAAAATAAAATAAAATTTAAAATTAAATACTTATAAAACTCAACATTTAGTAATTTAATATATATATATAATAAATTTATATATATTGTATTTTTATTATTATATTTTGATTTTATAATATAATAATTATAAATGTATGTATATATATTGCAATTTTATTATAATATATATATACACACTATATAATATACTATAAAATATGTATATATAATATTTTTAACATTTTAGTTTTTTTAAACTAAATTTTGAGATTTACAAGTTTTTAATTTTAAATTTTATTTTTATTTTTAATAAATGATGTTATTTTTAAATATATTTAATTTTTAATAAATTTTATCATATTTATTTTTTATTTAATCCCTTTTAAGTATTTTTTTTACAAATAATTTACACATAACAATTTCTTATTGGATTATCTAAAATGTCAAATTGTTTAAATGTATAAATAGGTTAAATTTTTAAATTTTTTATTTTTAATAAATTTAATTATATTTATTTTGTTATTTAATCTTTTTTCAGTGTTTTTTATAAAATTAAAAAAATTAAATGTTTATAACGTATATCAATTTTTATTAAACTGTGAAATATGAAAGTTGTTAAAAAGTTAAAGGGTACAATCATCTTTCTAATTTAATAATTTAATAAAAAATATAAAATGATCAATTTATACTTTATATCAGATTTGACTGTCAAATGTTTTAGTTATAGAGATTAAATTAATATATTTTGAAAAAGTTAGGGACCATATGAGTTGAAAAGATAAAAAGATATCAAAAAGTGATATTTTAAAATACATTAGGGACAAATTAGTAATTATTTAAGATACTCCATTATAGTTTAAGTAAAAGTTCAATTTTATTATAATATAACTAAATATTAGAATATTTTCTTATAATTTGCCCTTAAAATTATTTAGACTTGTAAAGTTATAGTACTGTATTTTTAAATCATTCATGTTTGTAAATATTAATGATGAAGATGGAATTTTATCGGTGTCTAATTAATTATAGTTTACACAAGATTTCTTATCTCGGTGGTTGGATACTTTAAAATTTCCTAAACCATAAGGTTTAAATTTTTATACAGTATAAAAAATATAATTACGTAAACCTCTTCCGTTATTAACAACATTAAAAAAAAAAAAAAGAAAAAAAAAAAAAGGTAATTATGTGGTTCCGTTGTACGAGCAGCTGTCCGAGACAAATAATTTAAAAAATTAGATTTACCAAGTCAACTTTTGAAAGAGAAAGAAAAACAGGAAAATTCTTTAAAAAAAACAAATCTTGAAGCGGACGCGAAATCAACAAATATGTCAGTATCATTTCAAATTCAAAACCCAATATATATATATATATATATATATATATAAATTAAATGAACAAGCCAACTAATTGATAAAAATCTAATCGGCCATGGCCGTCCCAAAAGTTACACACTGACATTGACAACAACACCACAACGCGGGAACTATTTCTGTCTCGTATCGTGCTGGCCTCAATCACTCTCTCTCTCTCTCTCTCTCTCTCTCTCTCTCTCTCTCTCTTTGTGTTTTTGTGTGTGGAGTTGTGAGCATGTTTGTGTTTGTTTAATTGTTCAAAATAAATACCAAATCCCTTCTGCTTCCACCATTTTTAGCTGCTTCTACTTCTACTTCTACTTCTACTTCTCTCTCTATCTCTCTCTCTCTTTGTGGGTTGAAATGATGGTTGGTTCTGGTTCTGGTGTTGGTTCGAGAGCGACACAGAGAGCAACGACAGTGGAGAGACAACATCACAATCACATACCTCCACATTCGTCATTGTCGAGAAGCTTGAACAATGGACCGACCAATCACCACTCTCTTCGCTCCTCTAAAGACAGACCCTCCTCTGCTTCTTCTTCGTCTTCTAGGCGCTCTGTCACTCCTAATTCTCGGACTCACTCTGACACCTACAACAACGACGAAGGTCTCTCTCTCTCACTCTCACTCTCATTCTCTCTTTCTTAAACTTTTTTTTTTTTTTTCTTTATTGGAGGTGAAAACTCAAATTTGTGTGGCCTCCGCCTTGAAAATGAGTCTGTGTTGTTTAAAAAGGTTCGTTTTTGGGATTTTACCAAAATGGTGGTTCGCTTTTTATCATTTTGTTTTTGAAATTTTATATGTTTGGTTTTCTTTTTGGGTCATTTTGGAAGTGTGTGAATAGGACTTGTAGAAATTTCGTTTCACTTGTTCAATTACTGGTTTTGTGAGTCTTCCCCTGAGTGAATTGTTTTTTTTTTTTTTTTTTTCTGTTGTGGAACATAGAAAGTACATAAGCTGCATATAATTTGTTAGAAAAAAATCTGTATGATCTTATCACAATAGCCTTAGTGAAAAACAGAGCTTCTATGCTTGGGACAACAGATTTAAAATATAATATACACAAGCAAGTAGTTGCCAAGTCTGACGTCACTAATTTCCCTTCTCATCCTCAAAACCACCATCATATAGATCCTGTTCACTATATTCATGTACTTATCACCACTGCTTGGAGCTTAAACTACATGAGTTTATGAGGCTGCTGTTGTTTATGCTTTTCATGTGGTATGTGCCTGTATATTCGTATGCTATACTCAGTGTCCTGGTATGTTTTTGTTTACCCGTTTTTCTGGTGGAGAGGCAAGAATGTTTATGGATGGATAAAAACGTTACACAGTACTTGAATCTTTATACTATTAATAGTACTCTTGAATTTGAATAATGTGATTCCATTACTCTCTGATATTGAGAAAAAAATTCATTTCTATTTGTGCACAAATTTTGGGATCAGTATGATCTCAAGCATGGTGAACCTTAACAATAAGAGAGATTTTGAAACTCGGTTTTTCTATAATATTCTTGCTGAGTACGATTTACTGTCTATATATAGTGGTCAAAATTAGATTACAGTTTCTCCATTTTTTGATGTTTTATAGTTTGACTTTTACCTCAGATTCTGGAAGGGTGAGGGTTGCTGTAAGGCTTCGTCCAAAAAATGCCGAGGATCTTCATTTGGATGCTGATTTTGCTGATTGTGTTGAGTCGCAACCTGAGGTGATTTATATGTGCTCTTAACAAATTATTAAAAAGAGAAAAAAGAAAGATTTCCATGTTGGTGAAAACTTGAAATATTTGTTTTGAGTTGAAATGTATTTCTTTAGTAATAATCCTCTCTCTCTTTCATGTGTGTAGTTAGTAAACTTCTTCTGAGTGGCATCTATCAGAGTATTTGGATTAACTAAAGTGACATGTTATATATGCTTTTTTTTTTCATGTAGCTAAAGCGATTGAAGTTGAGAAAAAACAACTGGAGTTCTGAATCTTACCGATTTGATGAAGTTTTTACAGAAACTGCCTCTCAAAGGCGTGTTTATGAAGTGGTAGCAAAACCTGTGGTTGAGGTAAGTCATTAATGAGTTTATAAGTCACATCGCTATTAATCATGTAACTTCACGTGGCCTACAACTGTGAAATATGCATCATGTACCTTGCTTTCTATTATCACTTGATTAAATGTCACACTTATGGAATTCTGTATGACCTATCTTCATTGCCTCCTTCCCACTTTCCCACCCCATCCTTTTCCAGGCCAAATGATCTATATATATGTTCTAACTACGAATATGAAAAATTATTAATTTCATTTTTTTTTTAAAAAAAGAAAGAAAAGAATATGCAAAATTATTAAATGGTCAATTTGAATACACCATTTGCTTCCCACATTAACATTGTTGTACAAGAAATTAGCCTTAATAGATATGTATGGCATGTTAATAATATATTTGCAATTATGATAACTTTGCAGAGTGTATTGGGTGGATACAATGGGACAATTATGGCCTACGGTCAAACAGGAACTGGCAAAACTTACACAGTTGGCAGACTGGGTAAAGATGATGCATCTGAACGTGGTATTATGGTTAGAGCTTTAGAAGACATAATTGCCGATAGGTCCCTCACCTCTGATAGTGTGGAAGTCTCCTATTTGCAGGTGAGGAACTGTAGTTTATGTTGCACCCAAACTTGTTAGTGCGTTACTTTTTTGTGTTGTTTTGTCGTTTAAGTGCTACATTATCTTTGTTAGGCAAGATTGTAGATTACCAGCTTTAATAGTGCTTTAACTTCTTCAATGGAAATACCATACTTTATCTTCTTCAATAGTCATATTATTCCTTCAGGATGCTGAATATTGTTAAGTTTTAGAACATTTATTGTGGAAAAACATGGTAGCATAAAACAAAGATTATACAAATTTGGACAGGAAACAGAGAAAAGAGAAATGTACTTTTATCTCTTGGGTCCTGGTCTGTCTCTCTCTTCTGTTTATGAAGGACAGATAAAATTAATGTTCACTGAAGCTTGTGGTAACAAGCTTCTGTTACTCTGTTTAGTATACATTGTGCTTTCACATTAAGTTACTGCCCATATTTTTAATGGCCCAACACATAATTATTTGTTTCACTGACTCTTGCGAGTGCGACTCATTGTTAACTTGGAGCTTAGTTGCCATACGGTTGCTAATCTGAAGTGGATGATCACCTTTGTCATGTAATGGATAATCACTCATTCGCTGTTTTCTATTTTCCAGTTGTACATGGAATCTATACAAGATTTGCTTGCACCAGAAAATATTAATATCCCAATTCATGAGGACCCCAAGACTGGAGAAGTGTCATTGCCTGGTGCAACAGTAGTAAAAATTCAAGATCTTGATCATTTTCTACAGCTATTGCAAATTGGTGAGGCAAATCGTCATGCAGCCAATACGAAGCTAAATACTGAATCTTCACGCAGTCACGCAATTCTAATGGTGAGCAGTTGAGTGAGTGTTTCTGTCATGCTCTTTCTTAAGAACAATACAAATATGTACACCTTAAGTATCTGAATTTTGTTTGCTTGTAGGTTCATATTCGAAGATCTATCCATGACAAATCAGATGAAATTACTTCTCACGGGAAAGAAACAAGATCTGATTTACTGGGTGGCAATAGCATACCTAGAGTTAGAAAAAGCAAGTTGCTGATTGTAGATCTTGCAGGTTCTGAAAGATTAGACAAATCTGGTATGTTTGTTTTAATACTTCTAAATTGATATCTGTGCCTCAAACTTGTATTACTGCTAACTTTTGTATCCAGTTTCTTATGTGTTGTTGTTTTCTTTCATATGTTTTTTTTAAACTCAACTTTTAAGGGCAAACATATTTAATCACTTGAGCTGAATGTTTAATTCTTTTTGCAAGTTTTAGATTGCAGAGTTTTACAATATCCCTTATTGGAAAACAGTATGTGTTATTAGACTACAATTATGCATAATAATTGGTTTAGCAATTACTTGGTGGTTATGAATTTCAAAGAACTGAAGTGGGAACTTACTTTACTTGTTTAACCATAAAAACATCACATGATGGTTTTTTTTTTTTTCATGTTGCAGGCAGTGAAGGTCCCTTGCTAGAAGAGGCTAAGTTCATTAACCTTTCTCTTACTTCACTTGGAAAATGTATAAATGCTCTGGCTGAGAATAGCCCCCATATACCTACTAGGGATTCTAAGTTGACAAGATTGCTTCGTGATTCTTTTGGAGGTAATCCTAAACTTCTTACATTTTAATCTTTTTCTTCAAAATATTGTTAAATATAGTGCATGAGAATTAGGAAACTACATACTGCTTGTAACATTTAGAAGTTATTACAGCATAATTTTTCATTATGCTTAACAATTTAAATTATAGTATCGATTCTGCATTTTAACTGTTTTTATGCTTCGAAATATCTTTTGGCTTTTTAAGTAATAATTTTTCTTTTCATAGTTTTATTAGACTCTTGGCATATATGCATTCTTAGTAAGAGAATTCCAATCATGTTTATAATTAAATTTTGATTTAAGTAAACCTTCCACATTTTGCATGTATCTCTGCATGTCTTATTGCTGTCTTGTTCTTGTAAATTCTTTTTTTCTTTAAACTTTCTGATGGAAGTTCATCATTAATCAAATAGGCTCTGCGAGGACATCACTTATAATAACAATTGGGCCATCTGCACGTCATCACGCAGAGACTGCAAGCACAATAATGTTTGGACAAAGGGTAAGTTAAGTAGAAATTGATAATTTAAATATGCAGAAAATTTTCGGTATACTTCTTTTTTGGTCGTCTGATGGCTGTGTGCTGTAGAAGAAGAGAGTAGGGATGGGGTAGGGATTGGCATTTAGAAACACATTTGCCACCCCAACCCCAAAATTCTGGTTGAAGGTGGCCATAGACTTCACATGCTAATCTAGTTTGCTCTTTCAATATAATTTGGTTGATTATTGAAATTTTTTTCTCCCTCTCGGCATTATAACTGCTATTATGCTAGTCTTCAAATTACAATTATATGTACAATGTCTGATTAACATTTGCGTGTATGATGAATTCTGTCTAAAATATGTTAATGTTCCCTGTGACGTCTGTCCTTGGAGTGAATTTGCTTTTGTGATGGTAAGTATTTGTTGAGGATCTAGATCTAGATCTAACAACAAACCCTAACTTGCACCTCAAACAACTCACATGCACAAAAGATTTGAGTTAGATCATCTTAATTAGGGATCACCAACTCTCTAGAACGCGGGTTAATTAGCCCTTGCCTTAGCCCAAGCGATTCTCGAGTGCGAAATTTCAAGAAAAGCCGAATAAATCTAGAACTCGAGTTATTAGCCCTTGTACTAGCCCAAACTTCCTAAACTTTGGAAAAGCCGAAAGTAGAGAAAATATCTCAATTTTACTGATGATCTCAATAATGAATAATACAAACCTAGTCTATTTATAATAACTCAATAATCTAACCTAGTTCTAATAGGAAACAAGAACAAAAAGCCTAATACAATTCTAATCGGAAATAAATAATAAGAAACCTAATACAATTCTAATTGGAAATAAATAATATTAGAATACTAATACATTTCGAATAAGAAATAAAATAGAAACCTAATAAAATATAAAAACCTAAAAAAGGAAACCTAATAAAACTGAAATTTCGCAATCAAAACAATGAGTGTCGCGATCCCTATGTCGTGACCGTGAGTTCGCAACAAAGGGTTGTGGTACTCACTGTCCCCGAAAACCCTTTTTTTTTTTTTCCTTTCAATAAAAATATGGTTCTTCATCATTCCCCCTTCCTTCAAGAATGCCCTTGCCCTCAAGGGCAACATCTGAAAACATCTATATCAACACTTGCCAAACTCTTTCTCTTATCCGTCATTTTCGCCAACTCTTATATTGCAGAATCCCAAAAATCCAAAGACAGTGCCTATCCCTGGAAAGAACAATATTAATCCTTTGTGGCTTGGATAGAGACCCAATTGATCCACCAATGTTGGACCTTACAGTTGATATAGTAATAATGTCCTCCTCACCACCTTAAATCCATCTATTGATTTCACCTTTATAGTAAAACCATCAATGTTTTCATCTTTGTGTCCAAGGGTATCTTCAATTGCAACTATTTGGGCAATGTGGGGTGACACTACACCAATAGTAAGCTCCTTGACTTGTTCTTCGTCTTTCTCATTCGTCTCATACTCTGGCTTAACAGGTGGTAGTGTTATCTCATGAGTTTGCCTTGTCTCCTGAATGACTTCTCTTTCGACCGGTTCTGAAAGTCCTGCCCTATCTCTTGAGCCTTGTGACCTCTGATCTTCCTCATGAGTCTGTCTGTTTATCGGTTCTCTCTCCATGTTTTCAGCCAGCCTTCGTTCAATCCGCTCTAATGAGTGCGTGAAGGACGCGGTCAACTTTGCTATAGACTTGAACAGCCGATCTTGATTTTCTTCTATGGCTTCAAACCGTTGCTTGTTAGATTGCGACCCACTACCAGCCTCATCTCTGTTTGTCATGGCTATTCAAATTTTTTTTTTTTGGTAGTAGCTGACTGACTCCCTGAAGAACCCTAAAAACCTCTCAATGAAAGCACCAAATTGTTGAGGACTTAAATCTAGATCCAACAACAAACCCTAACTTGCACCTCAAACAACTCACATACACGATAGATTTGAGTTAGATCATCTTAATTAGGGATCACCAACTCTCTAGAACGCGAGTTAATTAGCCCTTGCCTTAGCCTAAGCGATTCTCTAGTGCGAAATCCCAAGAAAAGCTGAATAAATCTAGAACTCGGGTTATTAGCTCTTGTACTAGCTCAAACTTCCTAAACTTTAGAAAAACCGAAAGTAGAGAAAATATCTCAATTTTACTGATGATCTCAATAGTGAATAATACAAACTTAGTCTATTTATAATAACTCAATAACCTAACCTAGTTATAATAGGAAACAATAACAAAAAGCCTAATACAATTCTAATAGGAAATAAATAATAAGAAACTGTTGAGGACCTAGGTCAAAGTCGAACAACACAACCTTAACTTCACTAACAATCCACAAATTAAGCACAGCCACCCTTAATTCACTAATCACAATCAAATAGCCACAAACCCTAATTTCACCACAAATAAAAAAAGAAGGAGATAAAGTTGAGCTTAGTCACCTTATTAGGGATTCTTCAATCTCTAGCACTTAGAGTATTAGCTTTAGCGCTAGTCCAAGTTAATCTCACACAAAGAATGACAAGAACCAATTTGGTCTTTGGAGATTTTCCACAAGACAAAGAGATCTCTCTTCAATAATATTGATGATAATATGATAGATATTACAACCCTAATATTAGTGTTCTATTTATACTAGAAAGGAAAAAGTAAGAAGAAAGACTAAAATGACCCTAGGATTACAAATAAGACAAAGTGCAGAAAAATAGAATTTCAGCCCGCCTCATGGTACCGCGACTTGCGGTCGCGCTACCCACTGCCACACTCTGATTTATAAGTCGCGGCCTAAGTCGCAGTTGTATTTTTCACCGCTGCCCAATGAATGGCGCGACCTAAGTCACTCGATAGGGAGTCGCGGCCTAGGTCGCACTACCCTCTGCCTCAATTTATTCACTTTCTTCAACTTCTTGTCCTAGCAATTGCATTTCCCCTCTTCTTCCCCTAAGTCTTGTGCTCCTCCTAACTAGGTTCTCATCAGAAACCTAATACAATTTTAATTGGAAATAAATAATAATAGAATTCTAATACATTTCGAATAAGAAATAAAATAGAAGCCTAATAAAATATACAAACCTAAAAATGGAAACCTAATAAAACTGAAATTTTGCAACCAAAACAGTGAGTGTTGCGACCCCTATGTCGCGACCGTGAGTCGCGGTACTCACTGTCCGCGAAAACCCTTTTTTTTCCTTTAAATAAAAATATGGTTCTCATCAATATTCTTTGAAGCATGCAAATATAACTGTTAATCATCATCATTATTGTTATTATCAGAAAAACATGCACGTTTCTCTTTATAAAAGAAACTACAATCATAACAACATTGTAGTAATTGCTAGGCCTAAAAGCTTAAGTTATTAGGAAAGAGCCCAATAATAGTATTAAACATTCTAATTCACTCCCTCACGTGTAAGACTAACAAAGCTTACCATGTGGCTCAAACCCAAATACAAATGCACTGACTTCAAATATAATTACATGGGGTGACTCAAACCTAGACACTCTTTGTAAAACTGGTTATGAGAGCATGTTAGTTACCCAAAAGCCTGACAACAGTATTAGCATTCTAACGAACATGTCATGCGTATTGAAGATAGCAGTGGCCCCCACAATTAGGTACTATATATCTGTTTTCTGTTCCTGTTGTTCTAACTATCACTAAGGAGGGAATCATATGTGGCGCATTGATTGAATGGGGAACATAAACCATGTTATTCTGAGGTTTAATATCTGCAAAGTGAACTGATATTGGAAAATATTACAGAACTGTGTCAGACTTCAGCAGAAATGGCCTGTGAGAGCAAATAATTATGTACAGAAACATGTTAAAGAATAAGCAAATGAATGTTGACTGTTAGTTTGTAAGTGCCAAGTCTTCTACTTGTAGAGCCTAGCAAAGCTTTTGCCACCTACAGTTCTTCTAATTGTCAACATTCTCATTTAGGGTAGACCCTACCTTGTGTATTATTCCGTTAATCATACATCGTGGCTTAAAATAGGTTTATGGTTGTCTTGAACTAATTATCATATAGCTGGTTCTAGGTGATTCTTGTTTTTCCCCTTCGGGTCTTATTGCTTCATATTTGAATGCTTGCATCTCAAATGAGGATAGATAAAATATTCACTTCACTGATTTATATGGTAATTGCACTTCGTTGTTTGGAAGAATTTATCATTAGACACCTAATGAATTTCTGCATTTGCAGGCAATGAAAATAGTAAACATGGTAAAGCTTAAAGAAGAGTTCGATTATGAAAGTTTATGCCGGAAGCTTGAGACTCAAGTAGACCATCTTACTGCAGAAATTGATAGACAACAGAAGTTGAGGGAAAATGACAAGTACGAGTTGGAAAAACAGGCTTACAGAGTGTCAAAATTTTTATGATGAAGGAAAAAACAGCCTAGTTACTCGAGTAGAAAAACTTACAGCAGAAATTGAGAAGCAACAGAAGTTAAGAGAAAATGACAAATACGAATATGAAAAACAGCTCAGAGATTGTCAAGACTCATATGATCAAGCAAGAAGAAACCTAGTCACAAGGTGTGAGGTACTTTTCTCTCATAATTTCTTTGTTCTGGCTAATGAAATACCATTTTTTATGCCCAGGGTTGTGCACTTGTGCTCATTTTCTCTCAAAATCATCTATGCTTGTTTCAAGCTGTACAAGTAGCTATTTATTCTGTATCCAAATGTCTGTTTTAACATTATAATAATCTTTTATGAAAACGTTGTCCTTTTATTTTCTAATACATTGTTCTGCCTTTTAGTTTCTAGAGAAGGAAAATACTCGTTTGGAATTGCAGATGAAAGACGTCTCTAGTGTACTGAACCACCAAAAGGATCAAAATGATTTGATGAGAGATAAAGTTGGACAACTAGAAAGGGATTTAAAACATAGCAAGGTACATTTCCTTCTTTCAGAGATGTCTAAATTTTTGTGATACCGTTTAGCGAATATATCATTGTGCTAATTCCATAAATTCATGACTTTGGAAGAAAAACTGACTTGGGCTTGATTCCAAGACTCTTAAGAGAGTGGTTGGAACTCTTATTCCTGGATGAAAAATGTGATCCCCCCAACCCCCCCAACCAACTAATTTTGCCTTCAAAATTTTACTCCACTCATTTTTACTCATACATCCTAAAATTTGATCCTGTATTTTAGTCACAAAGCATTGGTTGAATAGTTTTATGTCGCGGCTACGGGTGTGGCAATCGCAATTAATTTTATAATGGAACAGTTGCAATTTCTGCAGCACTTATTTTATCTGAAATAAAATATTTTGGGAAAAACTAATCCAAGAGAAAATGAAGAAGAAAAAAATAACTCATGAGCTAGACAGAACTAATGACAATGTTGAAGGGCTTATGCTGCATGAGGGAACAAAACCTTTTTCCTCTCAACCAGAGCTTTGACTTTGTTAGTAGTATAGAGAAAATAGAATCAGTTATATGATTCCATAAACTGTGAGCACAGAGAAGTTTTCCTAAGGTAATCTTATTTTCAGTCGAGATCAATCTATTTGTTTATGAAAATTTGACTTACATGATTTTTGTGCTGTTCTGTGTGAATAGAAATACCAGCTTGAAAATTCTACATATCAGAAAGTGCTGGCTGATACCACCCAGATGTATGAGAAGAAAATAGCAGAACTGAGTAAGCAGCTAGAAGTTGAGTGTGCCCGAGCAGAAGCTGCTGAAGAACAAGTTGATATCATGAAGAAGCTGATGAGCGATCATCAAAAGTCAATTAAGGTTTGTAAATTATGCATTGACTACTGCAATGATATTTTGTTTTTATTCTGCTCCATCTCAACATATTATATTACTTCTTCCAACCAGTATCTTTTGTGCACATTTGACATTCTATGTATACAATTTTTTGACTTTCCAGAAGATTAATTGAGACCTATCTTCTTGCCATGTTTATTAACCCTACTTTATTAAGTGAGTTTTATGAACCTGTTTATGTTTTGCAAGTTTTAGCAACATGAGCACAATCCTGAATGCAATTTTTTTTTTCTTTTTTGTTTCCTGTAGAAATATGAGATGGAGAATTCTACATATAAGAAGGCTCTTGTAGACAACACTCAAATGTACGAGAAAAAATTAATAGAGCTAAATCTGAAACTAGTGGATGAGCATGCTCGCTTTGAAGGTGCAGAAGAGCAGTTGGATCTGACGAAGAAGCTTTTAAGTGATTATCAAAACTCAATGCAGGTAATTTTATTCCTTCATCAAAATTCAAAATTGCATAGGTATTTGATGTTTCAAAATCCTCTCTCATAATTGTTGTTGGTTAAGAACAACCACTTATAATAATTAATTTCTTTAATTTTTTTTTTCCTTTTCCTCTAGTTGATTTTTTTCATATGCAGCATTTGATATACTTAGAAATTGAATTCATCTATAAGGATTTCGTCTAAATTTTTTGGTGACATTTATACAAGCCTTCTCACTATAAATTTGTGCTAAGTTATGAAAATTATTGGTGCATTCAATTATGTCTCAGAAAACAAGTACATAAAATGAAACAAAATTTTGGAAATATGGCAATTCTTGTGGTTTTTTTTTTTCTAGATATAATGTAACAGAGGTTTCCTTCTCACGGTTCTCGAAACTAAGCTCCTTACTAGGAAATGTTTCAAAAAAATAGTTCATTGAAAATACATTCGGAAACCTATTTTCTACCTTTTGTGATTCTTATAACAGAAACAATTTGTGAAGTATAGCTCCAAGCAGGTCCTCCAATTGGGGCTAACGGCCTAATCCTTTGTGTATTTTCTCATGGGGATCTCTTCATGCTTCACCATTGCTTTTGAAAAAAAAAAAAAATGTTATTCAGTTCAAACGGGAAGTTGGAATAACCATTTTGGTTATAAGTACGTTTAAGTTTTTGTTTTTGAAATTTTGCACATGTAAAATTTTGGAGTCAAAATTTTTTATTTTAAGCATTTAGTTGCTCTTATTGAACATATTCCAACTGCGACTCATAAGTTGATATGACTTTTTAACTTGCTACCGCAATAGGCCTTTAGGTAAGGAGGTGATTCCAACATAAATATAGCAATTTATTTCTTCTGAGGGAGCTCTTTTACTTTTAGATGGTTCTGGTACTGCTGAAAACTATAGTTCAGTCCTCTCTTATCATTATCAATTTAGTTTCTTGTAAGCTGGCAAAGGTTTGTTTTATATATATCATAGATTATGAGTTTTATGAAATTGATTACTTACATTCCAGACTCCTTCATCCATTTATAGCTATCGTAAATTTTGTCTGCTAAAATCTAGGGGCATAAAGATACCAATGAACTCAGAATGAAGTTACAGGAAACACAGCTGCTACACGAATCTGCATCTATTGAACTTCAATCCTTGAAATCAGTATATAAAGATTTACTTGAAGAGAAGGTAAGATTGTCTAATGAAGCCATATGTGCTTGGTTATAATTTTTCTTCATTTTAAATTAATTTTGATTGAATTGTAATCATGAGACATCTACCATCAGCTATGAAGTTGAAAGTTAATTAGTAATTTATGCGTTTTACTACAACTGGAATTATGCAGGAAATAATGAGTAAAGAGCTTCATGCTGCAATGGAAAGACTTTTAGTTGAAGAGAAGGAGAGGAAGGATATTGAACATGAGCTGGTCAAACAAAGAAGAGTATACCTGAGAATGATGACGATTTCGAGGTAAATTATTTATGCACTTTCTTACATGGGATAAAAACTTATTGGTTTATTGTCTTAAATCATAATGATTTTACAGGACAAGAAACCGTGTATGAACAATTACATCAGTAAAGGATCTTCAAGATTTGGGACGCCAATGAGTTTACACAAATCAAACCCATCGAGAGAGATGATCTCCAGTCAGAGGGCCACTATTGCAAAGATATGCGATGAAGGCAAGATATATATATATTTTTTATGTTCATATAGTTGAATTTTCTTCACTTATTTGCTTATTTAGACGTCTTAATTTACTAGTTTGATGGCTTCGCAAATGTAGTTGGGCTTCCAAAGATATTACAGTTGTTAAAATCGGAAGACTCAGACATCCAAATTCATGCTGTGAAAGTGGTAGCCAATCTTGCTGCTGAAGGTACACAACTCTCTGCCTGTAGAAGAATATGAATGAATTTGGGCTAGGGTCCTTTTGGCTCAATCTAAGTCTGCACTAGTCTTTTTATTTTCTAATGTTTTAGGTTTCTTCTGCTTCATAGGGATATCACTCGTCACTTTGATTACCCACCTCCCTTTTTGCTCAATCTAAGTTTGTTACTAGTCTTTTTATTTTCTATGTTTTAAGTTTCTTCTGCTTCATATGGATATCACTTGTCACTTTGATAACAGCCTCCCTTTTTTCTAATTATTGTATTTCTTCTTCCCCTTTTTCCCCTCATCTCTTTATTGGTAAAAATTTGAACCTAGGGCCTACTCTACACCTCACCAACCAGTTGACTTTACTGCTTGACTTACAGCATTTTTGTACAAATTAATGCATACAAAAGTAGTAGCATTATGAGATATGAAGGCTGAAGCTAAGAAACACAGCCATTCCTTTTGATTTTCATTCTTACAAGAATATATGGTAACATCAGGAGGTGTTTCAAGAGATCAAAAAATTATCCAAAAATATAACCTTATTCACGTACTAAATTAGCACTTCCATCCTTCTGCTATAAATCTCTGCCAAAATTTTTATCCAGATACTTGGTCAAGTTCTTGAACAAAATAATTTTTTTTTCAAAATGCATTTCTAGATTCTGGTTTTCTTTTTGATTCAAATTAAATTTCATCAAATGGAGGAACTTTCATATTAGAAGCTCATGTTCACTCCATTTAAGAAGTGCCAGAAACACTTTTTATCTATTCTTAAGCAGATTTCTAGTCATTTCTACAAAATTAAGGTGAAATATAGGTGAAGTTTTATTAGAACATTTAAAATTCTGGGACTCAGAGATGCAGAAATATTCAAAGTACCCCCATTTTTAATGGCAATAAAAGATTTGAAAATTTTGACCAAGGTATAATTAACATATATACCTGAGTTACGTATATGTACGTGTCCACCCATGCATGAACCTAGATGTAATTTGTGTTATTTTCTGTTGAAAAAAAGATAAATAACTTGAAAATAAAACACTGGTTGAAGAACTTTCCTTACCGGATGTAGCTAAACATATCTAATGGTTTGTGGTATTGAAATTGATATTTGGAAGCTGGTAATTTGTTAGAAGAGTTTTTTCCCTTCTTACTATGGCAGCTGTTTATTGGTCCTACCTCTCTGGCCTCCTCTCCCCTCCCCTGTTACATTTACATTTATTTATTTTTTATTTAAGCGCTCTGCTTTCATGTAGGCTTTGTTAGGTTGATGTCACAATAACATATAGCCCAGTAGCAAAAAGTTTTTGTCATTTATGTCATATATACCATCTTGACCATCATTAAAATCATAAATAATTATGATGTTGTAGGATATGTTCTCTACTTGAATTGAATGTGCATGGATTTGTTACTTATAAGCCCTTTGCTGCCTGTTTGAATCATTGGTATCATTAAAGCTTCTTGTCCTTTCAGATATTAATCAAGAAAAAATAGTGGAGGAAGGTGGTTTAGATGCGTTACTTATGCTGCTGCAATCATCCCAGAATACAACTATTCTTAGAGTGGCTTCTGGAGCCATTGCCAATTTGGCAATGAATGGTAATACTGATTCATTGTCTTAGTTTTCTTAGGTTGATCATTGACGACCTTAATTTTCTTTTCTTTAATACTTTATACTTTAACGGAATGGACATGGAGATAAAACTTTTATTGTTCATTAGTTGCATGTGTGTAAATAACACAAAACTTCTTGTTTGTTTGTGTCTACTGCTTCTCTTGTTAACTTTTGTCAGCATAAAGATATTTCCAGGAATTGCTTCCAGTGATATTTTGCACCATAGTTTACCTACTGAACATGACAGTTTAAATTGCATAGTGATGACCTGTTAAACAAAACTGAAATTTAATTTGTTTTTTGAAATCTTCTCAGAACTGAATCAAGGCCTAATAATGAGCAGAGGAGGTGCTCAGCTTCTAGCAAAGACAGCATACAAAACTGATGATCCACAGACTCTTAGAATGGTAGCTGGTGCACTTGCTAATTTATGTGGAAATGGTAAGCTAAAAGTGATTTTGAAGTTATTTTGTTGAATCTCTTGGTTAGGTCATGTTGTCATTTGCTTCAGAAGCTGATACGTAAATCTGATGTCTAAGCAGAGTTTCACAGACCCAATGTATTTTATTAAATTCTGATGTCGTCATTTGCTCCAGAAGCTTATGGTTGATGCACTAATTCTGCTAAATATATTTTTCACCGAAAAAAAAAAAAAAAACCCTTGTCTTTGTGAAAGTTTGCATCAAGATCATGTATTTAATGAAAAGTTTTCACAACAGAAAAATTACACAAAATGCTGAAAGAAGATGGAGCCGTCAAAGCGCTCTTGGGAATGGTTGGATCTGGGAATAGTGATGTCATTGCGCAGGTTGCTAGAGGATTGGCTAACTTTGCAAAATGCGAATCCCGAGGAATTATTCAAGGTTTACTCATGTTATCCTTTAATAGTGTACGCGTTCCCCTATCATTGATTACCACTATTATAATTCTGATGCATGTTTGTTGTTCCAGGACACAGAAAGGGCCGTTCACTTCTAATGGAAGATGGTGCCCTTGAATGGTTGATTGCCAATTCTAATACAAGTTCAGCTTCAACCCGGCGCCATGTTGAGCTCGCCCTTTGTCATTTAGCACAAAATGGTAAAACAAACACCTTATCTTCAACCATTTACTAAAAACTAATCAGTTTGCACACTGCATTGAGGATTTTGTTGACTGTATTCTTGATTGTGTCCCAAAAGTAATTTGTTTATAAACCTGCCTATTTGAATCTCTCTAATACATTGGTCTGCGCATCTTGTTCAGTTGCACACGTATTCCCAATCCCTTATGGTTAACTTAAATCTACTTTCCCTTGCAGAGGACAATGCTAAGGATTTCATATATAGTGGTGGAGCGAAAGAACTTGTGAGAATATCAGTTGAGTCCATCAGGGAAGATATTCGCAACTTAGCAAAGAAGACACTTAGATTGTGCCCAAAATTACAAGCTGATATGAATTCCTGATGCTGATGACAATCTGATGTACAGTTTGCCGGCCTTTCCATAATTTTTGTCTGCGTAATATATATATATAGTCAAACATAGAGGTATTATTTTGACCTCGGATTTTGTACTATGCATGAAAAAACAACGAACAACCGAGGTGATAAAAAGAAAAAAAAAAGAAAAAGGAAAAGGATTACCATATTAATTATATAGTAGATCACCAAAATTTTATGAGTATGTAAATTGTCTGCATGTATCAGTTCACATGATTGACCAATATAGTATGATTTGCCTATAACATATATGCCTTCTCAGAAAAATGCAAAATTGTCCCTAAAGGGATAGATCAGTTGCGTGTTCTATAGATCAATTCCTTTACTGGAAATGATCTATAGAGCAGCCTAATGTGTGTTCATGCGTTGGAATGGGGTATGCGTTGAAAGAAAACTGATAAAAGGAAGGCTCTATTGCGACCCAAAATAATTCTCTATATGCCCCATTTCAATAGAATTTTTTTATTACTAAAATTACTTGAACGAAATTACCTTTACCAAATAAATTAAATAAATTAAATCTTTGTAGATAAAACAAACACCCATGCATTCGTACCCAGGATAATTTTAAGATTTTAGATCCACAATCTATTTTTTTTTTTCATAGTAGAAAAAATAAAAAATAAAGACAATATTACTTTACTGAAGTATTTACAACCATTAAAAAGAAAAAGAAAAATTCATGAAGGAATCTAATAATGCAATTTAAATATCTTACTTTCATTATTTTCAGATTGCGAACTAATAGTCAGTTACTTTTCTACTTAAATAGTACAAATGCCAATTATGTAAGTCTTAGAAAGATAATGCATATATATATATATATATATATATATATATATATATATATATATTATGGCCGATTTTAACATAACCAAATTTGGTTTTTTTGGTAACATGACATGGTAATTGCCTAATTGGTAACATTTTTAGACACAACAACATTTTAGTTTAATTTCATTTTAAGGTCCCTGTGGACATGCCCCCACCTTCCCACAAGTAGTGAAGAACTCTCAACCAATTCATAATTAGATGCTAAATAAATGGTGTGCATGAAAAATAGATCATGTAGCTTTCAATGTCCAAAAGTAATTGATTAAAAAAATTAGATTTATATGATTTTCTACGGAAGACATGGGCATATATTTGTTTTAACTATATGGCAAGACTTAAAAAAAACTAAAATGCTTATGAGAATTAATATGATGAATAATTTACAAGTCTAAACATAAAGGAGTTTTACACACCGCTCTTCCAAACTTCTCCTCACCAACCCAATTTTACCAAACAGCGAACATAACTCAAATTGAAACACAAGCTTACAAAACTGATACTGCACAAAAGAATAACTTATAACGAAAGCAATCAACAGAGCAGTCCCTCGTATGGATGATATATGACAAATATTTACCATAACGTACTTGGATAGGTTTGACAGGAAAAGGCTTTGGCGATCAGCTGTGTCATCTGCTCCTTCTTATGATATGACAATGAAATCTATACATGCTAGCACATCATCCGAAGTGAACCACCCTTGATGCTTTTAGGCATAATGAATCTAAGTGAATGTTAATGGGATAAAATTTCTGATACTCGATCTTGTGCATCGGGGGGAATTTCCCTTCCTGGGACTTTGACCTTCAGAAGATTAACATACCTGCCAAAAAAATTGTAAATTGTTACATAATATAATATACGATGTCTAGAACGTCAATCGAGATGAATAGTCATTGCTACTAACTCTGCAGCGGTAAACAAGTGATCATGTTCTGTGATGAAGGCAAGCAAGGCCTGCACTTGGAGAATGAGTGATATCAGAAAGGCAATATAAAGCTTTTAACATAATATATAAAATAATGAGCAATAAAAAAGACTTGCCTCAAATGGCATATTTAACAGTTCATAATAGGTACGAACACGATCTAATTTCTCTTGTACAGCTTCACTCTCAATTGATGGAATAGCTGCCAGGGCCTGCAAAATGCCAACCCAAGCAAAAAACCTGCTGTTTAGTAGACTGAAAATTAAGAATCGGAGTTGCATTCCAAACCATTTGGGCCAGCTTTATAGATTAAGAAAGCCAGTTAAATTTAAAATTATTGAGTAATGCTAGATATTCCACCTTTGTATCCCAACTTATAATGTGTCAATTCGTAAATAGATACACTTTAATGATGATTTAATTAACATGCCACATGTCATGTGGGTCCAATTAACATATCATGAGTTGAAATTAATATATTCAAACAAATCTCTACTTGATCCGGTCTCAATCCATATAAATATAAATAGAGAGTCTATTTTCGATTTGACGGATAGTCAAATAAGAAATAGGTCGTACCCACTAGGAGGCCTATCACCAACTATCTTCATAACATAACGGACTATGGAGAGTTTGACTATGCCATAGTAGGGTGGAATCTGGGGCGAATGAACCACTTTTTTAGAACTAGACTACAACTAGACAGAACTAGCCCTAAGATGCGATGGTTCTGCATATGGGCATGCGAAATGCATTACTCAAAATTATTTTACAACTCTAACATTAAAACAATCCTTGATCTTGCAATGCAAGCTTGGGTTTCAACAGGAAAAATACAATATCAAATTTACCTGCTCCAAAGCAATTGAATTTCGACATATCTGCTGAACCCCAAAAAGGTTGATAGATTTCATGTCAGCCAAAGCCTAATAAGACATTGAGTTTCTTATTAGAGCAGTGAACAAGAATGGAAAATAAGTTACGAATTTTTTTTTTTTCAAAAAAACTTTATCGTCTAACCCAACTTTAGAGGCAAGGAATACATACAAACCTTTATGGATGCATTTGCTGCAATGCTACAAATTCCACCAAATATGTAATTTCGCTTAACTGCTGCAACAAATGGTGCCATCTCTTCGTCCCTACGTGTAATCTATGGATAAGAAGTAAAAAAGATAGTGTAAGATTGGCCTCTAAAAACATGCATAATATTCCATAAAACATTATATAGATGAAATTCAAGTGAAAATGACCGCTTCCTCCTATAGATGGTGTCTATTTTTTTATTTTTTGAAATCCAGAACTCTCCTGATCTTTCCTTGTTCCCTGGGTTTCAAAAACAAGCTGTACACAAAAATACTGACCTGTGCAATGAGTGAAATAATAAAGTCATCAGGCTCTTCAGCATCTTGGTCATCCAAATATTCCCTACTTGTCATTTCCTGTATAAATCATAATCCTCTCAGGGTGTTAAAGAGATTTCCATTGCAAAGTTATTCTTAAAAATCTAAATCTAATTCAGGTGAATTATTTTTAAATACATAGGTTTCACAAACCTGCATATGAAAAATTGTCTCCAGCTGCATCTCGACACGCAAAACCTTAAGGCAATCTATTGCTAATTTTCTATACTCATCAGCAAATGATGCCAGATCTCTTGTAGGTCTAACACTTGATCGAGTATGATACTGCTTACTGTTCTCTTCTGCTTGATTTGACACTCTTAAGGTTGCTTGTCCAAGCCTGTTAATTACATTAAACAATAATCCACATAAACTATTAGAAGAAGCGTTCTAGTAATATGAGGCAATGTTTAGTGACGATATGTCACATTTGCAATAAAAGTAAAGTCCAAATTCTGCAGCGGCTTAACCACAACAAATGTATGGCAGTAACTTTTATTTAAGTTTTTTTCTTAATGATATTTTCTCTGTGAAAAAGTCGTACGTACATCAAATAAGAAAATAAGCTAAATTGTCAACAGAATAGAAATATAAAATAGTTTTGGCTGTCTTGTTGCTAATAGCATTTTGAATGAATGAATGTTAGATGCAATATTTGCAGGACCAATTTTGGCTAATAACGAACACAATACCAATACTTAGTAACAATGGGACACAGGATAAGCTCAAGGGTCAGAAATAATTCTTGTCAAAATAAAACTTGAATTCCTATGAATTTAGCTAGTTGTTCTCACTAATTATACATGTCAGGCAGAGACAATTATATATACAAGTGAAGTAGAACAGATGGCCAAAAGAAAAGTCAGGATTCTCAGTTTTCATACTTAAAAACATTATGGTGACAATATCTGAGCAAACAACAGATTCAAAGTGAATGTGGCAGCACTTATGTAATTTGTAAGTAAAAAGCTCTCATTGACACAATTAAACGAACATAAGAAACATTCTGTAAGTATGGGAATGGGAGCTTTAAGTTTCTTGTTAATAAAGTTTTTTCCCCATTTCCACTGTTAAGTCAGTCCAGTGCGTTTTCATCAAAGAACAGTGTACACTTATGATTTCAAATATGTGAATGAACCTGCCTTTCAATTGAGTCTGCAACATACTCCAATGAATCACTCAGGGATGCCAGCAAAACAAGTTTGTTATCATCACGAATTAGATTCTCCTGCATAAGAGAGACAGTAAAGGCAATCAATGCTGTGAAAACAAATTTAACAGCAAGCCAATGGACTTCAAATTCTGTCTGTAAGTGGAAATCTAACAGCCAATTATGAAAGGGGTTTAGATCATCTAGACAAACAAGAAAGCAAGTACGTAAACATTCACATAGAATAGGAGGTTGGAACTTAACTGGCACAATAAGTAGCTACCAGATGTACATACCTGCCTGATAGGCGGCAAACTTAATAACAATTCACTCAGTTCAGCTTCAACTTCAACAGTCTCAGCAGTGATATTTTGAATGTTCGACTGACCAATTTCATTTGGTAAAGACGCACTTGCTGGCTCAAGTCGCATCAACTTCTCAATATCATGCCTCCCAATAAGCATATAACTTTGCTTTTCAAGAACTGCCTGAAATATTACCAAGGCAATTTATGAACTAAGAAAGGGGACAGAAAAAGATATTCAACATTAACAACATAAACATTTAATTAAGAAAAAAAAAGGAGAGTTTTCATATATATACAGTTTGGGTTAAGACTGTGCATCCATCTATGCTTCTCTATATCACACACTTGCGCATTATACTGTCTTAGTTTAATTATAAAATTTACCGCTAAATTACCTTTCCTGAAATCTTATAACATTCTTTGATATGAACAAAGAAAAAGAAGAGGAAAAGAGATGCCAGAAAGGGATAAATAAGGGAGTTTTTGTATCCCTACACGTGTTCCATAGGAAAGAAAAGAAAAGAGAGAGGGTAAAACTGTATTTAATGTTGTTTTCAGCTCCAATTTATCCACTTATAAGCCAATTGGCTTTAGTGGAATGGAGGGAGAGGCATTCCCTCCGGTTCTTCATTTCTCCCCTATCTTTCCAACCAAACAAAGAATTGGCTTCTCTGTCCTCCCTCTTCCACGTCTCCATCCGGCTAAGCACTGTTCTCATTTTCCTAGTCATTTGATTAATGAACACTCCAGCAATTGTATTAGAGGAATCCTACCGATTTCTAGACTTCTGTCACATGGTCAATTAGGATCTCATGGAGGAAGTGACCACAATTACCAGTGACAAATAATCCAGCCTCATCTCCATATACCACTTCTACTCAAGTGTAACCAACATCTTAATTATCCATAAAGATGAACAACTAAAAGATGTGAACAAAATTAACAAAAAGCAAATTAATAGTTCATTAAAGGAAATAAAACAACACAGAAACAGCATAGTATAACTACAAAATTATCTAGAAAGAAAATAACATTAGTAATGTTCAAACTTCTAAGCAATTAGGAAATACAACAGAGAAATGGCCATGCCTCCATGTATGAAGTCCGACATCTTTCATAAGTTCGCTCCAAGAAAGTTTGCACATATTTCACAATGTCAGCAGCAAATTTAGGCATTGCTTGAGCCCAACCAAGGACCTAGAGCGGATAATAATAGGAAATTAGATACAGTTGATTCTCAAATAGTTTTATCATTCTGTAGGAAACAAAAGATTATTTAAAGAGAAAAGAAAAGAAATATATAAGTGATATAGCAGTCCCCCAATAAAACAAACTGAAAAAAAAAATAAAAAGAAAAAAGAAATCCATCTATTAACCATAGCCTTCCAGGCAAGCATGATGAAGTAGATGCCCATAGAGAAGCTTAAAAATAAGCCTCATCCCATAAAAAGCTGCCGTCCTAATATTCAGAATTTCAATTGTTCTCATAATTATCATTTTTTGCCAAATCAACCAAGTTTTATAAAGCATAATTAATATTTACAATAATTTATAACATTTAAATTTATTAATTGTATGTAATAATTGAATAAGTGTATATATACACTTCAAAAAATGCACTCTATTCATGAGAAAAGATTTAATTACATTTGAAAAGTCATCATCAAATAACACAAGGTACAATGACTATATAAAAACTAGTGAGCTACCTTATTAATACATATTGTTTAATACTGACTATTAAACCCACTGTTCATTATTGGGAAATTCACAAAATTAACATCATTTATAGGGGTTTTCCCTATATACCTAACATTGCTAATTTATTTGATAACCATAGCAGGTCCTGTGAAATGCCCTTGTGTTGTAACTAAATCTCACTTCATTCTAGCTCTCTCATTTTCTCTAAGACGTGTTAAGACTTTGGGTCATGTGTTCGAGACTATAAATTACGTGTCCGAGACTATAGCTCGTGTGTCCAGGAATACAGGTCAAATTCCGCCAGTAGGTCATGTTTCCAATACTATAGGTTGTGTCCGAGTCTATAGATCATTTGTTCATGCAGAGAAATCATTTTATAAGGCAATTTGGTCAACACAAACCTCAAATGGCTAGAAAAAGAAATAATTAATATTGGCTAATTTTAAAAAGGCCCCTATTTTTTTATACTAAAAAAACTAAAATTCTATTACAAAAAAAGAGTATACAAAGATATACAAAAAGTGAAAAAAAAAATGTTTTAAGGATTTACTGTTTATTTTATCATCACAAGATACAAGACATTAGTCAATCTAATAGCTATACTTGGCATGAGGAATTTGATGAGCATTATGCTTATCAATCAAGTATCACTTATATTAGGATATCAAATTGTGGTCAAGAAAGATCAAAAGTATAAAAATAAATCCCTTCTACCAACAGAGAACAAAAGTTATTAAGAAACTCGACAGATTCATGGTTTTATAATTAATAATTTCTCACACCATGTTTACAAATTATTAGAACGCATAGTAGTTTGAAATCCACCTGATGGAAAATGTAAATCAATTTCTAAAATGATGCATAAATAGTAAAAATTCAGAGTCAACCCTGTCAATCCACATAATGAACCAAGTCGAACTTGTCAAAGAGGAAAAATCTACTAAAGCAAGAAATTGTAAGATAAGCTTGCCTCTTTTGCTAAGAAGTCAATTGCCAAAAGTCCCTGCAAGACAGGTCTACCCTTCTCAACTGATGAAACATAAGTAGCAATAGTATGTGCCCGTGGCCGAAATGCAGCTGGACCTGTAAGAGTGCTTCAGGAAATCAGAGTTCTGTATAGCAGAAAAATAAGAGTGAAAAGCCTAACCACCATGCATCATGTAGTAAGTACAAGATACTGTACTTGCTGCCTAAACCTCTACATATCAGGTGCCAATCTTCAAGTTCTTTTCTGTTATCAACATGTGCAGAGTGAATGTACTATATTTTATTGTTGCTGGATCAGTGTAGAATAGTTACAGTACTATACCAATGATAATGACTCTGCAATAATTACACTCCCTCTCTTTATGAAAGCTTATGCTTAATATTCTTTTCCATATGAAAACAGTAAAAAATTATTGTGCCAGTTATGTTCTAACCATACCACTCAAGTGTCATGCGTTATGTTCTAACCATACAGGGCACTCAAGTGTCATGCCCAAATGGCCTCTCACTGACGTTTATCCTTTGATTTCTTAATCAAGATAATAACCTTTCCACATTTAAAGCTTAACTATACAACACTACTGACATACATGCAAATTATTAGTGAGTTAGATTATATGACGAATAGACATTCATGCTACAGGTTAATAGGAATCATGATTAATGAGAGGTTAGGATCAATGGATTAATAGGGTTTCTACAGTTCATTTGACTTACTTGATATAGCTTGTTGAACGCTTTTCCGGTAATCTACAAACATAGTTGGTAAAAAGTGGTCCTTAACAAAGTTCTCTACAAAGGCTAGCAATCCATCATTCCTGCAGTTTAAGAAGTCAAATTAAAATGGAACCAAGCAACATAACACAAGGGAACTGCAACACACACAGAAAAGATTTAACTTGGATCTGACAAAATAAGCAAATGTTGATATATACACCGAATAATCCTACAGAAATGAAAAATAAGAACCAAAGTTGTCCATGCAAATACATAAGTTACAGATCATATAGCCACGACATGACCAGTAGGGGTGGGCACAATAACCAAACCGACTAGAGGGTGTTATTTTTGGTTATGGGTGTTTGGTTATTCCCTTTGATAACTGAATAAAAATCGGTTATGGGTGGTCAAACCGTAACCGAACTATATAAATAAAAATAAAAATAAAAAAGCCTACCCATTTGGTATTGGGTATCAAGTATCAATTATACAAAAAAAGTATCAAATTCAAAAAATTATAATATAACACAAAATAGGCCCCAATTTGATATTGGCCCAAAATATATGGACCCGTTAACTTATAAATATACAAACAATTGGTTAAAAACAAAAAACAAATTGATTTCAGGCCCAAAAGGTCTACTTAAGCCCGTACACATAATTCAGACCCAATAAGTAGGGGTGGGTAAAATTCGGTTTGGTTCGGTTTTACCCATAACCGAACCAAACCAAATTTTTTTCGGTTATCAATTGGGTCAACCAAACATGGTGGGTTTTATGTGAATAACCGAAAATAACCAAACCGTAAAAGTTCGGTTTGGTTTGGTTTGATTTGGCTTGGGCCTAAATTGTGTGTTGGAGAAGGTTGACTAAATCTTACCAGATTTGGTTGAGTGTTATTTAAGGAAGTAAATATTCTAGATTATTGTAATTAGTTATTTGTTTCCTAATTTATAATCCTTAGAAATTAGGAGTAGTTATTACTTAAAATTAGTCCTACTAGAATTAGGAGTACTTTGTGTATATATATGTGTGGCTGTGTATTTACAAGGGATCAATCAATATATATATTTTTCAGAATTCTTCATGATATCAGAACCGCCCTTACTAGGACGGTAAATTATTTTTTTATTTTTCTGCTGATTATTTGATAAAATCAGCAAGCAATTATCATTAGTTCTGGTCGTTTATACCAAAATTTGAAGACTTATTCTTCTATTTCTATCAGAGCCTACATTTCCACTCTGAAAACTAGGTTTTTTATTTTCTGATAAAAACCCTAAGAGTCCCGAACGTATTTCGGACTCCTTTACTTCTCTTTCCGTCTCGGTTCCTTCCACCCTGAAGCAACCATGTCTGAAACAGCACAGCAAACTGTTGCAGAAACGTCTGCTCTTGTCATACAGGAGGCTGCTGCGGCTGCTGAGTTCAAGGCAAATGTTCGCAAATTTGAGGACAAGCCTAGGGCCTGGTGTGATCACTGCAATCAACCACGCCATACCCGAGAGACATGCTGGAAACTCCATGGCAAACCAGCATAATGGAAGCCCCGAGATAGGCCGAATACAACCCCCTCTACTGCTCATTCTACCGAGCAGATGCAACTCAGCAAGAAGCAACTGAATCAGCTCCTAAAATTAATAAAAAACAGCCCCAATACCAACTCTAACCCCAGTGGGTATCTTGCTCAAATAGGTAATGCTTCTACCGGCTTTATAGGTCCATTTACCTCTGCACCTTGGATCATTGATTCAGGTGCATCGGACCACATGACCAGTGCCTCATCTTTATTTAAAACATATTCTCCTTATCCTGGAAACCATAAAGTTCGAATTGCAGATGGGAGTTTATCTTCAATTGCAGGAAAAGGTTCTATTCAAATTTCTAATAATATTGTTTTAAATTCTGTTTTACATGTTCTTAACCTTTCCTGTAACCTCTTATCAGTTAGTAAATTATCCAAAGATTCCAACTGTTCCATTATTTTCTCTCCTATACACTGTGAATTTCAAGACAGGACTACGGGGAAGATGATTGGCAGTGCTAAGATGAAGGATGACCTTTATTACTTTGAGGATGGTTCTCTTGAGGATAAGCTCGCTCTGGGATTGTAGTGTAATGTAGGCTCTCTCCCTGTACAGAGAACAAATTATGATTTGACATTTTAGATTAGGACATCCTAGCTTTGCATATTTAAGGCACCTGTTTCCTAGTTTATTTAATAAAATCTTCTTCAAAAATTTTCAATGTGATATATGTTGTTTTTCTAAGAGCCAACAAAAACCGTATTTTTCAAAACCTAGGACTTCAAAACCATTTTATTTAATACACAGTGATGTTTGGGGACCCTAAAAAATATCAACTCTATCTGAAAAAAGGTGGTTTGTAACCTTTATAGATGACCATACTAGACTATGTTGGATCTACTTAATGAAAACAAAATCAGATGTTGAAAAATTGTTTCAAGATTTCTATAAACTAATTGAAACTCAATTTCAAACTAAAATTAGTATTTTACGAACTGATAATGGAAAAGAATACTTTAATCAGTATCTTGGGAATTTTTTAACTGAAAAGGGAATTCAATATCAATCCACTTATCGGGATACACCCCAACAAAATGGGATTGCAGAGAGAAAAAACCGCTACCTTTTAGAGGTTAGTAGGGCTCTTATGTTCTCCATGAATGTTCCAAAGTATTTATGGGGAGAAGCCGTCTTAACAGCAGCATATTTGATCAATAGGATTCCATCTCGTGTCTTAAATCATGACACTCCTTTAAATTCTCTTAAGAAATTTTTCCCAGATAATAGATTGAGTTCAGATTTACCCCTTAAGGTTTTTGGATGTACAGTCTTTGTTCATATACCTAATATATTTCGATCTAAACTTGATGTTAGGTCTGAAAAATGTGTTTTCATTGGATATGCTCCTAATAAAAAAGGGTATAAATGTTTTAATCCTGTTACAAAGAAAGTTTTTGTAAGTATGGATGTTGTTTTTGTTGAACAAAAACCGTTTTTTAACAAAACTCATCTTCAGGGGGAGAGTGAAAAAGAAGATGATGAGTTTTCTTTTAAAAATTCTTGGAACCCTAGTACTTCTGTTTTACCAAATTCTATTTTCCCTATGGTTTCAAATGATTATGAAGAGGTTATTTTTCACAAGGAAACAGAGTCTAGAAATATTGAGCTTGGAACAAATCAATTGCCAAATGTTACTGATTCTGATTCAGGGGGAGAAATATTACAGGATAAAGATCCTAATCTGGATAATTATCCTACAACAGAGCTGAAAGTTTATACAAGAAGGAAACCTCAGTGTAACAAAGAACAACCTCATCCAGCACCTAGTCGATTGCCTTCTCCAAGTCTTGGTACTGAACAAGCTGTAACTCAACAAGGTATCACTTCAGTTCCTACTCTTCCTCCTATATCTGAGTCTGTTAATCCTGAATTTTCTACTTTTTCTCCTATATCTGAGTCTGTTAATCCTGAATTTTCTATTGATCTTGATATTCCTATAGCCATTAGGAAAGGGGTTCAAACTTGTACCAAACGCCCTATAGCCAAATATCTGTCCTATTACAGATTGTCCGATAAGCATAGAGCATTCACCTCAAACATCTCACATTTAGTTATCCCTAGAGATGTCCGAGAAGCCCTAGAACACCCTAATTGGAAATCGGCTGTTATGGAGGAAATGAATGCCCTCAATAAAAATAAAACTTGGAAAATCACCAATCTACCAGCTGGAAAGAAAACAGTGGGGTGCAAATGGGTTTTTACTGTTAAATGTAGGGCTGATGGGTCGATAGAGAGATATAAAGCCACACTTGTTGCAAAAGGGTTCACTCAAACCTATGGCCTTGATTACCAAGAAACTTTGCACCTGTAACGAAAGTGAATTCTATTCGCATTCTCCTATCTGTGGCAGTGAATGTTGGCTGGCCTTTACACCAGCTAGATGTAAAAAATGCCTTCCTAAATGGCAATCTTGAAGAGGAAGTGTTCATGGAACTTCCACCTGGGTTTGAAAAAGAATTGGGCAGTGGTAAAATATGTAGACTGGTGAAGTCCTTATATGGTACTCAAGCAACCTCCTAGAGCATGGTTTGAAAGGTTTGGAAAGGTTATGAGAAAGCTTGGGTACAATCAAAGTCAAGGGGATCACACATTGTTTGTTAAACACTCTAATGAAGGAAAGAAGACGATCTTAATTGTCTATGTAGATGACATCATTTTGACTGGAGATGATAGTGAAGAAATTGAAAGACTCAAGAATTCTTTGGCTAGTGAATTTGAAATTAAAGATCTAGGAGAAGCGAAGTATTTCCTAGGAATGGAGTTTGCTAGGTCCAAGAGAGGGATCTTTGTTTCCCAAAGAAAATATGTGCTAGATTTATTAGGAGAAATGGGTATGATAGGATGTAGAGTTGCTGAGACACCACTTGAGCTGAATCTAAAACTTGAGGCTACCAAACCAGAAAATATGGTGGACTGAGAACAATACCAGAAATTAGTGGGAAAACTAATTTACCTAGCTCACACCAGACTCGATATCTCATTTGCAGTGAGCTTGGTAAGTCAGTTTATGCACTCACCAGGACCAGAACATTATGAGGCAGTTTTGAGGATCCTGAGATACCTAAAGGGAACTCCAGGAAAGGGACTTTTGTTTGCTAATAATGGACACTTACAAGTTGAAGTTTATACAGATGCAGATTGGGCAGGAAGTATAACTGACAGAAGATCAACTTCTGGCTATTGCACATTTGTTGGTGGTAATCTAGTGACATGGTGAAGCAAGAAATAGAGTGTTGGGGCAAGAAGTAGTGCAGAAGCCGAATTCAGAGTTGCAGCCCTTGGAATCTGTGAGATAATGTGGATTAAGGGATTGCTTGAAGACCTAAAAATCCACATTCCCTCACCTCTAAAACTCTATTGTGATAATAAGTCAACTATTGCTATAGCGCACAATCCGATTCTATATGACAGAACTTGAAGATAATTGAAACCTTGATAGGAAAGAGTTATTATTATGATCACTCTAACCTTCTGAATGAAGAATTAGAGATATATATAACTCTAGTTACATTGTTTAATTAAACAACTAGGAGTCCTAATCTAACAAGGAGATAAACACTACTATTATCTCTTTATTATCTACTAAATAACTAACAAGATAAATATGGCTAATAAATCAGAAAAATACAGCAGTAATAATTCAACTACTGCTGAAACAAACTTAACTAACAACACCCCCCCTCAAGCTGGGTCATATATGTTAACCATGCCCAGCTTGAGAGTTAAGTTTTCGAAGCTGCTCCTAGGGAGTGGTTTAGTCAAAATGTCTGCTGTTTGAGATGATGTTGGAGTGTAGATTAGCTTGATGATCCCGCCTTCCAATTTCTCTTTAATAAAGTGACGGTCGATCTCAACATGTTTGGTTTTGTCATGAAATACAGGATCCTTCGCCATACTTATGGCTGCTTGATTATCACACATGATCTTAACCGAGCCTTGATCATCCATTCCAAGTTCTGCCATTACTCTCTTCAACCAAATACCCTCACAAATACCTGTAGCCATGGATCTAAACTCGGATTCTGCACTGCTTTTCGAAACAACGGCTTGCTTCTTGCTGCGCCATGTAACTAGATTGCCCCATACATAAGAACAATAACCAGACGTTGATCTTCTATCAACCATGGAACTAGCCCAGTCAGCATCTGTATAGATTTTTAGGTCCCTGTCACTGTGCTTTTCAAATAATAAGCCCTTTCCTGGAGTCATTTTAAGGTATCTGAGGATTCTATATACAGCTTGCATATGCTCTTCCCTTGGATCATTCATGAATCTACTAACAACACTCACCGAATAGCTTATGTCCGGCCTTGTATGTGATAGATAAATTAATTTCCCTACCAGTCGCTGATATCTTCCCTTGTCCACAGGTGTGCTTTTCTCAGCCATTCCCAGTTTCATTGTATACTCCATAGGCGTTTCTGCAGGTCTAGAGTCAAGCATCTTTGTTTCTTTAAGTAAATCCAAAGTATACTTTCTTTGAGAGACCGAAATACCTTTTCTTGACCTTGCTACTTCCATGCCAAGAAAGTATCTAAGGTCTCCTAAGTCTTTAGTTTCGAATTCTGTTGCCAAGTACTTCTTCAGTGTTCTGATTTCTTCCTCACAATTCCCTGTGAGAATGATGTCGTCGACGTACACAATTAGAGCAGTCATTCTTCCTCCATTTGAGTGCTTAACAAACAGAGTATGGTCTGATTGACATTGTCTATACCCATTTTGCTTCACAGCCCTGGTGAACCTGCCAAACCAAGCTCGTGGGGACTGTTTCAGTCCATAGAGTGATTTTTGGAGCTTGCAGACTTTGTTTGCATTGTTCTTTGTTTCTAACCCAGGAGGTATGGCCATATATACCTCCTCTTCTAGGTCTCCATTCAAGAACGCATTCTTGATGTCGAGTTGATGTAGATTCCAATCCAAGTTTGCTGCCAAAGAGAGCAACACTCTGATGGTATTCAATTTTGCTACAGGGGCGAAAGTCTCTTGATAGTCTACCCCATATGATTGAGAGTATCCCTTAGCCACCAACCTAGCCTTGAACCTCTCAACACTGCCATCTGATTTGTGTTTTACTGTGAACACCCATCTGCAACCAACTGGTTTTTTTCCTTGTGGAAGATCCACAATCTGCCAAGTTTTGTTTTTCTCTAGTGCATGTACTTCTGCCATAACAGCTTCCTTCCATCTTGGACTGCCAAGTGCTTCTTGTATATTGTTTGGAACCTGTATCTTGGACAAATTTATAGCAAAGGCGCGATACCCAGGAGACAGTTTATCATAGGAAATAAAATTGTTCATAGGATACCTGGGTCGATTTCTACACTCTCGGTAGCCTTTTCTGATAGCAATAGGAAACTCACCTTCTGTATTTTCAATTACTTCCTCATGATCCGGTCCTGTATCAGCCTCTTCTTCCTCTTGATTCAGAACTTGGAGTCTCGGTTCTTCTTCTTGGACCTGCTGAAGTTGTGTGTGGGGCTGTACATCTTCTTGAGAACATTTTTTCCTAGAATATATAATCAACTCAGACTGTTTTTGGGAATCAGACTCGTGATCAAGAGGAGTAAGACTCAAAACGGGACTGTGATGACTCAAATTAGGGCTGTGACCACCAGGACTGTTTTGACCAGGACTGTGACTGTTTTGAGAAGGAGCAGTTTCAGTTTCAAGGGTAGGCAGGTCAGGTTGGGGTGTAGGCAGTGTAGGCAGACCAGTTTGGTCACTGGGTGTAATCTGGGCAGCCGAAATAGAATCCCAAAACTGAAATTCTTGATTTTTATTCCCCCCTTGAATTTGAGTTTTGTGGAAATAGGGTTGGTCTTCCATGAATGCTACATCCATTGACACATAAAGTTTCCTAGTACTAGTTGAATAGCATTTGTAACCTTTTTGTGTAGGTGAGTAACCAATGAACATGCATTTGATGGCTTTTGGGTCAAGTTTACTACGAGTAGAACTATGGTTATGAACATACACAGTACACCCAAACACTTTTTGTGGAATGTGAGATAGGAGCCTATTATTGGGAAATTTCATAGAAAAAACTTGACAAGGGGTTTGGAAATTGAGAACTCTAGAAGGTAGGCGATTTATCAAATAAGCAGCTGTTAAAACAGCTTCTCCCCAGAAATTCTTTGGAACATTCATGGCTATCATTAGAGATCTAGCTACCTCTAGCAAATGTCTATTTTTCCTCTCAGACACTCCATTTTGTTGTGGAGTATCTACACAAGAGCTTTGATGAACTATTCCTTCTCCTAATAGGTATGCAAACATATTGGAATTGAAATACTCCTTCCCATTATCAGTCCTAAGAACACATATCCTGGTTTGAAATTGTGTTTTTATCATACTATTGAAGTTTTTGAAAACCTGGAATACCTCAGATTTTTCCTTCATCAAGAAAACCCAAGTGATCCTTGTATGATCATCAACAAATGATACAAACCATTTAGCCCCTGTAAAGTTATCAACTCTAGATGGCCCCCATACATCACTGTGTACTAAAGAGAATGGCGATGAAATTTTGTAGGATTGAGTTGGATAGGAACTACGAGTGTGTTTAGATAAATGACAAACTTCACATTGAAACTGACTCGCATTTTTATTGATAAATAAATTTGGAAATAACTTCTCAAGATACATGAAATTAGGGTGACCTAAACGAAAGTGCCATAACATTATGGCATTATTCTTATTCAAGGTAACAGACTCAGTGACTTGACTCTTAAACGACACATACTCTCTAGGTTGACTTCCTTTTCTAGCAGAATTGTCCTCTTGTAGAATGTACAGCCCTTCACGCATCCTAGCATTGCCAATCGTCTTCCCCGAGACCAAGTCCTGAAAAATACATTAAGTGTGTAAAAAAACAGCAAAACAGTTTTGATCCTTAGTGATTTTACTAACTGACAGTAGGTTGCAATCCAAAGAAGGTACTAAAAGCACAGATTTTAAACACAGGTCTGGTGAGATTACAACTGTCCCAACACCTGTGACCTTTGACAATGAACCATCAGCAATTCTAACCGAAAAATTACCAGTATATTTTTGGAAAGTATGAAACCTAGTTGCATCACCTGTCATGTGATCCGAGGCACCAGAATCCACTATCCATGACTGGTTCTTCTCTTCACCAACCTTAAAAGCAGTAAGAAAATTACCTTTGTGTGCCAAAGACCCTGTTCCAACTACTGGATTTTGGCTGCTCTGTGTAGACTGAGTAAAAAACCTTTGCAGGACCACCATCTGTTCCTTGCTGAAGGGTAAGTCATCTGCAGTTCCCTGTTGTTCTTGTGTCACTGTATTTCCACGGCTCTCTCGGTTGGTAAACCTGTTAGGTTTCCAATCTGCAGGTTTTCCATGTAAAAACCAGCACCCTTCCTTTTTGTGACCCGGTTTCTTGCAGTGATCACACCAGGGTCTGTTGCCCTTTCGAAATCTGTTGTCATTAAACTGGGTTTGACCTCCTCTTGCTGCAAGGGCTGATCCATCTGTGGCAGTGGTTTCTGATTTGATAGTGGCTTCTAAAACCACTTTCTTTTGGCTTTCTTCCCTGCGTACTTCAGAGAAGGCTTCTCTGAGTAGAGGGAGTGGTTTTGTGCCTAGAATTCGACCCCTAACTCCATCTAGGTTCTGATTGAGACCGATTAAAAATTTGAATACCCTTTTTTTCTCTATTATCTTCTTGTATCTGATTCCATCTTCTGCGCACTTCCAGTGATGCTTCTCAAACAAGTCCAGTTGCTGCCAATATTTTGTCAAGGTATTGTAGTACTGGGTAGCAGACATCTCCCCTTGTTTCAACTCGTGAAGAGTGCTTTCTACCCCAAACAATTCCACCGTGTTGTCATGGCTGGAATAGGTTACTTTTGCAGCTTCCCAAATCTGTTCTACGGTTTCATAGAGAAGAAAAATCTCCCCTATGTCGTTGTTCATCGAGTTGATGAGCCACGACATCACCATGTTGTTCTCGGTCTTCCACTTTCTATAGTTTGGATCGGTCTCTCCAGGAACTGTTGCTTTTCCGATAAGGTAATCATCTCTTCCTTTACCACTCACAAACATCATCACGGATTGTGACCATTGTAAGTAGTTGTGCCCATTTAGTTTATGACTAGTGATGGGAAGGTTAGGGAATTGTATGTGATCTGACCCTCCACCCCCATTGCCGCTGTTTGCAGCAGGTTGACTTGAGGAGGAGGTCTCCTCGGTTGTGGTACTTGGATAAGCCACACCGTATTTTGTCATATCAAGTTTCTAGGTTTCAGAGAAAGAATGCTCTAATACCATGAAGATAATTGAAACCTTGATAGGAAAGAGTTATTATTATGATCACTCTAACCTTCTGAATGAAGAATTAGAGATATATATAACTCTAGTTACATTGTTTAATTAAACAACTAGGAGTCCTAATCTAACAAGGAGATAAACACTACTATTATCTCTTTATTATCTACTAAATAACTAACAAGATAAATATGGCTAATAAATCAGAAAAATACAGCAGTAATAATTCAACTACTGCTGAAACAAACTTAACTAACAACAGAACTAAGCATGTCGAAATAGACAAGCATTTCATCAAATAGAAAATAGATAGTGGACAGATTTGCATGCCCTATCTACCTACCGCAGAACAGGTGGCTCACATTTTCACTAAGGGCCTACCGAAGAAGCAATTTGAAAAGTTGATATGCAAGCTGGCCATGGAGGACATCTTTAGACCAGCTTGAGGGGGAGTGTTGGAGAAGGTTGACTAAATCTTACCAGATTTGGTTGAGTGTCATTTTAGGAAGTAAATATTCTAGATTATTGTAATTAGTTATTTGTTTCCTAGAGTTATCTGTTTCCTAGTGTTATTTGTCTCCTAATTTATAATCCTTAGAAATTAGGAGTAGTTATTACTTAAAATTAGTCATACTAGAATTATGAGTACTTTGTGTATATATATGCGTGGCTGTGTATTTATAAGGGATCAATCAATATATATTTTTCAGAATTCTTCAGTGTGTATGGACTTAAGTAGGCCTTTTGGGCAAGAAATCAATTTCTATTTTTATTTTTTAACCAATTGTTTGTATATTTATAAGTTAATGGGTTCATATATTTTGGGCCAATATCAAATTTGGGCCTCTTTTGAGTTATATTATAATTTTTTGAGTTTAATACTTTTTTTGTATAATTGATATTTGATACTCAATACCAAATGGGTAGGGTTTTTTTATTTTTGTTTATATAGTTCGGTTATGGGTCGGTTACAGTTTTGGCCACCCATAACCAATTTTTATTCGGTTACCAAAGGAAATAACCAAACACCCAAGACCCATGACCCATAACCGAAAATAACATCCTCCAGTCGGTTCGGTTCGGTTCGGTTCGGTTAGGGTCGGTTTGGTTAATGTGCCCACCCTTACCAAGAAGGCCCAAACCGAGATAACCGAACCAAACCAAACCAAACCGAACTTTTACGGTTTAGTTATTTTCGGTAATTCACATAAAACCCACCATGTTTAGTTGACCCAATTGATAACAAAAAAAAAAAACCGAACCAAATCGAATTTTGCCACCCCTAATGACCAACTTCAAACAAGAAGCAATTGAAGTAAATATCCATTCAACACTATTATGAAGGACAATTTTGGAAGAATAAGAAAGGTAACATTTTACAAACAAATGCAAATTAATCTCCTATACAAAAGGGAAAGAATGATGAAAGAATAGGCAGAAAGACTAGATATAAATGCCTGATCTTCACGTAGCATATAACAACAAAACAACTAGAAATCATTTATGCAAGAAATGTTTGGATAAAATCCACTAGTGTTGTCAAATAGTGACTTCAATGTTTTCATATTTTTCCTCAATAAGGAGCTCGACTCCAATTGCCAAATAAGATAATTACAAATACAAAATTAAGTGAACCAAGACTCCACAACCTAGGGTCCAATTTTTTTAAAAGTACTTAATGAGACTATCTAGGTGGCACTCAACCAAACAACAGGAAATAACACATTTAGATACTTCAGAGTAATTGCTCAAAGATCCCCATCAATTAACCAATACTACATGAGATGGACCGTATCTACCATAACTTAAAATACTAACTTCTAAAAGATATAACTTTTTAATCTCTTTGGATATTTTGGATATATATTATGCTTGTATAGTTTCTCAATTATCCATCTAAAACTCCACCCTAAATTAGAAAAGGGAAGGCTAATAAGACAAAGCAGAACATTTTTGTGGCCTCCTTCTCCGCACAACCAGCTTCAGTTATACAGAGAAAATTTTGAAAAAGAACAGAGTATGAAGATGTTCTACACCTAATAACGAGCCTTAAATTCCTCTTAAATTATTAACGTAAAATGATTTTTCTGTTCACACGCTCATCATTGAACTTGAATATGCCATAATAGTTTCCAAACTTACCCAAGCTGGGAATACTTTTTAGGCAGCATTGAAGCAACCTTATCTGTAAACTGCAAAATGCATCAACGAACCCAAGGTAAACAGGCAATATATCATGTTAATAAGTATGAATCTATGACAGTTCCAAACCTGAAGAACAGGCCGGTATATAGATGCTGCCAGATATATGCCTTGTTCAGGCAAGACAGATGCAGACCCATAACCTTCTTGTAATACATTGGGACCCCTCCTACTCCATCCCTGACGAATGAGATCAGCTCCTGGATAATGATAAAAGTCCACAAAAATAGCCAGAAGGCAGCTCATCAGCAAAAAAATGATAATAAATCATTCAAAAGAGAAGCTATCATAAAATTCATCTAAAAGAGAGAGAATTGGAAAACTACACCTAAAAGAGGAGGAATGAAAGAAACAGCTATCTGGTAATATGATCCAACAAAAACAATGCTATTATAAAATTCTTTATGTTTTAAAGCACACTATGCGTATGTAAACCTTAAAGAGTAAATCAACGGTTTAAATTGCATTTATTTTTAGGTTACTCTTTGGGTCAAACCATTGTGATGCCTCCATTCGGGAGATGTAACAAAGCCCCATGTACAATAAGGAGATACCATTAACAATCTTCATAGGTTTGAAAGTTTCAAGTTGGAGTGATGAAATACTATTGTTGAGCTCATTTCTAACAGTTTAAGCTTTTGGGTTGGGTGGTACTAACATGGATTCAGAGCCTGGATTTACAAAGAATGCCTAGGTTTGAGTTCCCCCACATGATTTATAATTGTATTGTTATCAAATATCTGAATTTATTATGTGTTTCTGTTAGGCATGGGCCACATGGCAAACCTGTTGGTTTACATGTGAGGGGGTATGTTAAAATGCTTAAATACTATTGTTGGGCCTTTTCCAAACAGCTTAATCTTTTGGGTCTAATAGTTGAAAGCTATTCAAATATGGCCCAATAATATTATTTAAGCACTCTTAACAACACATTTACCCTGGTTATATTCATGCAGTATGTTATATGTATAATCTAGACACAAAACCATATGCACAAGGCAATTCATAAATTCCATATTTGATAAGTCACCATCGCACATCTATAGCTATAAATATTTTATATGGTTATTCTAACCAAGTAATATGACAAATTGACCACCATCCATCCATATTACAACCATTAACAACAAAAAACCTAATAAAAATTCATATAACCATAAAGAAATGATATCCTAAATATTCAATATTGAGATTACAAAAGGTAACAGTATCGTAATACTGCAGTCTGCTGCATACCCTGGTTAGGAATCGATATAGTAGCATCTGTGAAGCGAAAAGCAAATGTAAGGCCATCTTCTGACCCATCCCTGTAATCCTTAACCATCAACGTCTCATGATTAAACAACGAAATTACATAGAAGAGAGATGTATTAAGGCAGTAGCAAATACATCAAATATCATACATGAGCTTACACAAAACATGAAAAACAAGCATATGAAGACTGCTAACTTTTTATTACACGACTGGATACTATAAAATTTTACAAATTTGACAAGTTTTGCAATGAATCGTGTAAGGAAGATCTGGAGATTGGCTTCAAAATGAACAGCCACATATGATAATAGATTCAGGTAAACACCTAAGCAAATTTAGCTGAAAAAGTTGTTAGATTACTGGGCGCTCAACATAAGTGCCTTCCACCTCAACCATGGCACTCACCTAGTCGCGAAAAGTGAGTACCCAGTTGAGTTGCTTCTAATTGAGGGTCTAAGGCACTTCTTGGCACCTGACCTTCCAAATTCTTCCACTGCAACCATCAACAGCACTAATTTCACCTTTAACTCGGTAGTTATGTCCCAATTACCGACTCTTATTATTCCCATGGCATTTATTATCTCTTACATACTTAGACTTCATTTACTATGACTTTACAAATAACTAGATTAATTTTTGGGCTAATTAATTAGAAACAACTTTTTCCTTGATATTCTAAAGGACTCCTTTGACCATTCAAGCTTCCTCCACTGCATCACATTACCACACCTAGGCCTTAGTATAAAAAATATAGAACAATCTAATCAGTTGGAACAGTCACTCTTGGCTCTCTCCATGCCAAATTTTAAGCTCTTTCTATGCAGATAGGCAAGAAACAAGAATAAATAGAAGAGGGCGCAAATAGATCCCACCACAAAAAAGAACCTAGTATTGACAGAAATATGGGGGAAAAAAATGCAGCACGGCCAAACAAAAGTTTCTTGGCATCATCCAATATGAGATCTAGTTACTTGCCTTTTCTCTTTAGAAGGGTTCTTGCTTGCAAGTCTAGCTGTTTGTACAGCAGCATCTGCAGATGTGGCTTCAGGAGTTGCTCTTAGAATCTCACACATAAGTTGTTGGCATTCACTCTTTTCCACATAATGTAAAAGAATATATAAGTTAAAAGAAAATTTTGAAGAAGAGGTCTTCAGGTCAAAGGTATTACCATTGATAATATTATCTTTGGAAATTAGTTACTACCATGTGAAATTTAAGTTATCAAGCATCAAAGCAGACAGACTACCTGTAAAACTGTCAAGGAAAAACCAATACTGTAGCCACCAGTAACTTGAGATGATGAATCAGGGTTCCAGTTTACATCTGTTACCACTGATTTTGGGGTGTTTATGTCAATTTGTTGGCTGACCTTAGATTCCAGCAACTCTCCAACAACAACATGGTTTTCTAAAAAAAATTGAAGTTGTTAAATTTAGTTTCACTATTAAAGAAGTAATGACATATCAAGTGTCTTACCAAATATCCTTACAACAGAGTCCAAAATTGAATCCAGAAGTTCCTTAGCAGCAGCCTGCGCTTTTCCCGTGGGAGCCATCACTGGTGAGACAGGGCTTGCTGCCAATAGAGTACCAGCTAGTGATATCCCATTCTGACGCTTCTGTTTTGGTAATTGGTAGCTTTCCAAGTGTCCCTTCATAAAATGGAGAGCTGTAGCACCAGTTTGTGCAGCCTGACCAACGGTAGACCTTGAAGAGTTAATATGTTCTGCGTGAGCTTTTATTTTTACTGTTATAATCTCATGAATTGTCGGCCGCAATCTTAAGCTGTTACAGAACAAAATCGATGAATAAATACACAGTTCACAACAAGTTAAAAATTGAAAATGCTAGAAGTATGAAAACAAAATCTACATAACAATATAAACAAAAGTTGTCCTCAGGTCACTAAAGGATGCAAATCCAAAACAATCAAAGATTATTCAACCATTTAGTCACCAGAAAAAATAAGGTACAAATTATTTGCCTCTGCTCTAGAATTCATCAATTTATTAACCACCTCCAACAATATTTCCTAAGCATTAAAGCATAATCCTGAATAAAAAAAATACACACAAGAAGTTCATAGATGACCCTCTCTCAACTTAATCTTGCAGAAATATAAAATCACAATGATCAATTGGTAAAGATACCGTTTTCATTGATATAATAGTAGCATTTCAACTGTTGAGCTTAAACCTGACATGTATAATTAATCCACAAAGAGAATAACACCTATAAGATTAAACCTCAGCCATCAAAAGTGCATGTAATTGAATGGTTTACAAGTTATGTTAGAAATTGTGTAAAAACCAAGGACTGTTGATCCTAACCAATACACACACTATTGTGAGGAAGGAAATTATAACAATTGCATAAAACTATAGCGAATTTTTATCTGAAAGCAACTCTGGAAAATAAAGTTAGTAAAACCATGCTACAAATAAATTGAAAGAAGAGTATCAGCTAGACAACCAACCATATCATAGCACCAGCAGCTGCAACTTTGCCCAGCATACAGAGGCACTCCACCAGGGTCTGTAAATACTTCACATGAAGTGGAGCATCACTCTTTTTTATTGCTTCCTAGATTCAAAATTAAAGGTCCAGCACTCAGCCCAAAAGAAAAGAAACATGATTTGTTAAATTTGAGATGTAGTTAGTTTCAGTACAATGCACATACAACAAATTCATCTGGAGTGGATTTGGAAAGCCATGATGGAATTTCATGAGACAACATTTTGATGTCTTTCAGACTTCCATCACCACCATTGATCACTGCCACATGACCATCTGAGGTAGCTTCATTATGTGGCTCTAAAGAACCCTCCTCATCATGCCCATCAAACGATGAACTGGAACACCAAATCAAATATAAATTTACAGATTAAAAAAACAATGAAAAATATATCAAATAAATAATGTAATCGGCCTTCTAGCATATCTATACAAGCCAGTAATGTTGGATTAGACTACATAAGTTCACCAAAATGAAAATACATCAGAGAAATATTAAGTATATGTTTCCAAAGACAGACTTAGTGTAATTGTGAGGATCCGAAAAAACAATTCTGTAAAAGGCTTACTGGGTACTAAACTGACCACTGATTAGCAAAAGAGAAGATTGCATCTACAAGTTTTACAAATTCTTCAAGGACTAATAGTGGGAGTTAAACTGTTGAGACCCTAAGAAGATCTAGGAGATTTGTGAGCCAAGAAACAAGTCTTGCGGAAGAAGAAACTAAGTGGCTGGAGGAAAAGCAACCATAGTCCTATTTGGGCACAGATTTAGTTTCCTATTCTTTTTTGGTTATTTATTTCCTATCTTATTTGATATTGTTTCCATTTAGAATTAAACTCTATTTCCTAGTCCTTCCATTATTAGGATTTAGAATTAAACTTTATTTCCTAGTTCTTTCATTATTAGGATTTAGTTAGTATAAATAGGGCTTTTTCATTAGTTTGTATTCATTATTCAGATTATCAATAAACTTGAGAGAGACTTTCTCTATTTCGGCTTTTTCTAAGCTTGGGCTAGTTCTTAGGCTAATAACCTAGTGCTAGATTATTCGGCTTTTCTTGGGATTTCGCACTCAAGAATCGCTTGGACTAGGGCAAGTGCTAATTAACCCGCGTTCTAGAGAGTTGGTGATCCCTAATTAAGGTGATCTAACTCAAATCTATCGTGTGTGTGCATAACTTGTGGTGCAAGGTAGGGTTTGTTGTTGGATCTAAACCTAGGTCCTCAACATAAACACCCACATTCTTCCACAGGACATGACTCAAGTTCATTTATAAAAGATGTAAAATCTGGACAAGCTGAATTATAAGAACGTAGTGAATACATAAAAAGGTATAAAAAGTAGCCGTATAAAAGAATTATCCAAACTTACCCTCCATCAACAGAACCTGGCTGTCCATGAACACCAAACTGATTGTTCAGCCTGGTTCTTCTAGAAAGAGATTGTGAAGTATTCGTGGTAAACGCAACAGCTATGGTAGTTGGAACTTCGTCATCCCTTTCATGCATGCTGGAGGCAACTGAGCTGCAAAAAAATATTTTGCTTAAGAGCAGAAGTATTTCGTAGAAGAAATAGATTTAAAGAAAATAGCTTACAATATGATTCCAAGGATTTATATTCTTAACAGATGGAACGATCCAAGTGAGGACATACGTATTTCTCCTTGAAACCATTTACCAAACCCACCACCCCCTCCAAGAAAAAAAGAAAGAAAGGAAAAGAGAACCATATAGATTTTATTTGAAAAAGATCTTGGAAAAACAAATGTAGGTTTCCTAGACAGTGAATTTTCATTCCGAACCTAAAAGAATAATTGAAAAAACAAACTTAATAATATGCTATCAGCAACGGCATCTCAAAATATACATGAATTATACAGCAAGAATGGGCATCAATTACAACACCTTTAAAACTACTACACTCAAGAGGTTCAATGCAATTATATAGGGCCTATGAGACAGAATATAATTAGAAATTTGAGCAATCCAAAAAATTCGCATACCTGTATTCACCCTTATTGTAAAGGTGTGCATGCAAATCTTCCAAAATTTTATAAAAAAGAACTCCTCGCAATTTTGTCAGCTCAGAACGGACATCTTGAAGAGCACCAACCTGCAATATATTATCAGAACAATTATGATGCATAATGAAATACCTGCAATGTATCCATATATTACAACTTCAGAGAGAAAAGTCAACATACAAGGACAACATATCTAGTGGTTAGCATAATTTTTCTGTTTCCTATCAACAAATAAATAAAAGTTCTATGAAGCTCCGGCGCTGACATTCTGAACCAACATATGGAAAAGTATAGGAACAAAATAAACAAGCAGAGAATTAAAATTCAATCTTTATGATTAAGTCACAGTCTTCAGATCTAACAAATATAGCACTCTACAATTTGAAAATTGTTAGCAAAGATCAGACTATGATAAGATTATTAAATCTGAACATGGCTAAACTGAACTTAAGCTTTTATTAAAACTTGGAACCACATAAAATTACTATGTTTAAGTCATAAGACAAAATCTGGGGGTTGGAGGGAAAAGATCCAAATACACAAAAGTATCTTGCAAATTAATCATGCAGAAACAACATAAAAGCTCTATCTTATTACATCATAAACATAAATTGTCACAAAAGTTAAGAAAACTGACCGTTTGAAGGCCTTCTCGCTCAAGCATTAATGCTGATTGAACATGCATTTGAACTGCAGCATAAAACTGCTTTTCGGCAATAAGCTTTTCGATATGAGCCGGAACCTGAGCCATATGTCAAAAGGAAAAACCATAATACTTTTATTCAGACACATACACACATGATTAGCAACCACAAATCACGTGCAAGGATAAAACACATGTAAATCTTATCGTCCAACAATCTTTTGTTTTCAGAACAAATACAGAAGTTGCATTGATGAAAAAGATTTACAAAAATCAAGCAGTTATTTTATCATCCAACAATAATGCAGTTATTTTAATCAAATATGGTCGGAGGCTGGAATTAGCAGCAGACAAACCTTAGCTATGCCTTCAATTTGATCTAAGAGTGAAATTATGTGCCGTAATGTAACAGATCGATACCATAATTGATGCAATTGCTTATTGCGGGTGCCAAGGCGCTTCTTTGCCTCAGCCAAATCAACCTTTAAGACCTTGACACTTTCAGTAGACTCACTAAATAACCGCAAGATCTGAAGGAAAAAATTGATGTGTAAGCTCAATCAGTAATTCAAATTGAAGATCATCTTCCAACTCTCTTTATCATGAAAAATATACACCACTTCAATCAATGGATGAAAAAGAATATTAAGAAACCTGAGAATAATTTTGAATTGCTTTATTGAAGCCACTATGATAAGCATGAACAACTTCATCCACGACCTCCTCGATAACATCATTTTGCTCTTTTAAAATTTTGACGTCACCTTCACGATCTTTTGAAGTCAAAATATGAACGACATGAGGTAATGAATCAAAACGTGCAGCAGCCCAACTCTCATCTATTCTCGAAAGCTCTTGCCTTAAATACTGCAATTATGATACAAAATGAGAAAGCAATATATAATGCAGCCTCATTTTTCCTATTATAATAAAAAGAGATGGTAATTAGTGCATGAATGCCTAATTTTGATTGCACAACAAATTCAAACTCTGTCAGTTCAAAGTTTAGAGATACTTGTAGCCTCTTTTTGCTGATTCCAACTTGTGTTTTAAATTTACCAAACAAAACAAAACCTCAGACACATACATATACATGCACAATGTAGCTTACTACAATGGCTGAAGAACCTTTCTTCAGGCATAAATTATGAGAGAGGGAATGGCAAGGACATGAGGAAGGGAGTGTCTAATTTTTTAGGAAGATTTAGTCTTAGAACGTTAGGGGTTAGGGTCCATGAAGAAAAATGGGACTATTAAGTATTAGGGATATAATCATTCTCCCCCCTCTAGTTTGAAGTATTCTCTATTTTCCACCCTCTAGTTTCATTTTTCTATCGTTTACCCCCTCTAGTTTTCTAAAATCTCTAAAATACCCCCTACCGTTAGATTCCATTTAAAAATTAACAGTTGACCATTAAATTGTTAAGGATATAATAGTAATTTTAATAAAAAGAGAAAAGAAATAATTTTAAATTAAAACAAATCATTTAAAACAATAAAAAAATCATAATTAAAAAATCAAATGAAAAAAAAAAATCAATTTTTTTCTCCCTTCCCCACCACCCACCCACCCACCTTCTCTCTCTTCTTTTTTTTCTCACTCTTCTCTCTCTCTCTTCTCGTCTGATCTCCTCTCTCTATCTCTCTCTTCTCCTCCGTTATTTTTTCTTACCCACCCACCATCTCTCTTCTTTTCTTCATCACTATTCTCTCTCTCTTCTCTCCATTATTTTTTCTCACTTCTCCTTGTCTCCTCTCTCTAACAAATTCTCTATGAGTCTCCCTTCTCTTTGGCTCTCTCTCTTTGTTTGGATGATATGGTGGTGTGTTTGTGGGTTACGAGGGTTGTGTTAGTGTAGTTAAGGAGAAAGAGAAAAAAAAATCATTGGAAACAGAAAGTGTTTGGATTTGGATTTAGTGTTGATGATGATGATAGAAAAAAAATAGTGTGACTATATGTTTTGTTTTCAATATTATTTTTTTTTGTATATTTTTTTTGGATGATAATGGATAAGAGATAAGGTTGATTTTGAATTTATTTTTTTAATTTTATATATTTATATATATATATTTTTCTGGATCTAACCATCTTTTTTTATTTCAAATTATTTTGGATCTTCAGTCCACTACTATATTCTTAACATTTTTTTATTTTTTAATTATTTAAATAATTTGCCTATTTATTTTTATTATTACTTTGGGTTATTATATATATTTTTATTATTTAAATGAAAAAATATTTTTTGTTTGGTGTTGAAAATGGATGGTGGTGGTGGTATTGACGATGGAAAAAAGCGAGATGAAGAAAAAAAAATAGTGTAATTTTTTTTTCTGTTTTATTTTTATTTTTTTGGTGATGAATGATGATGATGGATAAGAGGTAGATTGATTTTAAAAAAAAATTTAAAAATTAATTGTTTTGAGATTTTTATCATTTTTTTTAATGTTTTTATTTTTGATTTAATCCCCACCGTCTATCAAATGGACGGTGGGGATTCATTTTTTTAAAAAATTTTATATTTAAAATATTTAATTATTATTTAAAAAACTTGAGGGTAAAATAGTCTTTTTAATTGAAATGTTAACAGATGTTAACAGAAGGGGTAAAAGAGAGAAAAATGAAACTAGAGGGTGTAAAATGGAGAATACTTTAAACTAGAGGGGGGAGAATGATTATATCCCTAAGTATTAAGGAAGTTTTGAGAAAACTTGGGGCTGACATCATAATTATTTTAGAGACCAAAGGAAGAATATTGATAGGAGGGTTATTGCTAGCTTATGGAGTTCTAGATATAAAGATTGGGGAAGTATATCTTCTAAAGGCAGAAAAGAGGATATTTTGGTGGCTTGCAATGTTCGCATCATGAAAGATGATGATATTGAGTGGTGGCTAACAGGGGTGTATTGTCCATGGAGACCGAAAAAGGAAAGACCTATCGGAAGAGCTGGCAGGCCTTTTTGGCATTTTCACTCCTAATTGGTGCCTTGGGGGAGATTGTAATGTTATTAGATTTACTGCTGAAAAGTTAATGGGGAAGGGAAAACAGATGCATGAGGGATTTCAATACTCTTATCAGGGAGACAGGATTGAAGGATCCAGAATTGTTTAACACATCTTTTACGATGTCTAACCAGACAAGATGTTGTTTGCTGCAGGTTGGACTTTTCTGGTGGTTGGGAGGATCTCTTTCCATGCTAGAGATGAGAAGCTCTCAGTAGAATGACCAGATCACTGCCCTCTTCTTCTAGATACCAACTTTAAGAAATGGGGTCCTACTCCTTTCAAGTTAGAAAATGGATAGCAGCTGCATCAGGATTTTAAAAACAACTTCAAAGCTTGGTGGAACGAGTCCAGTTTCAGGGTGGGAGGGATATAAATTCATGAAGAAATTGGGTGAAACAGAACACTAAAGAGTGAAGCAAAGGAGTCTTTGGGGACATTCTGCTGTTAGAAACTAGAATTAGAGACCTTGACATATTGGAAGGTCAAGGAAGGATGCCTGAAGAGCAGAGGAAGGAAAGATCTGATAGCAAATTGCAGTACAAGGAATTGTTTTTAGAGAGGAGATCAATTGAAGACAAAAAGCCAAGGTGCTCTACGCTAAAGAATGGGACAGCAATTATATAGAACAGTGAATGGAAGAAGAAACAGAAATCATATCAGAATTCTAGAGAAAGGGAATGGAACATGGGCGGAGAGAGAAGAGGACATTGAGAAGGAAATTATGGACTTATCTCAAAGTTATACTCTAAACAAGTAAACAGTACATTGATAGACCTAGTTTAGAGGGTTTGAGTTGGTGTCCTTAGTCAGGCCAAAGCAGACTAGTTAGAGACACCTTTTGAAGAGGAGGAAATCAAGAAACCCATTTTTTATTGCACTAAAGACAAGTCCCCAGGGCCTGATGGTTTCACTCTTGCACTGTTTCATGAATGTTGGGAGGTCATAAAGGATGATCTAGTGGCTGTCTTTCCAAAATGTTTCAATAGTGGCATTGTCAAATTCAAAACCAATGCTACTGTCATATGCCTTATATCAGGAAAGTCAGAAGTTGTTCGAGTTAAAGATTTCAGACCTATTAGTCTAGTCACCAGCTTGTATAAGGTCCTGGCTAAAGTGCTTTCTTTGGGATTAAGGGAAGTTCTGGAGGTGATTTCAGCCAATCAAGGAGCTTTTGTCAAAGGCAGACAGATATTAGATGTCCTAATAGCTAACGATGCAGTGGCGGACTATAGAGAAGCTAAAAAGGAAGGGATTGTTTATAAAATTATTTAGAGAAAGCTTATGATTACATTGACTTGGACTTACTTAATTTTATCCTTCAAGTTAAGGGATTTGGTCAAAGATGGAAAATTGGATTGAAGGGTGCCTAAGTTCTGTTAATTTCTCTTTTCTTCTAAATGGTAAACCTAAAGGGAGACTTAAAGCCTTGGAGATCCATTGTCTCCCCTCCTTTTCACTTTGCCGGTGGATGCTCTCAGCTGTTTAATGGATAAAGCAGCAATAGATAGGGTGGTAGAAGGCTTTAGCATCGACAAAAATAAAGTGGTGGTTTCGCACCTTCAATTTGTAGATGATACCATTTTTTTTCCATTTGGATGATGAAGCTAAATTCCATAATTTAGTAAAGGCAGTTCAGCTGTTCTGTGATGCGTCTAGACTCAAAGTGAATTTAGCTAAAAGCACTATTGTGGGCATTAACATGCAGGGAGCAAGATGGAAGCCTTGGCAGCCAACATAGATATGATTTAGGCAGGTGGCCTTTAAAATATTTAGGTTTGCCTCTTGGAGGAAAGTCAAGGTCCAAGGATTTTTTGGAATCTAGTTATTGAGAAGGTGGGAAGAAGGCTGGAAGGGTGGAAAAAAGCCTGCTTACCTAGAGGAGGAAGACTCATTCTCATGCAAGCTGTCCTTTATTGTTTACCTACCTATTATCTCTCTTTATCGTATACTCGTCAATGTGACAAACAGATTGGAGAAGTCTTTGAGGGATATTTTCTGGGATGGAGTTGGGGAGGGGAGGAAAGACCACTTGGTTAAATGGCAAACAGTTTCTTCTTCAATCCATCAAGGGCGTCTAGGTGTCAGAATTTGGTAAAAAGAAATGTGGCTCTCCTTTTCCACTGGAAACCCAATCCCTATGGCATGCAGTTATTGAAAGCAAATATCACCTTCAAGAAACTGGGTGGGACTCTAAGGTGGTTTCTAGAAACAACAGGCGCTGCCCATGGAACTCTATCACCCATATTAGCAATCTTTACTCTCCAAATACCAGCTTTGTTGTTGCAAATGACACGTCGTCAGCTTTTGGCAAGATAAATGGAGAGGAGAGACTGCTTTTGCACACTTTTCCCAATCTTTTCAGACTTTCAACAGGGTAAAATCTGCCTATAGCTAGCTATGCAGTCCGGTCCCACAACCAATTGGGATGGAATCTCATGTTGCATAGAAACTTGAAAGAAGAAGAGAATAGGGAGCTTGTTGATTTAGTAGGTAAAATTGAAGGGTTTAGGCTTGATGATTCTATGGAGGATAGAAGAATATAGACTCTTGACAAACCGGGCAACTTCTCTGTGAAGTCCTTTTGTGCTAGCTTGATAGAAGAGTCCTCATTCCATCTTTTGATCTTCTAAAGTAATTTGGACGGCTACGGTCCGTACCAAAGTTAAAATTTTAGCTTGGATCATAAGTCATGGGAAATTAAATACCAATGACATGATACATAGGAGAAGACCTAGGATGTGTAGGAATTTTGAGAGCATAGCTCTTTTTTTTTTTTCTTCACTGTCCCATTGATTTCAGCCTATGGGATAAGCTTTCTAAAGTTGTCCATCTTAAGGGCCCCTGCATCTTCATTGTAGAGATGTCCTAGGTGAATTTTATTTTCGTTTGGGGGAGGTAGCAATGTGTGCCATAATGGCTCTCCCTTGGGTCGTTTGGACAGAAAGGAATAAAAGAATTTTTTAGAATGTAACTGGAGAAGATATTTGCTTTTATGGTATATGATTCACTTTTAGGGTTTGCTTTGGGCTTCAATTTCTCAAGTTTTTAAATAAGTTCATTTCTTCTTTATCAACATTAATTGGGAAGCTGCTCTAGCTTGATAGGGTCTGTTTTGGCTCTTGCTTAGAGCTTTTTAGGTGAATTTTGTATAGGCTTTTTTGTCTTTTGGAAGCTGTTTCCTTCTTATATTGTTAAGGGCAGCATGCTCTCTCCTACTCTATGTCTTTTTGTTCAATACAATAGTTTTTGTTTAAACAATGGTTCAAGTCTAACACCAAGAGATGGTAACTAATGCAGGAATAGATTGGGATTTCAAAATGACTAAAAATCATCATTTCAATTTTATTTTTCTTTCAGTTTCCAGCAAAGTTTGGTGATAATTTCATCCTCTTTTCACTATAACGTATGTGTCAAAAGTTAACAAAAAATAGACAATTTATAAACAATATTCTCTTGATGATTAAGGGATTTTCTATTTTCTATTTGCATTCGTAATTTATTCATCTTTCATCTATTCTGGCTTTAGAATGGGGGAATAAGAGAAGAAAAAGAAATACATTTCTAGCTCACTAATATTATTTCCGGGGACAAAAAAACCCACAAAGTATCAATTCACCAATCTGGAACCACAACTTACTGAGGGAACAATGAATTCTACAACATTGTTTGAAATTAAGTGAAATCCTACAGTAATATAAGACATCTCTACTCATCAGCATCCTCATATAAAAAACATGCTAGGATTTACATTCTTGACATAATATGAGACTATCTAGTAAACTTAAAAGAGGCATACATCACATGTCATCTGTTTCTTCATGTTGTTACAGCTTCCTTCCTAGCATTAGACTTCTTTTTTAAGGCAGTTTTTAATAATTGTAACTTGTAGAAATTAGCACGTGAGAAAGAAAAATCTTTCCTCCTGAAATCCATGTGTAAATGGATCAGACGTAAAAACTCAGCAAATATACATATATATATATATATATATCCAGGGTTAATTTCCAGTTTTATTTAAAGGGTCGAACCTCAAACATAAAATGCAGGAAATTTCAGTTCCATCCCTGAAAGCCATATAATAACTCCAAGACCTAACAAATCTAAAATTTCTACAACCACAATAGCGACAAAACAAGATTTAATTTACCGCTTTCTCAGGTGAAATGGGCAATCCATCAAAAATCCACATCTTAAACCTTGCACTTCAACAACTGTTGTAGAACTGAAAGAGTGGGATCAACTCATTACAACAAAGCCTGAATTACAACTGAAAAGAGAAAACATCTCATAAACTAATTGAAAAATGGAAGTAAGAGTAAGAATTGAGTTCAAGAAGTTCACAAAGTAGACCAAAACGAATAAGAAATAATAAAAACAAACACCAATAGAAATTATACATTTTTACGACTAGAATAAACAGAGAGCATAAAATTCACAATTTTCTTCTTAATTTTCTCAGCAACCACACAAATGAACATTTAAGAAATAAATTAGTACCAGATCCAACACAGAGAACAGCAAAACGAACCAACTGCAGGCAACACAAAATGCCTATTAATGATCACAGAAAGAAACTGTATATGAATTGGGACTGTTGAGGAAGTGAAATTAACACGAAAGTAATCGCAACTAATTGGATCAGAACTCGAATCCAAAACCTCAAAAAGAATATAAAATTATAACAGTTCCCTAAATCTTCAATTTTTTATACGTGAAATGAAAATGACTTGAATTACGGAAAAAAAAGGTGAAAAACAGAGCTGAAATTTCGGTTTCAAGAACCGAGTCGAGTTTTAGGAGGTACCTAAGAAGCGTCGTTTCGACTGCGATTACTGCATTTGAAGCCCGAGCTCGTGTGAACAGCGATCTCTTCAGAAAATACGACGAGGGAAGAGAGAGAACAATATCCGGAGTTCTCAGACTAGTATTCTTTTGAAAAAAAGAAAAAGAAAAAAGGGAATGGAGCATCCAGAAATAATGGGTTGGTCGGGTCGGATCATCCGAATTCTAGAGGGAAAAAAGGGGCCATCGCAAAGGCTAATAGCCTAATAGTCCTAATTATTACATTTCACATCATAATTGTTATTTTTTCTACTACATTAACGAACTTTATTGTAGCACGTGCTTTATTGTAGCCCATGTCACGTGATTGACTAATTTGAAATAAGGAGATTGCTGCTTCTACTAGAACCCAACAATTTCAATATTTGATTATTTTGTAGGGTTAATTGCAATAAAGTACCCTGATGTTTAGCTATATTGTAATGAAATTATGAGTTTAGTCTTAATTGCATGTTAATATCCTTAACTAACGGGTTAATTGCATGTTAGTACCCTTAACTAACTGGTTGACCGTTAGAGTTGACGGTCAACCAATAGTCAAAAGGTATTTTAGTCTTTTTGACCTTAATTTATTTTTAAAAAATAAAAAAAATTTATAAATTATAAAAAAAGTTAAATAAATCTCCACCGTCCATCAAATTATATTGATAAAAAAATTAAAAAAAATTAAAATTAAAATAAAAAAATTCAAAAAATTTTAAAAAAAAAAAAAATTTTGCCCAGATCTGCTCCCGTTGATGGAGCACTGCTCCCTCAGCGACGAAGTAACTCCATCACAGCAAACCCAGTTTTCTGGGTTCGCGTTCTAACCCAGATCTGGGTTCGCGTTCTAACCCAGATCTGGGTTCGAACAAAAATTATTTTTTTTTTGTTTTATTCTTGATGTTCTTGGTGGAGATCCATATTAGATCTCCACCAAGAACACAAAAAAAAAATTTAATATAAATTTTTTTTAACTTTTTTTAATTGTATGATTTTTAAAAAAAAAAATTTAAAAAAATATATCTCCACCGTCCATTAAGATTGATGGACGGTGGAGATCCATTTTTTTAAAATTTAATTTTATTTAATTTTATTTTTTTTAAACTATAGACAATTATGTCATTTTACACAAAAGTTAAAGTCAAACCGTTATATTTGACTAGTCAACTAACGGTAGGGTACTAACATGTAATTAAGGCTAAACTCACGATTTCATTGCAATATAGCCAAACGTCAGGGTACTTTATTACAATTAGTCCTATTTTGTATTTCTTGTGTGTTAGATCTTTTTACTATGATTTTATTTACTTTTACGATATATAATATATAATTTAATACCACCAGTCTAGTTTGATAGTACAAAACACTCATTTAGGTTGCCAATATTTCATGTTTGAATCACACAGAGAGATATATTAAAAAAATAAAAAATATATATAACTTATTTAAAGCAAAATAAGATTGTTTCTTTGATTTTGAAATTTGTTGTGGTTGAAAATGTATGATTAATAATACTTTACCCAATTAATATAAATAGTGAGATATAGTGTCGATTATCAAACAATGTACTAATTACAATTAATTTATCATAAAAATTACATATGAATTGGATAAATTCACAAACCATGTAAAGACCTCCTCTTTTTTCTTTTTCTTTTTTTAAGTACACTTCCAGTGACAGGGATTTAAATATCATATTTATCAATAAACTCAAAAAGTGTGAAAAATCCCCTCCCTAACAGTGAAAGTTATTTTGCCGAGACTGTACTTATGTACTTATAGATTTGATCAAGTCCAGCCAAACTCCTGACCCATCGGTGTCATTTGAGCAAAACAGTGTTAAAAGAAACACTTATTTCTAAAGCATTACTAAAATAATTCTTGCTTCCAGCAAAACAAATTCTACAAGTTAGTTAGGTTTATGAGAACTGTTGATATAAAAAAAAATTACACTAATCTCTTTCTGTCAAACCCTTAAAAATTAGGCCAGACAGAATGTTTAACAAAATTAAGATTGTTTCGAACTTTTGCATGGTTTGACATCCGAGAAAAAGATTGATGTCAAGACAATCAAAAGAGACAGTAAAAGGGCAGAAATGAAAGTTACAACAGATACAACCCCTCCATGCCCCTTGATCCCAGAAGGAATTCTCCATACAGCAGCACCAATTTTAGATTCAGCACCGTTACTCATTGGAATATATAAACAGCTCTGGTTATGCGACTTTCCTTCTAAGCAGCAATGCATAAACAAATCAGGATCACCAAATTCAACTGTTGAATAGCCGCTTTCATCTAGGTGCTGCAAAATAATTAAATCTTATACCATTATTTCTAATATTTACTTCACAGTTGTTCGGTTGTCAATGTGTAATAAAACAAACTACAATTCATCATAAACATAAACACAAAAGACAAAAAATTAGAACTTATTATACAGAATCTTACTATAGTCAATAAGAGCAACTATTTTATTAGAGACTAATTCGTGTGTTCCTAAAAATCTTGAGAATGCATGCAGGATCGTTATTTACATGAATGTTAATTGATGGTCATGGAATGAGAAAATTCCAAAATGTGCAAACTAGTATAAAATCAAGACAGTCTAGGTATGTTAGCAGAGGGACAGTACTCACCAATAAAAAAGCCATTTTAGCAGTTATTAATAAAAAAAAAAAAAGGAAAAAATAATTGATGCCAAGATAAAGGCAGAGATTTCAAGTCCACATGTAATAGTAATTTCAATTCCAAAAGGAGTTCCTATTTTTGTTTTCCTTTTCATCGTCTCTTTTTAACTTGCCTGATATCGTGCATGAAGTGGAAGGTCTACTTTGATTTCAAGTCCATTATTGTGGGTTAACAAGCTACTGGGATCAACCTTCATGTGAACCTCAACAGCAGATCGATTGGAAAGAAATGAAGGCAATTCCAAATTTGTATCTCCAAAAACAGCTACATCTGCAAAAACTGCAATAAATAGAGTAGGACAGATTAACCTTGAGAAAGGTAAGAAACAAAATAAGCATGGTTCTGATAAACATTCTTATATTCATCGTGAAAAAATGGAGTTTACCACCACGGTGGTGAAGATGTTGCAGCTCAAATGGGTCAGCAAAGACTCCAGATGGCAGTCTTTCAACAAATATGACCCTACAATAATGAATGGATAGTTGTGAGACTGCCTTTGAGTCAATGTCTAATCTGATAGATGATGACAGATGGCGATGAGAACCTTCACCAATCAAATGGCGCTGTAGAACTGACGGTCTTATAACAAGCCTCAAATCATCTGGTAGCATTTCACACATCCGAGAATGAAGTTCATTTGTTACGAAATCTTGGAAATTTGAATCAAGCAAGCATTCATATTTTTCAAAGTAAGATGTCAGAAGATGTTTCTTAAAACTACAGAAATCATTGTTATTGAAGTTGTTGGAAACAGAATTTGGCTCGCATCTTCCCACCTGAAAATTTAAAAAGCAGGAGCGAGAGAGTTAACCTAAGACATTTTGATCTAGGAACTTGTACCATATTTAAACTACACCCACTCTAATAGGTATTAATTAGCACTAGTAATATTTGAACATGCAACATAAAGAAATGACTACTGTTTTCTACTACTATGGCGACTGTGACAAAATAACAATGATAATAACAATATTGATTTTAAAAAAAAAAAGAGATAACAATAACAATAACAACTAACACTGGAAATAATAATGATGTTTATGATAATGATAATAATAACAATAACATATTAAAAAAAAAAGATTAAAAAAAATGTTATTTTTTATGAAATACTCTTTGATTATGTTGTGATAGGTGACAAACAGAAAAGGTGGGTACTTAATTGAACTTGTCAAACATAAATTATAATCCATGGTATTCAAAGTCTCAACTCTCAAGTACATCTGTACATACGTGCAATCTGATTTTCCTTTTAAATGCATCAAAGAAGTTGAAAAACATAGCCCACCATACCACCTATTTCCAACTTATCTTCTTTCTTTCTGTTTTGTCCTTTTCTGGCACCAGAAATCTACTTGTAGATATCCAAGTCTATAACCTTTATATTTGAGTATTTCACAGCAAACAGTCATTAATGAAACACCTTGGGATTAAATTACTTATGATGCCGAAAGTAATTTAATGACATTTGACCCCAATTATTCAATGATAGTCGATTAGCCGATCAAACCATGCCTAGTGAATTTTTAAGACAACAGTGTACTTAAATTAATTTCCATTGCACTAAAGTTCCTTCCAGTAAAGACAGCTCTCGTTATGTAGGAATAAAAGAAACCAGAGACGCTATTAGTGAAATGCATGGAAAATTCACTAATAGAACAAGTTGATATAACTATAGAAAACTCGGTTTTCCTATAATTGCAGCAAGCAATGCAATTTACAATAAAACTTCCATAATGTATATTCGTTTTAGTAAGCTTCACCATTGTCAACAACTACTGACTACCGCTAACTGTTCTGACATCACCAATAATTACCAGCAGCAGCCCCCTTCATCGCTACCAATTATTCACAACAATCAATAGCTAACAATGATCATCTCGCCATCGCAGAATTACACAAATATATAAAGGAATTTCATACATGCCAAACAGCAATTTGTTTCATAAATAATAAAATTAGAAATGCCAAAGGTAGGTGGAAACCCAACTAATGTAGCTACCATTGATTTAACAACAGTCTACAGATATCCAAGAAATAAAAAGAATCAGTTTACTAATTTGTAGAAGTGAGAAAACCTCACGGACCTCAATACCAATGCCAGCAAAGAATATCAAGATGATTGCCAGATTATGAACACGCTGTTGAGATTCCATAGAGCAACAGTCTAAAACAAAAATGTAAATAGATTAAAACTTTTCTAAAGATTATGTAAGACTATTTTTAAACTATTACAACTAGTCAAAATTCATCAGGAGAACGAAATATTATTTAGAAATATCAAAGAAATTGGTGAATAATAAAATAGAGAAAGAGAGATTGATCATGTCTTGATTTTTTCATTTTTTTGTCATTGCGGGTCCTGTGAGACAGTTCCATGCAAATATTATTTCTGTGTTCGATTCAATTAAGCTGAAATTCAAGCGGTTGTACAGACATCAAACATTGTTGCCATTACAAGCAGTTAGGAGTGTGTTTTAGTTTAGAACTATTGGATTAGATTCAATATTTTTTTATTTTACTTGTCATTGGATATTTGGATGTAGCCCGGTGACACTGACTGGAGACTGGACAGAATGCAAGGAAATAAAATGCATAGTACATCACTCGTAAATTCATCATATAGCAACAACAACAATAATTGGACGACCAGGCAGTGATGGAGGGGGAAGTAGCAAGGTCCTTTGTAGCATGTACTTGTCTAAGAATTAACACCGTTACATGACATCAATGAATAACTTGAATCCGTTTAACACAGAACTTTCTTACTTTATTCTCATCAGAAGTAAAATGACTTTTCTGTTTATAATCCAGCTCATAAAGAGGCTCATCCTCAATTATGATACACATTTCACCTTCCATTCAATTTTTAACTAGCCTTTAAAGGGTAGTTAGAACGAAAAATGCCGTATTTAACTTAAAAACTTATAAAAGGATAGAACAAGTTATAGCAAATTCTGAGTTGCATGTCTGGTAAAAAAGAGAGTTAAAAATTTGATTTTGAGAAAATGGCCTCGCAAAAAATGAGTGGCATATGCAATAAAATCATTTTGGGTGATTTAAGGATGGATTTCATTTCATAATTCAAATACAATTAAATCAAGAAAACACACTAATAAATAAAAAAATTGAATTCATTTTTGCGTACAAAGAAAGATTTTTGAATCCATAAAAGCTAACATTTTGAATGACTAGTGTGGAACAGCTCACTATGTATGCAAACAAATCTAATCTGGCACCACCTCATCACCTATCATTTATGCGGAATTCCCCAGAAGAAGATTAAAAATAATTAAAAAGGACAGCAATTTTATCTGCTAAAGACTTTCGAGTTTTTGTTTGTTTTTCCATTAAAATATAACATTATTAATTAGTATTCATTCATTTCACATGACAAATCACCATTAAAGTAAATGAAAAAAGAAGAAGAAGGCAATTTAGCATTATTTACCTGAAATTAAATTTCTTCACTTTCCCTTTCAGTGCTTCGAAAGCTTCATCAATTTGACCAATCCGCAAAACCATAATTAAATTATTAAAAAAAAATAGCGAGTTTTAGCCAAAATTAAAACAAGAAGTTGATATTTAAAAAGAAAATTGTTTAATTCAACAAAACCACGTAAAAGAAATGAATCAAGCGTTCGATTTGTTAATAAACAACCAAACAAACTGGTATAAATCAGTTATGAGTTCATTAATTAAAGTTTACCTGCAAGTCGGAGCTCGAACGGAAGCAATAATCTGAAAACACACGTAGAGAGAGAAATGTGAAGTTTTGTTTGCAATGGAAAACGGTTTCAGGTATTTGTTTTGTTTTTAAAAAAATCAAGTTTATATACAGTGTTTAATTATGAACCATTGGATCGGTTTTTAGTTCATCCAACGGACAATAAATGGCCCAGCATGATACCGGGCCATGTTCGTAATCGCCCTTTGTTCAAAAAAATTTCAGTAGCCAAAACACTCGCCTTCTCTTCTACTCTCCCAGCTACCTCTCTCTGACTCTCTCTGTGTAACGAAATCATGGAACGTCCAAATCAAAATCAATCGTTGGATGAATTCTCTCAATTTCCTCCTCTCCACCTTCAATTCTTCGAACCTCCACCAAACCCAAGCCCCACTCCGACTCCAGCTCCTGCCCCGACCCAATACCCACCCGACCCGCCCTCTTATGCGACCCACCTTCTATCCGTCCCTGTCCCCAGAAGACGACGCCGCGGCAGGTCCCAACACGCCCGCAGCTCCGCCACGACGTCGTTTACTTTCCCAAACTTCCCCGGTACCAACCTTTTAAATAAGCCCAATGTAAACGCGAACCCTAATTCTAACTCCAGAACGACACCGGATTTGGGCGACGACATCATCGTCATCAACAGAGACGCGACGAACGAGGCACTGACTGCACTATCCGCGGGATTCCCCGCCGACTCCCTAACCGACGAGGAGATCGACTTCGGCGTCTGTCGCGTCGTCGGCGGGCTCGAGCAGGTCAATTACATTCTCGTGCGCAACCACATCCTCGCGAAATGGCGCGAAAACGTGTCGCGTTGGGTGCACAAGGAAATGTTCGTCGATGCCGTGCCTCAACACTGTCACCATATATTAGACTCCGCCTATAAATATCTGAACACCTACGGTTACATAAATTTCGGGGTTGCGCCGGAAATCAAGGAGAAGATTCCGGCGGAACCCAGTAGTAATAGACTGAGAGTTCTGATTATTGGTGCTGGGCTGGCTGGTCTGGCAGCTGCCCGGCAGCTGCTTATGTTAGGGTTTAGGGTTACAGTTTTGGAGGGGAGGAAACGGGCCGGAGGTCGGGTTTATACGAAGAAGATGGAGACAGGGGAAGGGAATAGAACGACTGCTTCGGCAGATTTAGGAGGTAGTGTGTTGACGGGGACGTTGGGGAATCCGTTAGCGATTTTGGCAAAGCAGTTGGGCTCTTCACTTTACAAGGTCGGGGATAAATGTCCGCTTTTTGGATTGGATGGGAAGCCAGTGGACAAGAAGATGGATGATGAGGTGGAGGCGGATTTTAACCGGCTTTTGGATAAAGCCAGTAGGTTGAGGCAGTTGATGGGTGATGCTGCTGTGGATGTATCACTTGGGTCTGCATTGGAGACCTTTTGGGATGTTTTGGACAATGTGAATGCAGAAACCATTAATTTTTATAATTGGCATTTGGCGAATTTGGAGTATGCAAATGCAAGCTTGTTGTCTAAGCTTTCGTTAGCGTTTTGGGACCAGGACGATCCGTATGACATGGGTGGTGATCATTGTTTCTTGGCCGGAGGGAATGTGAAGTTGATTCAGGCATTGGCAGAGAATGTACCAATTCTGTATGAGAGAACTGTTCATACTATTAGATATGGTAGTGATGGGGTTCAGGTGGTTGCTGGGAGCCAGGTTTATGAGGGTGATATGGCGTTGTGTACAGTTCCACTTGGTGTTTTGAAAAGTGCTTCAATTAAGTTTATACCGGAGCTGCCTCAGAGGAAACTTGATTCCATTAAGAGGCTAGGATATGGGTTGTTGAACAAGGTTGCAATGCTTTTTCCGCATGTGTTCTGGGGAACAGATTTTGACACATTTGGGCAGTTGAATGATGATCCGAGCAGACGAGGAGAGTTTTTTCTGTTTTATAGCTATGCGGCTGTTGCTGGTGGCCCTCTCTTGATTGCTTTAGTTGCAGGAGAAGCTGCATATAAGTTTGAGAACATGCCCCCGCCGGATGCAGTGGCCAAGGTTCTTAAAATTCTTAGAGGTAGTATGTCTACTTTACTAAAAAAAATTGTGTTATATTATGTCTTGTCAAAAAATTGTGAATTCAGATTGCCGGATAATTTGAGAAAAGAGAAATATATTATCTTTTTATACTAGGAACCATTTAGTAATGGATGTCCTTTCACACATATGTCTCATGTTTTGATACAAGCTGCTACTTTAGCTTGTTCATGAGTTCTTGCCATTTTAATTATGATTGTTTTTATATGAATCTGATACTAATTGTTGCCGGGGAGAGGGAGTGAAATATTTTAAAATTTGTGGAGTTTTGTTTGGTTCATCTGTTTGTTCGGTTGCTATTATAACCTTGGCTATGTAAATGCATGCAGCTATATATGAACCTCAAGGAATCACTGTCCCAGATCCTGTCCAGACTGTCTGTACAAGATGGGGTAGTGATCCATTCACCCTAGGTTCTTATTCTAATGTTGCAGTGGGGGCATCTGGAGATGATTATGATATAATGGCAGAGAGTGTGGGGGATGGAAGACTCTTCTTTGCCGGGGAAGCCACAACAAGGCGCTACCCTGCAACTATGCATGGAGCTTTTCTTAGTGGGCTTAGGGAAGCTGCAAACATGGCTCACCAAGCTAATGCTCGAGCCTCTAGGATGAAGGTAGGCCGAAGCCTATCGAAAAATGCCCATGCTTGTGCTTCCCTGCTTGCAGATTTGTTCAGGGAACCTGATTTAGAGTTCGGGAGCTTTTCTGTTATTTTCAATAGGAAGAATGCTGATCCTAACACACAGGCTATTGTAAGGGTGACATTTAATGAGCCTCGAAAGAAGACTCATGAAGGATCAAGATCAGATCAACAGCATTCAAATAAATTACTTTTTCAGCAGCTTCAATCACATTTTAGTCAGCAACAACAGCTTCATGTTTACACTTTATTAACAAGGCAACAGGTTCTTGATCTGAGAGAGGTGAGGGGAGGTGATGAGATGAGGTTGAACTACCTCTGTGAAAGGCTTGGAGTGAAGTTGATGGGGAGAAAAGGTTTGGGACCTACTGCTGATACTGTCATTGCTTCCATAAAAGCTGAGAGGAGCAGTCGCAAATCTTCTTCAACCACTTCAGCTTCAAGATTAGGTGAGAGTAGGGTCACTCGAACTTTTCTTTCTTTCCCTCATACTTTTGAAATCCAGCCTATCTAGCTTCTAATCCCATTTTCTTTTTTATTTCTAAAAGGAGTTTCAAAGCTAAGAACAAACACTTTGAAGCCGAAATTTGTCAGGTATGAGCTCTTGATATTATTGTTTTCTGATTCATCTCAAATATCTGGTTTACTTATCGCCTTATTGGTAAAGAATAATCTCTCTTTCATTACTTGTTAAATTTTCTCAGAAAGGCCAAAATAGTGGGAAACGGCAACAGGCCTGTGCTGTCTCTGAACAAGTCACTACCTCCTCATAACAAGTCAATAACTCCTCCAAATTCAAATGTGACGAATGGGAAAGTGTTAGAGGAACATAAGATAACAAATCAAGCGCCTTCTAACACTCCTAATTCAGGTATGTGAGGACAGTTTTTAATTTACTCTTACAATAGGTACTTTTAGTGCATTTGGATAATTGTGGAAGTGAATGTTTGTTAATATCTTCTCATAGAGTGTCCAACTGACTGAAATTAGCTTTTGCCATATTGAATGTGAAGTGGTTACTATCTTTTATGGTCATATGTGATAGTGTTCACTTTTGTACTCATTTTATTCATCCTTGAATAAAGTAAAAATATGTGATAGTTCTTTGTAAGCACAGCAATTTCCTTTAGAGGATTAAATTTTGCGTGCAAAATCATGAAACTAAATGATATATGCATTGAAATATTCCAGTTTGCCCATATTTGTACATCAATGTTGGAACTTTTTCTAAGATTTTCCTATAGAATATTTAATCAATACTTTTATTTTGTTAGGGCTGCCTCTGTTAAAGCAATGACAGGATGGCCTTTTCCTGTTCAGAGGTGAGATGTCAAACTACTGAGGAGTGAGGACCCTCAAGTAATTTTTGGATGTGGTAAGATGTCTTGAACTCACTATGTGAATACTCTGCAAAAAAAAAAAATTATTTTGTTCGTTTTCACCCCAAACTTGTTAACTTACCTATGAACTTGTAAACTTGACTAAATTATGTTGGTTATTTTTGCAGCTGGTCGGACAACCCGCTGAAACTCAAAACAGTTGATAATTCGCTAATATGCTGATAGAGTGAAAAGCCGAACATCTAGTCAACATCAACCAAGAAACCAGCAGTATCCATTGTCACCATCATTACCCTCCTTGGGATGCCTGAATTTACTGAAGACAGTTGATGTACACCACATGATAGATATGCAGATTCATGAAGCTGGATGTAAGCTGACTGCTCAATAGAGAAATGGTTAGTTTCATTACCGAGGCTATATTAACAGAAGCGGAGCCTTTGTCCTTTTGAGGATCATTTACTTTGACCAAGGACTTTAGGTTCGGGCAAGCTGCCAAGGATTTCTAACATTGTTATATAAGGTGTTCCGTGGCTTAAAGTTGATGTTAAACAGCTTACATCGATGCTACTTTGTGACCTAGAAGAATGCCTGCCCAGCACTGCGTGACATGCATCTTGTTGATTGGCACTTCACATTGGAGTTTGTCAAGACTCAATGGTGTCACAAGTCACAACCCAGAGCCTTCTTGCAACACATGCCAAGTTATTTTCATTAAGTTTGTACTCCGCGGATGAAATCAATGGCCTCATTAAATTTCATTTGCAGCAGGTTAATGAAATGATTGTCTCTGTTGGTGCACTTCCTCTTTCGTTAATTGTAAATGAGTACTCTTCTTTTTTTCTTTGTTTTGGGGGTCAATTCGTTTTAATTGTTTATATCAATAATCAATATCATAATTTTTTTTTCGTCTATTCAGTCCATATAAACAATCGTTTGCTTCAAGCTCGACAAGTGTTATAATGCCTAACATTACTTAAATTTCTACACTCTTTTTGGGAGTTGGCATCTTGATATTACAGTGGGGTTCGTTATTTTCTTAATATTAGGGAGTATTACAATGATTGAATTTCATAACAATACAAAATCTAAAAACGACAATAAAATCCTCAGTTCAGGTAGTGTGTACAACAAAATTCCTATGCTGCATTGGAATTTAAAGCCAGGAAGTCAAAGAGTGCACGTCTACTAAGCTAATGTTGGAGAACAGAAGCATAAAAAGACAACGAACCCATATAACATATGGTTTTGCTTCATAATCTACCGCCATCAAAGGTCTAATCTCATGATTAGCAAATGCACATGGCAGAGAACAGTCGATTTTATTGTGTTGAAATGCTATTCATTTTTTGGTAAGTCATCTCCTAAAAACACCATTGCTACAGAAGTTGAAAAGTTCAACTAACAAATCAAACAAAATAGCAAATCAGCAGTATATAGATCACCATCCAAATCAGTTTATAACAAACAGTATTTACAAGCTAAAGCTTTGATGGGTACATTTCATGCTGTCAAGCTAAAGCCCTAATACTTCACTTGCTCTCTTAAGATTATTATCTAGGTTACTATCAGTCTCTTCCAACCATTCTTCCAGTTTGGCTTCTTTATCTGCCTTAAAATCGTCAAAGTTTTCCGGCAATGACAATAACTTATGATGAGAGGAGCTGATATTGGCTGTTGCTTCTTCAGTCCCTTCTTTTTCTTCTTCTTCTTCTTCATGTGGCTCATCTACAACCTGACTTGACAGCGGCAATTCATCAGCTTCGACATCTAGTCGAGAGGAACTACTTTCTGCAGATGCAACCGACAGTGGTGGAGTAGGATATGGCATTAGCTTCTCACCCTGGGCTAAGATTGTATCTTTAGACTCAAGTTGTGGCCACTTCAAATTGCCGGCCTTTTCTCTTGCTGACTTGAATACACTTGAAAAATAGTTACTATTCTTTTCATCACCTTGAAGGGCGAAACTTGTACTGCGACCCCAAGAGACTGATCCCCAGGTGCTAGCTCTTCCCATCTGAAAACCAGAAGTTTGTTTGTGAATCAACCCTCTCTTTGGTTGTTTTGTTGACATTAGTACAAGAGATTTCCTGATATCTCTAATCATATCATCCGCTATGTAGAAACCACATTCTTTCATCGATCTCACCACGGTGTTAGAATCCTCCAAGTCTTCAGTGTGCAAACTTGTTTCATGAGACTTCTCCACAACATTCTTCTTCAAATTAACAAGGTTGGGTACTGCATTTTGAGTGTGCTGCTGTATATAAAAAAGCCCAACTGAGGGCTCATTTGCCACATATTTAATCATCTCTGCCAAGCTTTCAGTTATCTCCACAAAGCCATCAACAGTGGAGAATCCATGCATCTTAGTGAATGCGAATACTGTTCATCACTGATTTGTCAAAAATTAAAAGGGCAGGTGTATTTCAGAGAACATCAAAGAGATAGTGAAATGGAACTAAAGAAGAGATTTCTTCAATGTAGATATTTGTTTAGGAGTTTTTGTATATCATCACTAATAGTGAAAAGAATAGACCAACCCATTTATAAAATGTGAAGAAAGTGTGATGTCCACACACACACTTGCAAATGTCACTGTGGGATATTCTAGTATCACATTGAGGTCCTAGCACATGGCAACAAGTAGATAACTTTTTTCTATGTTATTTTATTTTAATGAGCAATGCTAGACATCCCAAAAAATTTGCAATAGTTAGATCCCAAATGATAGAGCATCACATCGTCACTACTATGAAAATCATGGCAATAATATGATAATTTTTGGAGCAGTTAGATGTAAGATGCAACATCATTTGGTAGCTAAATTTGGGATACTTTTTTGGGACGTCTAGCAGTAGTGTATCTTACAAACTGACAGTAATCACAATTCCACTCAAATAAATGTGTTCTAACAAAACCAGTTGGTGTTTTCGGAAAAAAAAAAAAAAAACAGTTGGTGCCACACAAAGGTGAGACAATTTTAATCTGGGAAAATTGGAGATGAAAATAGCAACATGGTTAACATCCATCTAGAAGAGAACTTATCACACTGTATTTCTAGATTTTCTGTGGACCTACATTAATGCAATACAGAACATGCAACTTCGAGCAGTAACTACAAACAAATAATATACTAACTGATAAGTTATACTTTTTCATCACCTTCAATCTAATATGCTGGAATTGGAAGAATAGTTAAGATAAGCACTTAAACATAGTTGATTGATATTATCCTGACGAATCCAGATTCAGAAATTAATGAATGCCATAGTTTGAGCAGTAAAAAGCTTGCTACTATTTGTTATTACAGGTTTAGCACCATTAACTATAAGATTCAATTTTGGCAACAATTTTTCTTTGATTGGGACTTTAATAGAGTTCATATTGGACTTCTGAATGGCTAATGGAAACATAGTTCTACTTGACATTGGTATAAGCAACTGTGACAAGATTGTTTATATAACAGTTTAAGGATATGCAAGAGAGCAGAATTATGAGAAAGTGATACAGGTGATGAAAAGGGGAGACAGTCCTGGAAAAACAAATAAAGAATTAAGAAGAACAGAACAGACAAGAGAGCAATCCAAATACTGAATTAATATACCTTGCTCATACTATCTGTGTATGAGCTCTTGCACACATAAAAGGAGCTACCAGTGCCAGTAGAAATGAGATTGACAATTCTAGTGTTTATTTATTTATGTTTCAGATAGCTAAGACCAATCCACAAAGCCTTTCTATGCCAACTAGAATGATATACAAAAAGAGACTTGAACAGCCAGGAAACCTTAAATAGTAGTGGTATAAGTATCAGCAACAACGGATTACAACATAAAAGGCAAATTAAGAGTCAATTCTACATCTGGCCTAACTTCATTTCCTCTTTTCCAGTGAAAATTTTCAAGCAATTCTTTTTATTTCCATGCTTGTTTAAGACATAAGCTATCCAGTCAACCACTTCCAAATCAAGAACAAGTTTTGGAGGAGAGCAAATTCTCACGCCAAATGACTCTTATGCTCATCATTAGTTTTCAAAGCTAATAACGCAGCCTCCATATGTTGCTATGTTGCATTTCTAGCTTGCATAACACCAGGCTTATATCGCATCAAAATATACAGAACTAAAGTTAACAAATCCTCATTTCAACAACTTGAGACGATTAAACACATTCATTTCTTTCTATTTTATATTAACAGCTGGCCTCATTTATTTACCATCATGGAGCGTCATATTTTTCCTTTACTATCCATGTAAAGCTTTCAACTTACACCAAGTCTATGATATCTCAACTCACATTTGAAAAGTCCAAAAAGTAAACTTCCAAACTATTAAACTTAGAAAATATGTGTTGTATTTCTGACTTGTCCTCCTATAATTATACATAATAGGTGTCCTAACATTCATGACAATATCGTAGACAATGGTAATGACCCAGGACTTTAATTTCCATCTCTTATCAGCTTCATGCCAACACACAATTCAAGGTCTAGTCTTCAACTGCTGACAGGAATTATCTTCATTATTGTCCTCTACCTTTTTTTAATAAAGGAATAAAAAGAAAATACAGTATAAACACCTCATGAATATGATATATCGAAGTACTTTCTGAATCCATACTATGTCACATAACCAATCAATAATTAAGTTAAGAGTAATACTAGACAATTCACCTTATATCCCAATTTGTATCTTATATCCTAATTTGTATCTCAACCAATGATGATGTGTCAATTCGTGAATGGATTCATATGGAAAACGAGATATATCATCATTAATGTGAATTCATTCACCAATTGTCACATCATTGATTGCGATACAAAAGGTGGGATGTTTAGTATTACTCTTAAGATAATAGTACATATCTTACTAACCAATTATTGAACCAAGGTTGTGAATCACCATAATCACACCAATCCAGATAAATTTTACCATTTACCTTAAGTTAATTCCTAAGTGAAACCACCCTCTTCACCAAATTATTTACTTTTTCTTATCAGCATTCTCAAGAGCTACACATGAACCGTTAAACCAAAGATAATGATCAGATATTTATCTCAATACCCACAACAGAAATCACATAAAGAAAACAAAACCCATCTTTCAAAATAATGTTTCCTATCAATTTAATCAAATTTTATAGACATCAAACGGTTACAAAAATACAAAGCAGATAAAGGGAAAATCACTTACAGGATGCCCTAGAAGAAGAAGAAGAAGAAGAAGAAGAAGAATAGACATGTAAAGATATAAGCAGAACAATCTTCAGGTTCCTGATCTTCTGAAACCACCTTTTTTGCTAAAGATCAGACAGACAAATTCATGCTCGCAGTGCAGCCTCTTCGTTAGTTTTATCTTTCTCTTTTATCGGTGCATATCGAGTTGTTTCCTTGTATGAGTCTATCCGTTGTTATTACAAGACAAGTCACCATAAAGTGAACCAACAGGCACATAGAGACAAGGTGTTCCATGTTACAGAACCTATATAAAAGACTTTATATAGTTTATTATTTAAAATTTATATATATATATATATATATATATATATATATATATATATAGTGATTATTTAAATTAATTTGTTGATGATTATCAATTTGAACTCTTTATTTATTTAAAAATGACACTTTTTATTTTTTTTTATTTTTTTTTAACATATCACTTGCTGTGATGGCGACTCAAACCTGAAACATTATTAGATTGAATAAGCGCCTTTAACACCAATATTTTTACTTTTTTAAAATAGTTTAATTTATTTTCTCTAATTAAAATTTTAAAGGACAATTATAATATATGTAAATTAACAATTTCTCTCTTTATATTCATTTATTAAATTAAAATATCACTTTTATTGTTTAATATTTTACAAAACAAATATTTTTTCTATTTGATGTGTCCAATAAAAATTTAATATGTATTATTTAAATTTAATTTTTTTTAAATTAATTAATAACAAATACATTAAAAATATTTAAAATAACTTAAACATATTACAATTTAAAAAACCCTTCAAATAATAATAAATACTTCAAAAATATATAAAAATAATATATAATAAAAACTAGAAACTAAATAAAATTTAATATATAATAAAAATATTAAAATTAATATATATATATATATATATACACATATATATATATATATATATGTATATGTAGTAAATATATATTTTATAGATGAATATATAAGAATAAAATAAAATTTTCTAAAAAAAATATAAAATAAACCAATTAAAAAAAAATAATTAAATTGAAAAAAAAAAAAGGATCCACGAGCGAACAGGTGTGAGGAATTGTTGCAGCCGAAGTTCGTTAGACAACTGGCCGCAGCAGAGTTTTCCTTTTTAATTTTAATTTTAATTTTTTTTTACTTTATTCAAGATCTGCGTGTTGTTTTCGGTGCATATGGTATTGCGTTGTGTGTTGATGTGAGTGAGACTCTTTTGTATACTTACCGGTTTGGTTATGAATTGTGATGTAGGGTAAGCACAAAAGCTTACGAATACAAAGGAAATAAACGGGCCCAAAACCCATAATCTATTCTACCGCGTAAAGGCCCTTAGCTAATAGAGGCCTAAGGTCCAAAAATCAAACGGCCCAAAATTCTCAAATACTTGGAAAGTCAAATCTCTTATAAACACGGTAAAACGAATCATAATAGATAAGAGAGGGGAATCCGAGCTTGGTTGCAAACCTCACGGTGTAAGGAATGACTCCTTTCATAAAAGGATATGTTGGTCATCAAAGCAATTGTAACATCCCTAAGTAGGACGCGAAGCACTACTATAAAGAATTCCCCTAAGTACAAGGGGGCTTTTGATGTGTGTTTAATGGTTAGTGTCATGCAGGTCAACGGCTTAAGAGAAGGCTAAGTCAATTTAGTTAAAGTTAGTTGGGAAATGAGTGCCAATAGTTAGTGTTAGTACCTCAGTGCCTCTTTTTTGGTGCCTCTTTTCCTTTCATCTTAGTGAATGCATTAGTTTAGGTTTCATTTCCTTTATTATTGTATTGTTATTTCCCTTTTTATAGGATTAGTTAGTTGTTGAATTTTATTTCAATGTAAGACTTATAAATAGCCAACAAAGTTAAATAAGGAGATTATCAGAATTATAACCAAAAATTTCCTTTATTCTCTCTCTTGTTTCCCTATGTTTATTAAATTAATCCATATCAGCTTTTTTCCAACCCTGAAAGAATACTCTACTCTAACATTCTCTCTCTCTCTCTCCATTGACCAAACTTTATAAAGTTCTTGCCATCTTCGAGGCCCTCCCTCCACCTTAGCCACCTCCAATCCTAACACACTCCTCCATTTCAACCACAATCCGATCGTATCCATCGATTACAGGGAGCGTACACTTCACCTTTTACCTATTTTGTCATTTTTGCTTTGTTCCTTGCTAACTTGAGCATCGGAGTTCCCTTGGTCGGCACTATCTCGATGTTTCAAATGACCTTACGATCTCCATCTGTTAGCCTCTTAGGTTGTAGGTATAGTTCCTATCGATCACATTTTCGATGGTCGGTGGAGATGTATGCATGGATGGTGAAAGAAAGATGGAGATGGTTATTGTAAAGGTAGAGATAGATTGAGATCGAAGCTTTCCTCTTTTTTAATTATTAATACTTTTATCACTTGTTTTTAAAATGATTAAAAAATAATATTATTTTTAACTTTTTAATTATAATTTTTTAATTAAAAATAGTTTTCATTTGGAAAAATAACGTTTTCTAGGATTTTAGGGCTAATTGCAATAAAATATCCTGACGTTTGGCTATATTGCAATGAAATCGTGAGTTAGACTTAATTGCATGTTAGTACCCTACCATCAGTTGACCAGTCAAATATAACGGTTTGACTTTGACTTTTGTGTAAAATGACATAATTGCCCCTAGTTTAAAAAAAATAAATTAAATAAAAATTTAAAAAATTAAAATTTTTAAAAATAGATTTCCACTATTTATCAATTTTGATAGACGGTGGAGATACATTAAAAAAAAAATTTAAAAATTATACAATTAAAAAAAATTTTATATTAAAATTTTTTTTGGTGTTCTTGGTGGAGATCCAATCTGGCTCTCCACTAAAAACATCAAGAACAAAAAAAAAAAAAAAAAAAAAAAATTTTGTTTGAACCCAGAAAACTGAGTTCGAGTTCGAACCCAGATCTGGGTTAAAAACGCGAACCCAGCAACTGGGTTCGAACGCGAACCCAGCAACTGGGTTTGCTGCAATGGAGCGACTACTCCATCAACGGGAGCAGATCTGCTCCCGTTGATGGAGATCTGGGCAAATTTTTTTTTTTCTAGGTTGGGTTGCGATGGAACAGCTCCATCGCAAAAAAAAAAAATATATATATATTTTTAATATTTTTAATTTTTTAATTTTAATTTTAATTTTAATTTTTTTTAATTTTTTATCAATATAATCTCCACCGTCCATCAAAATTGATGGACGGTGGAGATTTATTTAATTTTTTTTATAATTTATAAATTTTTTTTATTTTTTTAAAATAAATTAAGGTCAAAAATACTAAAATACCCTTTGACTATTGGTTGACCATCAACTCTAACGGTCAACCAGTTAGTCAAGGGTACTAACATGCAATTAACCAGTTAGTCAAGGGTATTAAAATACAATTAAGGTTAAACTCACAATTTCATTACAATATAATCAAATATTATGGTACTTTATTGCAATTAATCCAGAATCTGATGAAGTAGTTATAGACTTGTCACAAAATCAACTGTTTTACTCTACTGAATCATCATCCTTAAAAAAAAAAAACAACTTGTTTTTTCTTTTTAGAAATAAAAAACAGTTTTAAAAAATAGATATTATAATTTTTCTCCTGAAATTTAAAAATATATCATTTTTCTCTTACATTTAAAATATTTATTATTTTCCTCTCTGTCTTAAAAATATTCACCATTTTTCACTCTACTTTTTAAAATATTCATTATTTTTCTCCTGCTGTTAAAAAAATTAATTTAAACATTAACTCTTAAGGATAAAACCGTAATTAACTATTAATCTGATAAGGGGATTATTATTTGGCCCCTGAAATTTAAAAAAATATAGTTTTACCCCTCCTTTTAAAATATTCATTCTCCCCTGTAGTTAAAAAAATAATAAAATATATACTTTAATATATATATATGTGTGTGTTAATTTTATTGGGTAAAAATAGAAAAAATCTATTATAACCTTAATAAAAATTATAAATAACTATCATCCCATTAAAATATTTAAATAATAATAATAATAATAAACTATTAAATTTATTAATAAAAATAAAAAATAAAAATGTATCAAATTAAAAAAAAAAAATCTGAAAATATAAAAAATAAAATATTTTTATCTTCTTCTTTCTCATAATAATAATAAAAAAATAAACAATAAACAAAACTATTGTTCTCTGTCCATCATCATCACTATCCATCCCTAGCACCAAACTCTAAGTTAATTATCCACCATCATAACTATCTATCCCTAATACTAAATTCTAACCCAATTAATAATTGGAAGAGAGAGAGAAAAATAATTTTGTTTATTATATTTTTTTATATTTTTATAGAGATGGATGACGATGATAATAATATACGTATTTTAAATTTTTTATTTTTATTAATAAATTTAATAATTTATTATTATTATTTTAATATATTAAAAATATTATAGTTATTTATAGTTTTCATTAAGAGTATATACTTTGAAGAATATATATTATTTTTCTTAACTGTAAGGTAAAAATAAAGAATATTTTAAAAATAGGGTAAAATTATATATTTTTTTCAAACCTTAGGAGGCAAATAATAGTATTTCTTATCAGATTAATATAGTTAATTATTATTTTATCGTTAAGAATTAATATTTATATTAATTTTTTTAACGATAGAAAAAAAAAATATTTTAAAAAATAAAAAGAAAAATAATAAATATTTTTAAGATGAAGGAAAATAATAAATATTTTAAAAGTAAAGAATAAAATGATATATTTTTAAATTTAAGTTGGAAAACAATAATACCCCTAAAAAAAAATTTTTTGGATAAAACAGCTAGTTTTTATAGTTTCAATTTTCAAACAAGTTTTCACGGTAGGTTTTGCAAAGAGAGAAATCTCGACGGAGAACTTGCCTTCCATTCCCTCGTAATCCCAAGTACAAGAACAAAAAATGGTCAAGAAGAAAAAGAAGAGCAGTGACAGCGACGAAGACGACACCTTCTACTACCGCTACTCCTCCGTCACATCATCATCAACATCAGAACAACCCACGACCACCACCCCCACTGGACCCCACAAGAAATCGGGCGGTTCAGGAGGCTTGGCTCCCTCTAAATCGACTGTCTACGTCTCAAACCTCGACTACGCCCTAACAAACTCCGACCTCCACACCCTCTTCTCCACCTTCGGCAAGATCGCCCGCGTCACCATCTTGAAGGACCGCGCCACCCGCAAATCCAGGGGCGTCGCCTTCGTCCAGTTCGTTAGCATAGGCGACGCTCAGAAAGCCGCGCGTGAGATTCACGGCAAGGTCCTCAACGGTCGCACCGTCACGGCCACCATCGCGACGGATAACGGCCGGGCCGCGATGTTTATAAAGAAGAGGGTTTACAAGGACAAGTCGAGGTGCTACGAGTGCGGGGAGGAAGGGCATTTGAGCTACGAGTGTCCGAGGAATCAGCTGGGCCCCAGAGAGCGACCGGTGCCGAAGAAGGTGCGGAGGAGATTTGACGGTGAAGATGAAGCCGAAGGCGAGGGCGAAGGCGGAGTGGGTTTGGAATTTGATGATGGGAATTGGGCGTCGGTGGTGGACGGTGGGGCGGAGGAGAGGTTGATTATGGGTGAAAGTGAGAGTGAGAGTGAACAGAAGAGGAAGAAAGTCAAAAGAGTCAGTTATTTTAGTGATGAGAGTGATGAAGAGGACTGATTTCAGGTATCTTTTTTTTTAATTATTAATTAGCAAATTGTTCGCTTGATAATGAAAAGTATAACTAGGAAGTTGTAATGGAGAATATATGTTTAGTGAATTTACTTTGTTAATTTCAATGCACTGATGTCTTGTTTTTCAAAGTCATCATTGTTCATTACAAGTTTTGAAAGGGAAAATGTTATCAATAAAGTTGTATGTGCTTGACTTTTATAGGTGACTGCAATCTCAAATTCTTTTTGAAGATTGGATGCTTAGTTTATATGTTTATTTTGTTAATATGATATAAATCAAGTTTGGAATTTTTTTTGCTTAGGCTTAACTTCAGGGGACTGCTAGATTTTGGTGAACTAAACAACTAGATTAGTATAAGACTGTAATTTAGAGAAGTTAGGATGTGGAAACAGATGAAGCAATCCATGATTTGACACTTTCTGTTATGGTTGATGGGCAATATGAATCAGTGACCATTTATATCAATATTTACAATAATTAGCCATTTTCCCATTTTTTCAAGTTACTGAAAATTGTCCTTTTCTTTTGCCTATTTACCTTAATCAAAACTTAAACCTTAAGTTCCTTTTCTTTTACCACATGAACGTTGAAGTCTCTGATTTTTGCAGTTGTCTTACATTGCAGTGAAATTTTGATTTGATGCTTTTCCAAAAGAACAGGTGAGAAAGATAATTTGTAGCTGATTCAGGGTTTAATCTGGTTTGGTTTGGACTTGGTAGAGAGGAGACATTTTTGTTACATGCTGGGATATTTGGTGGTATAAATTAATGTCTAAAGTTAATATAGCGCATTGTTTGGCTTGGTGATCTGGCGGGGTAGTGCGAAGGATTAATTGCCCCCACTGGGGAAAAAGCTGGGTGGGGAGGGGAGTGAGATGGAGGAAGGGGCAGCCCCAGAGCCTTGAGAATATAATTGGGAGATTGTAGTTTAGGGGGCATTGCGGGGTAGTGTCAGGGTCTTTTGCCCGAATACATTTTGTTGCTATCTTTATTGATGCCATTTCTTCAATGGTTTGAAAAGAACTCACCAAATGGATCAGTAATCAAGATATATTTATATATTTATGCATACTAATACTATATTAAGTTGATCCATACGTAATGAGCGTTGCAGAGGATTCATAATTAACTATTGTTGGTTAGCAGCTTGGTAACTCTTTATGTTTTAAAATAAATGTGCATGGAACAATTAATGAACACTAATCTGCATTATAGTTTTTGTCCTTTGTTTATTATTTAGCACATTGTTGGGTTCATGGTATTTGGGTTTACAATGGTTATGCTCTACCTTGACTTGTGCTTTTTTTATTTTTTATATTAATTTATTTATTATTTACTGATCAATTTTCTGTTTTAGATTCAGAATTTGACTACTATGGGGACAATTTAGACAAATGGCCTCAACGTTGAAAAGAACAAACTCAACAACACGGGAACTGGTGGCAGATTTGAGTTATTGCTGTCCTGCATTATGTAACATTACTTCCAAGTTTCCAATGAGGACATCACTTCGGCATAAATAGGTCTTCCTACAATGTTCATGCAAAACGAATACTTTGTTTAGCCTGAAATTATCTCGTGTCCTTTTAGCTTTTTATAGTTATATGTGCATTTTCTGTTTCCACATACTGGAGAAAAGGAAGCATTGGGTGTATGAATTGGATACAGATGCACTAGTACTAATTTGTAAGGGCAGATATTACTTAAAAGAAAGATCTAAGGCTGATAGCAGAGGGAGTGTCATTAAGTAACTGTGTTCGGGGTTTTAGTGAGGATTTGTACCATGTAAACCCCCATGTCTATTTGTAATTTTGATTGGTGAAATGTGATTTCTACAGCTTGAGAAGTATCGACTATAGAAGCTCATTTTTGACAATTTGTCTCAAAATCTTTTTAGTAACGGTAAGTTTATTCCACATTGTTGGTTTGTTTTAGATGAGAATGATCCAAATTGCCTTCATTGATTGATTCTCCAATTCCAAGAATTTTGCTGGTATTACTGAAATCTTAGGAACCCAAGCAAAATATCCTCTACCCAAAATTTGTGGTAAATATAAGCACATGTCTGTGGGTGTACAAGAACTGCATAATTAAGTCATTAAGAAGATTATAACAGATTTGTAATAACTGATGCACAATTCTTCAAGTCTCCTGTATGCCCTATCTTTACACAAGAAATTTAAATATTGTACACCAGCAACTATGGACTCAGGGATAGAAACGAAATTCGGGGGTCTTCCAAGTATATAACCTGCTTTTGCCTACATTGAGCTGGACTGTTCTCCAGTCTGCATGAAATTTAAATGTATGCTTATTAATATGATAACAATCACAGATATTTGTACAAATGTGGAAGGGCTGCAAATTACCAGCATTTCATGATCCCCCATAATCTCTTCGATCAACTCCTGCAGTGGTTTATCGGCACTATTGGGAACAAGGGCTGCAAATACAGCTGGTTCTAATCCTGCGTGGAAGAGAAGACCGTTTTCAAGTTGGTTGCATGATGAATATGCAAATCAAAGCCAGAATACATATTATAAAAAATCCTATTCCAATAAGGAATCCTTTCCCTATTGAAACAGAAGTCCTTGAAGTCATGACTTCAAAGTTCACTCAAACATCCATGTGATTTGAGACATCATTAATGTCATAGAGAAATGTAAATTTTCCATTCAAGTACCAGTTTCTGGAAATGCATCGATGAACATCATCATTTCCTCCCCACTAAGACCAGATAAGAAGCATATCCGTGGTAGCGACTGCGCAATCTGCAGAATAAATACACTAATGAGATTAATACAAGGAAAAAACTTGACAATAGTCATCTTATGCAAGCAAACGTTCAGTCTATAAGTTTCTGTATCAGTTGTTTTCTACTGGAAAATGAATTATACATTCTCTTGACATCAAGTTGCTGAAATGCTTTGATAACATCTTTATATGGTAAAAAAAAAGTTGGACCTATTACTTACGAAGAAGCCAATTCAAAGTTCAATTCCCAAAAAATTCAGAAACAACAATTAGACAAATGCATTCACGATCTTATGATAACCGAAGGCTAATAGAGCTGAAGTGAAAGAAGTTAACTTACATGTTAGCAAAACACGATATACTTAATTCAGATGCTTTGAAACCCAATAAATTATCCAATTTCCAAGTCTTCGCTTTGTTACAAACTCATCAAATTCATTAAAGGAGTGTGTTCTTTTAATTATGATAGGCTTCCCTTAGAGATGTTGATTAAAGCCTGTACACTGTACTATTCTTGGATGTGAAAGGGAGAAAGAGAACAAACATACAAAAGGTGGAAAACAAGAACAAATAAGTCCCCAAAAAGTTTGAAGTTTCAACCTTCACTGCTTCCAAATTGGGTTGCTTTGTATGCATTGCTTCCCAAAGTGAACTAGGAATCATGTCTTCCGTGCAAAAGATAACCTACGATAATAAATGTTTGGACAAAAACACGGAACCTTAGCACATCTGAATAAAATAAACCAACCTTATCTTTTGATATTTGTCAAAATTCTATCAAAAAAATACTTTTTTTCTATTAAGCCACTCCTTTGCATAAGATTTAATGTATTCAAAAAGTAAACAATGAATTGGCAACTTGAGAGGGTGATGTTTTTCAAGAATCTTGACTTTGACTTGATTTGCGAAATTCACAGATTGTAAGAGCAGGAACTTGGAAATACTTTGGAAACAAGTTCAGTTTGAAAGCTTTCCAACTACTGTTACTGGGGAAACTTCATCCAACTCTTTCTATAACTTCTTCATAGACGTATGAACACAAAAATTAGTGCAAAATAATTACCTCCAAGAATTCACCATCCATTTCTTTCAAGAACTGCCGGATCTGCACTAAAAAAATAACATTAAGAGTTATTAGCAAGTTCGAGCTAATTTCTTGCACGTCTTTCTCACAACAGTCTAAGTAAGAGGCATGTACAATCTGTTTTCAGAAATGAAGTTTCATTCCAGCAACATAGCAATAGAATGGTACTCTATACTAAGTTTGATATAGATCTCGAGTAATACTATTACGTGATTAGTACTTGCAATTTAAAGATTATTTGTATAAGCTTTATTATTTATGTTAGCAGCCATTGCAAAACTGGTTAGGTCCTTCACTACACAACCAGTAAGATTTCCATGAGGAACCTCTATTTTATGATGGAAGCCATGAAAAAGATTCAGTATTGGCCATATGTAATTACAGCAATAAGCAACCACGTAAATATAAAAGTCAAAAAGTCACCTTCACTTCCTCCTCCACTTCAAAGCCCAACAGCAACAACGCCTGCATAACAAGAATTTCAGACTTCTTAATATCATTTACCTACCAAAACATAAAGGACTATTATCTCTTTTCAGAATCAGATGTAAATTTACTCTAAATACTAAGTCCATGGCCTGGTTGCTGATTGATATTAATAAAATATCTCAAATATGTAGCAAATTCATTTCAAAAGCTAGAGACGCAATGTTCAACAAAAATAGAAACGGGGAAAGTACTCAAAAAATCCTCGACGGAAAATTTCCAAACAGGAAACCTTCAGTCAAAAAATCATTCATCATGCTTGAAAATTAGCTGATGGTTGTAGTAATAGTGTCTTGAAAATTAGTTAAAAAAATCATTTAAAAATGCATTTAGTAGTTATAATGTCTGAATATCTCAGATGATGGTTATAGTCCAATGTTCAGGGTTTTGAGAACTCTAGAAAAAGAGTTTCTATGAACTCCACTTCAGAGGATCAGAACCCTAGGAACCGTGTACATTTTTATCATTGTAGGGTAATATCAAATTTAAGAAATTGAATTGAAACACTTATGATTACTAGAATATATGGAACTAACCAAAACTTACAGGTGGACCATATTTATCATCATCAGCATTTAAGGGGACAAACTTTGAGTCTTCAATCAACTCAATAGGAACTTCTGCAATATGTAAGAAAAATCTTATATCCGGCTTAAGTCTATTGAAATTAAAGTATACAATCATTTAAGTAAACATAAACAGTATCACTATCCTCCGCCTCCATGATATGAAGAAGAACTACTCAAGCCTACCACATCCTTTTAAAACCGGCTGTCCATATGCAAAACTTTGATCTACCAATATAATGCAAAGAGTGCTAATTTATTATGTGTGTTCCAAAACCAAGGTTTCTCCAAAGTGTTTCAGTCTATTCCAAAAGGTTTACCGCACAATTTGGTAAAGCTTTATCCTCCTCTTTTCGTCTCAAATGAAGTTATCGTTATTGCATCTCCTCTATAAGTCTTTGCAATAACATTTTTATTACATAAAAAGATGAAAAATGGGACTCAATTTCAGCTGTGCTGATCTTTCTACTTCTATAACTTTTATTTTGCCATATCTTTTCATATCCATTTTTCAAAGAAAAGTAACCAACTAATCTCCTCCCAACACATATAATTAATTAAGCGACGAATAAATACAAACTATCATGGACATGGTCTTTCCAAGAAATTGAGCTACAAAGTGAATTCAACACCATATAGGTTAACACCATTAAATTTTCTCAAAAAAAAAGCACCACATTGTACAATTAACTCACAGTACAGACAATTCTCCTGATCAAATACATCAAGTAACAAAACCAAGAGGTCTAATTAGACTCAACACAAACAAAAACCATGTTAAATTAATATGAAATATGAAAAGAGATAAAAAAAAGAAAATGAAGAAGCTGAGAAAAGGGTGAGCAGAGAGACCTTCAGCAGATGCTCTTGGTGCTGGTGGCTGCTTAATTAGCTTCCTGATGACAATGCCACAAGTAGTAGTGGTCTTTGCTGATAAGGAGGAAGCTTTAGAAATTCGTGAAACTATAAAAGGGTTCGATGAAACTTGAGGAATCATACCACGTGAACACAAGTTCAAAACATGATACGGAGAGAAGCTGATAGCTGATGAAGCCATGAGAGTTCCTTCACAATTCAACCAATACAACTGCTTCCATTTTCTTGATAAAGTTTTGGGTGAATTGCACTCAAGTACCCTGACTTTTATCATAATTGCACGCTTAATGCCAGTTTTGCCATAATTTCACTCTAGTACCCGGTAATCCGTTGACCACCGTTAGGGTAACGGTTGACTAACTGGGTTCAGGGGCAAATTGGTCTTTTACATTTAAATTTATTTTTAAAAAAATTTAAAAATCATCCAACCAATAAGAACATGCCACGTCATATTTTAATTAATTTTAAAAATATTTTTTTAAAAAAAATTTAATTTGAAATCAAAAAAAAAAAAAAATTTAATTTTTTTTTGAAGAACACGAACCCAGATCTGGGTTCGTGTTCGAAGAGCACGAACCCAGGTGCTGGGTTCGTGCTCGAACCCAGATTTCTGGGTTTGAACACGAACCCAGAAATGGGTTCGAACACGAACCCAGAAATGGGTTCGAACACGAACCCAGATCTGGGTTCGTGTTCTAACCCAGAAATGGGTTCCAGCACCTGGTTCGCGATCGCGAACCCAGCTGGGTTCGATGGCGAACCCAGATCTCTGGGTTCGCGTTCGAACCCAGCGATCTGGGTTCGATCGCGAACCCAGTTCATCTGGGTTCATATGACCTTTTTTTTTTTTTTTCCTTTGCAGGGGCAGTTTGGTCATTTTACCTGAATCCGTTTGGTCAACCGTTACCCTAACGGTGGTCAACGGATTACCGGGTATTAGAGTGCAATTATGGTAAAACTGACATTAAGCGTGCAATTATGATAAAAGTCAGGGTACTTGAGTGCAATTCACCCTAAAGTTTTTAATGGGTTTGGATATTCTTCTGGATAGTCTTAATTAATTAATGGCTTTCAGGAGCCAATAACATCTTGCCACAAGACTTGTAAAAACACGAGAGGGCACCTGTCTGTGAATGTGATGATTTTTTTAATTTTTAATTTTTATATTTTATTTGGTAAGAAATTGGGACAGAAAGATAAATTTTTTTTTTTTTTTTTAAACTTGAATCTTCATAAGCGAAAAGAAACCAATTACGAAAATGACTAGACTAAAAAGCAATAAAATTATGAAAAGGCACTTTATGAAAAGGTTGTCAAAACTCAAAATTATGGAGTGATAAAATCCATTAAAAGAAAAATAAAAATAATGTCACATTTGTTGTTGAATTAGAATGGATATTTTAAATAAGGACTCACAATTAATAAATTAGAAAATCAATTAGGAAATGAACCGTGTTGGGCCGGATATGAACTCTTTGTTGAGATTTTTTTTTTTTTTTTTCAATTTACGAGATGATTCCCATACACATTGACACAAGACTAATTCCCGATCGGCCACCACCACTGGCATGAATGCCGAAGGTGAGTTAGCATGCTCCAACGACGTCGGCATCACCGAAGGATGTTGGTTTCCCTTTTTCATTGTCGGAGGAGGCTTAATCCTTATCTGGCGACATCTAATCAGATATTGATGTCGTTAGAATAGGATCAGTCCTCCGCTGACGATGAAGGAGGCTCATTGGAATTTCTTCCAACGCAACCTCCCTAATGCCAGAGGTGGATAGTCCACCTCCGGCAATGTCAACAACCGTCAACTTCAGGCGTTGACGACAATGTCCACGTTGACATTGTGGACACCACCACTGCCATGTTATATTTTAATTTTTTTAGAATTTTTTTATTAATTTTTAAAATTATTGTAATTATATTTTACATTTGTATTATTTAATAAATTTTTTAATTGGAATTATTATCTTATTGGACTATTTCCATATCGGAAAAAGATACCTATTTCAGTCATTTTGTTCCTTTCTTTTCAAAAGCAAATTAATTTCAAAATTAAGTTTACTAAATACCTAATTACTTTTTTTAAAACTGTTTATTTCTTTTCTTTTCTTTTTTAATAGAGAAAAACTTTTAATTTTTTAAGTAAATATATAACTGATTATTTCTTAAATTATAATGATTTCAAATATATCCTTAACACAGTCAAAGAAGAGTACATTTACTTGTCTTTTGAGAAACCCTTGCTTAAGACTTCGCTCTCTGGAGTCTATTTACAAACTGATGAAAATATTTGATTAGTTTATTAGGACCAAAAGTCTTGTTATTCATAGTGGAAAACTAAAACTTGAATTCTTGTGTTTCATTTCTCTAATAGTTAACTGGTGCAATTTATATTTACTAATGTACATTTACTAGATATCCAATTTATATCCCACACAAGTGTTGCAAACATAGGGCTTTATAAAACGGATGATCCTTAAATATTTCCATAATATGCAGAAGCACCAAAACTATAGAACATGGTAGGGAGTTCAAACTTCTGTCAGATCCAAGGGCCAATATTTACAAACTTCCTGAAAAACCAAGAACATCTTATAATGGTCTATCCAAGTTTATGGCCTACTTCCATAATAGAAAGTATGAAAGGCTGGAGGATTGGTGACAATCGCATCACATTTCGGCCACCAGGTTTTCAGAATCAGCTGGAACTTCAGCCATTGTGCCCTGCATCCACCTCTTCAGCATCTCTAATGAAGCCTTTGGCTGGTCCATGGGAACCATGTGACCTGCATTGTGAACCTGTTCATTGATATCAAGCAACCACATTTAGCTCTCACGATTAACCATCAGCCACTAACAAGTAAGAGAACCAACATGAGCACACACACACAGAGACTGGAAACGAGAGAGAGAGAGAGAGACCTTGAGGAAACTGAGAGGACCGTGAGTTCTCAGTGCTCCAGCATCTGAACCATTAACTAGAAAAGAAACTTCAGGGGATGCCACAAATTCTTTCTGCCCAGACCATTCCATGGCATGAACCCATCTTGAATTACCTACTCACACGGGTAGTAATCAGAAAGCGTATATTGCTAGGTGTATATTGGTCTAAATTAATGCTAAAATAAAAAACTCATGAGATGGTGAGTGGTGACTTAAAGTTAAGCCTGAAGCTTACCAAGCCAGTTGCAAATGAGATCATATTCTCCGGCATATACCAGCAACTTGATTCCATCCTCTAGAAGTGTCGGAATTCCAACTTCAAGATTCCTCATCCAGTCCACAAGCATAGCTTGATACACTGTAGGGCTACATGACACGAAGTCTATGTCCCCAACACCAATAGCATCCCTGACTGGTTTCTGGTTAAGAAATTTCTCCATGTTTGAGAAGTCATAGCAGAGGCTCCCCTCACACTTCTTTCGAATGTCATAGTACTGCAGAGCAAACATATTAATGCTGGTCAAATTTTAATATCCTTGTATAAATTTACATTAGTTTCCCAAGTAGTAGACCTAGTGATCTTGAGAGTGCTCCAGAAAATACAAATTCTTCTAATAACATGTCTTAATTAGTAGAAGGAATAAAAAGATAATCAAGAGTAACAATCATACTTTTGTGACCTTATTTCAAAATTTTATTTCTTTTCTCTAATTTATGCAAGCAGCTGTAATCATGACCCACCTGATTAATTCATCCAATAAACATCTTTTTTTTTTTTTTTTGTCTATTTGACAACTAAAAAAGAAAATATAAGAACACTCTCACATTTATATCACCAGCGTGTGCCATGATGCTACTGAATATCGCATTGCAAACAAAATATGAAGCCATGCAAGAAAGTGTTCCATCAGTACCTGAAAAGACAAAGATACATATGTTTAACCCGGAAAAGCAATACCAGTAAAGGAGTATAATAAAATGTACATAAATCGGCAAAAACAATAAGGCAGAATTAGAAATTCAACCAGAAAAATTTCATATCTTAAAACAATTTAAGAGCTTTGAGTAGCACTAAAGTGAAGAGAACTGAAAAGTAACATACCACAAATCTTTATTGCTGTTTCACACACTGGAATGACCTTGGAGATACGATCATACTCAGATTTTTTAATAAGACCCATGTCCAATGCATAATCTGGGTAAGCTTTGTACTGGTGTGCAGGATCAGTTAGCCCATTACCAATGGCAAATCCCTGTTTCAACCATTATGAGTTAACAAAGGTAGAAAATAATCGTCCGTTCGAAAATCATAGATAGAGAGTGACACCATACCTTCAGATTTATATGAATTCCTTCTTTAGCTTTGTTACCTCTGTGGACTCGAGAAGCAAAAGCAGGAATGTAGTGTCCAGCATATGATTCGCCAGTTATGTAAAAGTCATTCTTTGCTAATTTAGGATGCTCCTCAAAGAAGGCCTAATATTATAGAAGAGAACATCAGTCAACTGTTATTGTTATGTTCATAAATCCTAATTCCCACAAATTTTGTAATCGCATTAATTCCAGTGAATTGTAGGCAACTACTTAGTATATAAGTGAAATAACAAAAGGGGAAACCCACCTGTAAGAAGTCATAGAGGTCATTACTCACTCCATCTTCACCATGACGAATGTCACGTCTATCAGAACTATAACTAAATCCAGTCCCAGTAGGTTGGTCAACGTACAAAAGGTTCGATGCCTGTAATCAAGGATGGAATTTTGACAGTATAGCTTAGCAGCAAATAAAACCAAAAAACATTATAATAAATAACATAAATAAATAAACAAGTAGAAAAGGAACTCCAGGATTCATATAACACCTGTTTAACATAGACAAGCAACACACAGGTAAAGTCAAAATTGATTGTCTGCTGAAAAAACTTTTGGGGGATAATTTGAAAAATATGTAGAAAGGACTACCTTCAAACTAGAGTGCTGATATGAAATTTTTTTTTATAAGAATATGATGGAGAACAGCATATTATTAATTTCAACGACAAAAAAACTTCCAACAATTATAGTTCATCTATTAACAATAATGTCTCTACAGTTTTTTTGTAGAAAAGTAAGAGAAAATCTTAAACAGGCACAATTATCATCAATAAGAACCCTAATGTATTTAAAATAATGGTTAAGACTACTCATCAATAGCCAAAATCAAATCTTAAACAGGGGCAATTGTCAGTGTCTATTTTCTATATAAATCCCAGAAGCAGAAACACAAGAAAGGGAAGAAAAGTGGCAATTGCTAGAGTTGGATGACAAGAAAGTAAGGGCGGGGGATAACGTGTTGTGAAATGAAAGTAAATTCATAAATAAATAAAAACAATAAATGGGAGAGAAAATATAGAGAATCTATATTGAATTCTTATATTGATTTTCGGATGATTCAACTCTAACTATATGGCTCCTAGTTATAGGAGTTTCATTCGAATTCCTAATTGACAAATAAGTTGCTATAAGGCAACTTGCATGAGGCTTCAATAGCCATCAATTGACATGTGTACAAGCTGCCATCCATACATGTTTGAATAATGACATTTATATAAGTGATGGTCCGCGAAGGAGACATCCAAGAGGGAGTGTTGTAAAAATGTGAGGTTGACCACCACTTGTACATATGTTAAAGTAATGGCTATTGAAGGCTTATGCGCCTTACAACAACTTATTTGTCAATTAGGGATTGGAATGAAACTTCTATAAATAGGAGCCATATATTTAGAGTTGAATCATCCAAAAATCAATTCAAGAATTCAGTATATATTCTCTATATCTTTTCTCCCATAATTGTTTTATTTATTTGTGAATTTACTTTAATTTCACAACACGTTATAAGCACGGAAGTGGACATGGTTATTTTGGTTATAAATTTCACATATTTCAAAATAAACGTATAAAAAATGATGGTGTTTGTTTCAGGTGTCATGCTGGTTCAAAATGAGTATGGATGTGATCAACAGGCTCATAATGCTAAACTGCAGTCACATGTCAATATCAGTAAGAAGGAAAAGCACCGAAGGCTCCCTAACTATGCCTCCATACTCAGAAATGTAATCAACTTAATAATCCACCCACCAACCACAATAGCAAAAGATAAGCCAATAAAAAGGAAGAAAGATACCTGGTCCCAACCATGCTCATTCCATACAAGAGACATGTTGTTTGCGATACTGAATGGACCATTTTCATAAAACACGGCCAACTCACTGCTACACCCTGGTCCCCCGGTCAACCAGATAACCACAGGGTCTTTCTTACTGTTGCGTGATTCAAAGAAGAAGTAAAACATCCTGCAGACAACAACCACAGTAAGTCAATCAGTAAACAAGAAAACGAAGATGGTGCACCCTCTCTCTCTCACACACACACACAGCAAGAGGGATATGAAGTGGAACGATGACTAATAATCACTAACCACCTATTCTACATCAACTTAGACCCTGCCTTCCTCAAATCATTAACACCTTACAAAAGTAAAATAGCCGCCTAGAAATTCCAATTCAATTTGCACCTATCATTGCATCCAATAGTGTATTCAACAAAGGCCCCAATGCAGATCAATACCCTTGATGAGTTACATTATTGCTCCTTAAAGGGTATAATTACAGATAATAAAAACAAAAACTACCCTCAAGAATTTGATCACAAATTGGGTAATCTCCTACAAGTCTCAATAATCCCCAAAAAGTTCAAAAAGTTTCTCACTCTTCCTCTAAGATGCATATAAATAGCTCTCGATTTTACAATGACTAGCATTTTACAGCTTCCAATTTCCTATGCACCAGAGTTTAGAGACTTGTTAATCAATTCTACTGATTTTCAAATTTTCCTCGCAGCATAAAAGCAGTTAAAGGCTGTCGAAACATAGTCAACATATCAATGCCTCATTTTTCATGGTTTTGATTTTAATATCCTAAAAATAAAAAACCACTAAACCATCAAATTATATATAATTTCTCCATTATTAATCCCTCATTTTATTTTATTACAAAAATTAAAACGCTAAACTTTAGAGTTTTTTTTTTTTTTTATCAAATTGACCATAACCAAACTTTTTCTAACAACCACAAGCCTCTTGAAAGTCGCTTAAACTAGAAAAACAAGTAAAACACAATTCAACAATTTTTTTGGTAAATAAAAAATACCTAGCGTCGTGTGAATTGGCAATCTTATAATATCCAGCATGATGACCCAAATCCTCCACAGACACACCATCAGACTCCACCAAATTCGGAAACTTAAACCGCTTCTCGACGATCCTCTTCTCCGAACCGGCCAGCAACTGCGAATCACGGCCGTCGATTATGTTGACGTCCTCCTTGGGAAACAAGTTCAGCTCCCTGATCAGCTTCTTCGCGTGGACAGACGGGAAATCCGACCTTTTCAAACGACTGTCTTCCACCAAAAACGCCGACGACAACGATATAATTACATTAAAAACGATTAAACAGATAATTAAAAATGATTTCTCCATTTTTTTTTTTTCTTTGGAGTTCTGGGACGGAAACCGCAAGAGAAGTGGTTCTTTTATACAGTGGTTGTCACATGGACAGTCAACGGAGAGAGATGAAGTGACACGTGGCGGACAACTAACAGTCGGGAAATTTCAGGGAATGTTTGTTGTGATTTGTTGTTGGTGGGTTGCTTTTGCGCGGAGGCGGGAAGCAAAAGGAGATATTTTATCGAAAAAAGAGGAAAAATTAAAGGTAGTGGGGATTACGTGTAAAGCAATCTACAGTTAAAGAGAGTGCACGCCGCAAGATGGATGCTGATCCAAGGCTTTAGGTTTTTCTTAAGGTCCCACTGATCTGCGTGGGTGACGTGGATATCTTGTTCAGGATGAAATTAGTAAATTAACGAGTTTTTTTATTATTTTACATTAAAGTGTTTTTTAAACTATTTTTTTATTATAAAATTAATTATAAATAACTTCATCCTACTGTGTAAAGGGAAAACTCGTATAGGTGAGAGATACACCACCGGCGCTTAAGATAGTAAAAAAATATACTACCCATTTAAATTATAAGTTGATATATTTTTTAAAATTATATTAATATACTATTTGTAAACCCAATTAAACGTTATAACAAATCTATTTCATTTAAATCGGAATCTGGAGAGGGTGTTTTGAATTGTTACATTTAAATTGGGATTTTAGGAGGAGATCACAACTCGAACTTCACAAATTCAAGGTATAAGTATAAGGAGCATACCACTATATCAACCTCATATTATCTACAACAAATATTAATTCGTGATAGGGTGTTTTTGGGTACATTTTGGTATTCTTTTTCTCATTTTCTTTTTACTATAAATCATGGCAATATATAGGGATTCATATTTTTGGTTTTAACGCGAATGATTGGAAAAAATCAAATTAATTCAAATAAGATCGGAATCAAAACAATAAGATAATTTTATACATTCAATACCATTTTTACTCTCTCTGTTTTTTTTTTTTTGTTTTCTTCACAATATGCATAAAATAAATTATCGCACGCATTAATCGTGCACAAGTGTTTTTATCCGTAATTAATTAGACATTTGTAACTGTCAATAAAACGAGAATAATATGTTGGGAATATTGTGTCCCATAAGGCACATTTTTTATGCAACAAGTGGTGGTAGTGTAGAGCTTTATGCGTGAGGCAGTAAAGGCAGTAAAGTGGGAAAGGGCGGTTGTGACTTATGAGTCTTGTGACACTCAAATGAAGAAAGGTATCTCATGAAACTTAAGAAATCTTAAGAGGTTGGACTTCCATTTTAATGCTTATCTACTACCTTTTAACTTTAGTAGGTAGAGGTTTTGATTTCCTTTCTTTGAAGTACATAAAAATTTTGTATGATGAAACCCATCTATTTATTCGCATTAATTTCTTTTTTCTCATTTTGATATTAATTTCATTTGGATTCAAGATATATACATTCCCCTTCTCCAATTCTTAAATCGTAGGTCAACAGGAGGGAGGTTAAAAGTGTGTAATTGTCATTTTTACTGCAAAAAAATAGAGCCTAGGATAGTTTTTACTGTTGCAGTCTAACAGTAAAGAGAAACATAAAAACAAGCTTTTCATTTTGAACCTGTTTGGTTTGCAAATTTTAAACACTCACCTACCTCTACCTCCAAGGGTAAGTCATTGTCACATGTACATGTTAAGAGCACTCAAAAGAGCTGGAGTAATGTTGAGTTTAAATGAGAATGAAGTAAACAATTTGAAGATACCATCCTCTGAACTCGTTCAATACTAACACAAGCTTGAGTTCATTTCAATAAAAACAAAATGCGTCGCTGTCCCAAGTGTGGGGTAAAAAGACAGCATATTGCATCATGCTTAGAAATGGAGAAAAAGGAAAAAAATGAATATCATCATAAGATAAAATAAACAATAAAGTCATCAAAGATCTTCATTTAAATTTTATGACACATTTTTAAAGAATAAAATTCCTAAAAACATTGATAGGTAGTAATTTCAAAGTTACAATGAGGGATATTATAGCTTGTAAGAAACTGTTAAGAAGCTTTCTTGGGAAGAGACATGTTACCAATGGTGCTGACCAGAAATATCTGCACCAGTGACCCTGTGATGAACATAAAAGAAATAAAGACAACAATGTTTTGTTTACATAGATATTATGATACAACCATTATAAAAGTTAAGTTGCTAAAGGAAAGGCACAGCACGTACCAAGCAGAACGCAGGCAGTCTCAAGAACTTCAAACTTCTTTGTTTTCCAGTCACTTGGCTGTTGATAACCTAAACAGTGAATCCGTACAACAATCAGACAAAAGTTTCAAAATTGAACTCTCAGGGAAAAAGTATCGAGTTCAAATAGATATAAGATATAGACCCTTGGGTGTTGATAACCTAAACAGTAAATCCGTATAACAATCAGACAAAAGTTTCAAAATGAACTCGCAAGGAAAAAGGATCGAGTTTAAATAGATATAGATCCTGTTTGGCAGGACTTTTACTTTGAGCTTTTGGCTTTTGGACGCTATTCCTACAAAAGCTATATATTTTTACTTTACCTAAAAGCTCTTCTCTTGGAAAATTCATACACTCCTAAAATAGCTTTTTGACCCAAAAAGCTAAAAGTAGGCTTCCAAAAACCCTGCCAAATAAGCCCATACTTTTCTTAATGTACGGATGCATATGTGTGTGGTTCTAATGACAGTTTTCTACCTTAAAATTCAATACCCCCATGTAACGAAAGCGAGGGCACCATTATGTCTTCACAATATTAACAAAACGCTAGTGACAGTTTTCTACCTTAAAATTCAATACCCCCATGTAACGAAAGCGAGGGCATCATTATGTCTTCACAATATTAACAAGTCACCCAAGAAGGAGCTTATGTTTTAGATCCATCACTACTGTGATAAAAATAAAAATAAAAAGAAGAAACAATCGATGCATTACTACGATGTGAAATGCAATCAGAACTAATAAATCAGTAACTAATAGCGTGCCCCTCAACTTGCACCAAACCCAAATAATATTTGGGGTCATTTTTTTTCTACCTGAAATCTAATAAACACTGAAACCTAAAACCTGACTGACATGTTTATTTTTTTTGTTCCTGACATTTAAATATAAATATTGATTATATGTTTTCTTATAGATAAAAACATTTGAGTTTATTGACAAAGACCTTCCTTCCCGTTAGTCAACTTTTGTATTTTTTGACAAAGACCTCCCCCAGACAGGGGAGGTGTTTATCCGAATTTTACCAAATTTTACTAAGGACAGGAGATGTGTTTGTTAATAAACTGATAAAGTTGAATCTGCTTGTAGTTGACAAAACCTCAGGAGAGGTCGATGCAATTAGCTCAAAGCATCTAGAAGCAAACAATTGACATATATATCCTTGTAGGTTGTAGCCAAAAAAAAAAAAAAAAATTTAGCTTGTTAGTGGACAAGATGAGATTGCCGATAGTATATCCCTCGCACTTATGCTATTGAGATTATGAGTTCAAGTTGTGTCTCCCTCTCCCTAAATCCCGAATTAATTGTAATAACTTGTTAGTAAATATTTGATTTTGACGTACATTTACTAATATTACATTTTCCAATAATTCTAGCATTTTATCCAAGTCTTGAGTTGATGAAGGATGTAACAATGTCAGCTCACTTTGAATGAAAGTATTGAAATATCAATTAGACAATATAAACATAGAATATTTTCTTCTAATAAGGTAATGAAGCTTAAGTGTTTTGTGCACCCTTCATCCACCTTAATAGTTGGCTTAAATCTCACTATACGCATTTACTAGTACGTGTGGGAAGTTTTCTTCCCGTATTGCAGGAGTAAAGTGTCTTCCTATTACGGGAATAAATTCCCGATTAGAACGCTTGTGGACAAGCGAAGTAAGTACAAGTAACAATACATACTTTGTTATTGATCAGGCCCATCTCACTCCTCTAAACACTACTAGAGACCAAGTTTTGATGACCATCAAGTCCAAAGGCTTATTAAGACCGCCAAGCCCGATGAGAACGCCCGTGGACAAACGGAGTAAGTACAAGTAACAGGTGACTTAACTAACTGAACAAAAATTTAACAAAAATCAGCTAAGCAACATAAGGTTCATAATTACAAAACAAAAATGAAGTAAAAATATAAGGCGTAGTGTTTGTGTGTTTCCTCTCTCACAGAGTTTGTAGTTCCTGCAGAACAAAGAGACAAATGGGGTCAACAACGATGCTGGCGGTGGGGCCGGCGATCGTGCTCCGACACCCAAGTCAAGCACATTGATGATTGTCAGATTGTGCAAGAATAAGCTATCTCATAAATCACTCAAGAGGAAATAATACTTGGAGAAATAATGTAAAAGTTGTGAACCCTTTTCCATGTAGTGTAAGCTGGTAATTGTAAGTTGGGTAATCTTCGGGAATATGGACAGGTGTCCTTTCCTAATGTACTACACGTGTAGGGCTAGTGATAAAACATTTTCCAGCCATTTGATTCCCCATTTGATCATGCACCCTCCCATAATGTGTTAGATACATCCACCTAGGGTGTTTGTTTCCAATTGGATGATCAGAATGACCTTATGTCTAGGTGTCATATCCTGTGTGGTTCATCATTGCCCCTGTCAGCATCCAGGTCACCATTTTTACCAGACTGCTAATGTGGAGGTGGTCCAGGCCCTTGGGGAAATACCAGTAGCATGCCCCTTTATTACCAGGATCCTTCTGATTCCATTTGGTGCGAGAGGCCTATCCTTTTCTGCCATTATTAACTGTTTTCGTCTTCTAGCAAGCTGACTAAGCTCGGTTTGGGTCCATTCCTTTGCTTTGCTTCCCGAGCCATTTTTGCTTCGTGAATGGTTTACTCTTGTTGGAAAAAAGGTGGTCCAAACCTTTAGCTTAGTTGATATGAGTTTCCAGGTCCCAAATGAAATGGGTTAGACCCTTGGCCACTGGTAGTATGGAATCCTTCTCAGCAGTTTTTAATTAAACCAGTTACCTTCCTTGGACATGAGATTTTCGTCATTAACAAATATAATTTAGTGATTTATTGTTAAGTAATAAGTTATAATTTTTAACTTTTTAACTTTTTGTTTTCAGTTGTTTTTAGCATTTTTAAGTTTTTTGGCTACTTAAAAAAAAAAAAACTTAGTCCAATTTAGACCCATTAAGTGGTAAGTGTAAAAGCAAGCCCATTAGGTTTTTCACTCTTCGTCTCTTCCTAGTTCCCATTAGCCTTCTATGACCTTTTTCCCTTCACAGAACATTAGTAAGAGATATAACATAGTATTGAATTCCACGTAAATCTGCAGAAGTCATGGCTAATGCCCAAATTACCTATCTTCACTCTATTGGTTTTTAAATCTCCTTATGACCTTCATCAACAAAAAGACCCATTCTCAATTTTTGTATTTGTTTTAACTTAAGTCAAAATAAAACCGTTTTTGCCCTCTTATATTATTGCCTTCCAATATTGTAAGAATGTGATTTATTCCAAGAAAAAAAGGCCTCTCTAACCACTCTTCTATTTTCAACTGTTAAAGACTAAAACCTCACGTCCAAGGCAGATGACTAGTATGATTTTAAACAACTAACATAGCATTTATATTACTAGTAACTGGGGTTTATATTTATTATGTTCAAAGAAAAAAAAGGATATCATATTTTATCAAAGAGTCTAGATCGTTGATTCTTCTTTCACAAGAAAGCCATTTTACGAAGCTAGACAGCTTGGGAATCAGAGCCAGAGGAAAGGATTAGAGTCAAACCAGGCCTAGTCAGCTCACTAGCAAACCAAATCATTTATCAGATGCAAAAGGAGACCACATGAATGCATATGGAAGTCAGAAGAATCTTCGTAAGATGGGAACCACTGTTGGTATTTTCCTAACCATTTGGACTATCTCCACGTTAGCAGGACAGTACGTGACCTGGAAGAAAATAAGCCAAACAAAGGTTGACACTTGGATGGAAAAGGCTATCAAGCCAAGCTGAGTAAAACTAACATCCCCGGCAGCAGTACTTGTCCTAGGTGTCATCATCTGATAGAATTTGGGCATGTGATTAATCAGATGACGGACTATATCGTCAAAGATGGACCCTTGATCAGCTTCACACGTGTAACCCATACAGAGGAGACACATGTCCCAATTCTGGAAGGTTAACTAGCCTATAAATACTCAACTCTGTCCAAGGGCTCCAGGTTCACAACTTTAGTGATTTTATTCTAAGTATTGTTTCTCACCTAAATGCATTATATCTGAGTTATTTCCTGCACCATATCATTTGTACTTGACTTGAGCGTCGGAGTACGATCGTCAGCACCCTCGCCGATATCATTGCTAACCCCACTATCTACTTATTGTGTAGGGATTCTCTGGCTCAGTGAGGAGGAAAAGTCTACATGCTACGACACCCATTTTCCTTTTGTTTCTAGCATATAGTTGTGATATCATATTTTGTTTAATTTCAACTTGTTAAACTTGATTTTGACAAACTAAGCACATAGTTTATTGCCTGAATTTTTGGCATAAATACCAACTTTCAACAAGATCAAAAATCCAAGCTTGGGCTAAAGCTCCTAGGTCACTATATCATTGTTGTGAGAATGTGAACACTACATTCCCTTCTAATTCACACCTTTATCGACTTCCACAAAAGAGGAAATTGTCTCACAGGTCAAAATATCATAGTAGACCTCTCCCTTCAACCAACTCAATACTACCCAATCTACATTGAAATTGTATATAATTAAACAACAACAAATGTCACAGAAGTTCTGTTCTGTTCTTCATTTAGTCTAAGCAAAACTTTAAAAATTAAAATCCTTGGAGCATTGAAAAGAGACAGAACATTTTGTAGCAACAGATAATACACATTTGGACAACAATGGAACTTCTTGATTTGTTTTTCTAAAGAAAAGAAGACAGAAACAGTAAACTGACCTCTAGTGCTGAATTACACTTGACAACACTGAATACCGAGAGAAATATTGCAACAGATGATGCAAACATGGAACTCGCAAGAAATTAACTCGGCTGCATTTTCAACCATCAGCACATGACAATAATCTATTATAAAGTGAGTGCAGAATCACATAGCAACAGAAAAGAGAAACAAAGGGTTCAGCCAGCAACCTCATTCCCCTATTAAAAGAGACAATAAACGAGCAAAAGCAGATGAAATAGCAAGTGTATTTAGACCCTTCTCCTTTGAAGTTAATACATATGTGTGCAACACTCCTATCAATTGAATGACGGCCGACAACCAAAGATGCAAGCCTCATCAAAATATTTAATAAAAGATAAAAAATAATAGCAATTTGGATTATTGACAGACTGTTGGATTTCAATTTATCATGAATGAAATTCATGCTCTTTAAAATCAATCACATTACTCCCCCACACAAAGATTACACAACTATCATTGCCAGTGAAATATTAAGGCTAACAATTAAATTCATCCATCTGACTTCACTAAAACATCTACTGATATCGATGGCATTAGCACTAGTTTAAATCCATCTTAACTCAGTAGCTATAGGTAAAACATTTATAGAAAACTCAGGCAAAACCCCTGAAACTTTGAACAAAATATAACAAGAAGTTTAAAGAACCCAAAGCAATTGAGTGACCCAGTTCAAATATTATACAATCATATTTTCAACTAAACATAACAATTTTAGCATAAACTCAGTCTACCAAATGTTGAATTGAAATAACATTTCCCAACAAATTGCATGAAAACAACACAACAATTCTACTATCAACTTTCCATAAAAGTTAAAATAGCATTAAATCTTACAAGTAAATTATACAAAACTTGGTACCTGAGTGAATATAAGTGGAAAGAGACTAGACTTGCTTTTAGCCACCATTGTATACCCTATAAAAAAAAAAAAAAAGAGTCAATATTTTATATATATATATATATTGAAACTGTTGATATGACTTTAAAAATAAAAAAACTGTTCATATGATGTTAACAAAGTAGATGAAGCTTACGAAATCGACAACCATGCGACAGGAAAAATCAGAGCCATCCATCCCAGATGGCCTTCCTGATGCTGATGATTTTCTCTGTTGCATTTTGCTCGTTTTCTTTGTGAAAACATTAGTGGGCCTGAGTTTAATGAAATCTGCAGGAATGAGTCCCTTTGTGAGAAGGGTATGAGAAATTTGACCAAGAAAATCGCAAACCTCAAAACTTTCCATGCAATCATCTAAAAAGACATTTTTTACCCTCACAAGATCAATTTTCACAGACACTACTAAGACCATTAAAAATCATGTAAACTCTTCTGTGACATCATTAAAGACGTTAACGTATAACAATATAATTTTGAAACTAATAACACAATGATTAGACAATTAAACTATGTAGATAAAAGCATATGATGTCAATATCCTGAAAAAAATAACATCCGACCACAAAATTAATAAGATGAGATTGACTCAATGGTATATCCCCCACCTCACACACGCATCAATGAGAATATGGGTTTGAATGCGCCTCTTTCCTCCAAATCCCAAATGGTAAGAGTTCACACAAAAGAAGAAGAAAAGGTTGACTACAAAATCTAAAACCAATATGAAAAACGTTAGAAACAGTGTTCAAGAATGCGCTAGGTGCTAGGCGTTCGGTGGCCTGGCACCCTAGGCGCCGAATAGTCGGCGACTAGGCAGTTCCTCAGTGGATCAACGGTCAACGTGTTGATCGCAACGTTGACCACCTAGAAAAATGTCCTCTATGGCCTGAATTTAACAATTTATATGTAAATACACCTAAAATAAAAATAAATAAGCCATTCTAAACAATTTCCTCATAAATAAATATGTTCCAAATAATCCAAACATGTTGCAAATATATTCAAAGGATTAAAAGATTCAAAACACAATATAAATATGAGAACGAGTCAAAGACAATCATAAATTTTGAAATCCAAACATGAGAAAGAGAGACCATACTACCATAGTGACATAGAACATAGAACAAAATCCAAATCCAAAATCCCAACAAGTTCATAACATATAGAAGTTAGATCATGGTCCATCAGAGTCAAAATATCATGATTTTCCTCTTCCTCCTCATCCTCCGATATGAAGTCATCTTCATGAAGTTCTCTATGTCTCACTCTTGAACTCCTTCTAGGTGGTAAAATGTCATCTACACCGGTTGCATCGTTATCATTTGCGAAGTTAGCCCCGTTCCAGGCTCTACTTCATCATCACCACCACCTTCTTCAACAATCCATTCTTGTGCATTGGTAGCTTCGGCATCCTTAGCAAGAATAACAGCTACATCCTTTTCCTTGGCTCTTTTTTGCTTATTCCTCAACTTAGCATTGAATTGGACATAAACTAGATTATTCAACCGATTCACATCTAGTCTATTCCTTTTCTTCATATGTATCTACAAATGAGAATGATAATAAATCAATAAAATAATAAATTGTTAGTTAATAGTTACTTGTAAATTTTATAGTGAACTAGTGGAACACTCACTCCTTCAAAATTGCTCCAATTTCGTTCACATACGGAGGAACTCATGGTTAATGATAGGATTCTTACTGCCATTCTTTGCAAATTGGGTGTTTGACCTCCATGGGTAAACCACCATATAACTACAATCATGAAGATAAATATTTCAAGTTTTCAACATATAGAACATAATATAAAAAAGAGATAATTGTATCGACCTCCCTTGAAGTTTTGTCAGCTACACGCGGAGTCAATTTTATCGTTTATTGACAAATACCTCCCCTACCCTTAGTAAAATTTGGTCAAATGTAACAGTTGACCGAAGGAGATCTTTGTTAAAAAACTTAAAAGTTGATTAACGGGAGGGGAGGTCTGTGTTAATAAACCCAAAAGTTGACTCCGTCTATAATTGAGCAAACCTCAGAGGAGGTAGGTGTTATTTACTCTATAAAAAAAGTAAATAACTACAAGTTTAAAATACCAAAAATAGTACCCGGGTTATAATTCTCATCATTTCTTTCACATTCTTTTACCGCCAATGGTTTCCTAAAAGATCCTTCCTTGGTCATATACTCTGTCATTGCAACATTTACAACGTCATGTTGCAACTCAACATTGTCGACACCACAAAGCGCCTCCACACAATCAAATATTGCATTAATCACATCATTATCATTTTGAATTGTTGAATATTTGAAGTAGTAATAGGGGTTGAGGAAATAGACCGTCAAATGCAATGCACTATCAAGTCGGTCTTTAATTCTTGCATCAATAATGTCAAATGCAATGCCACTTTGATGTCTTCTTTTGCTTGCAGTAGCTCTCCATATACAAACCCCATGGATGGCTTTCTATCTCCATCAACAAGTCTAAGTACCTTCACCAAAGGTGCAAATACCTTCAAGCAAGCGGTCACACCATTCCAAAATGTCAAACTCATAATAGTAGTGTATGCCGCTTTCCCCTTACTAGTCTTAGACCATTTGCATTGCTCCCATAGGTCACTAATAAACATTGCCCTCAATTGAGTTTTTTTCTCTATCAAACTTTGCAATGTTAGAAAAGAAGAGGCAAATCTAGTGACTCCCGGCCTCACTATGTCTCTCCCTTTTGTGAAAGACCTCATTAAGGATAAGGTCTTGTGGTGTGCATAGATAAAGACGGTAAAAGTCTTGACTTGGTCAATGACTTTTTTAAACTTCTGAATCTTACCAATGCTTTCAAGCATGAGATTGATGTTGTAAGTTGCACATGAAGTCCAAAATATATGAGGTCTCTTCACCTTCATTAATTTTGCCGCTGTCATATTGTTAGTGGCATTATCCGTGACCACTTGAATGACATTCTGTGGTCCAACTTGTTCAATGCACTCATTTACATACTCAAAAATACATTCTGTGGTCCAACTTGTTCAATGTACTCATTTACATACTCAAAAATGTGCTCCGCCGTGTGTGCCTCATCTGAAGACTCTTTAGAGGAAAGGAAAGTGGTTCCTTCCTTGCAATTCATACACAAGTTCATTATGCTCCTCCTTTTTCTATCGGACCAAGCGTCCATCATAATTGAGCACCCATTCAAAGCCCACTCTTCTTCTTACTTCTTCAATAAATCGTTCGTTCTTTGAACCTCTTCCTTCAACAATTGTTCCCTCAATTGGTATTGACTTGGCAGTTTGTATCCCGGTCCAAATTGACCAACCGCCTCCACAAATAGCTTGAAACTGTCATTGTCAATTGCATTGAAAGGAATCCCTGCTTCGTACACCCATCTACATACATATTGGTTCACACTTTGAGTCTTTTCTTTAGCTTCATTGATATTTTGTTGTCTCATTGTCTTAGTTCCACTCAATGAAGAATTGAGAGTGTTTCCCGATACAAATCTATCCATGAGGCCAAGAGCACGGGCCCCTCTCTTCACCCCTAATTCTTCTATTGCATCTTCTTCCTCAATTGTATCAACTAGGTTTACTTGTGATCTCAACAACAACTCTTCCTTCCTCTTACCCCTCTTCTTACTTTTAGCCTCCATAATGGCATTTCTACACATTGCTTGAGCTTCTGGTGTTGCTTTTGGACAAGCTGCCACATTTCCTGATATATGGCCTATGTGTTCTTTTTCATTCTATAAGCTCCTCCAAACATTATTTTTCCACATAAAATACATTTCACTTTATCTAAATTCTTTCCGTCAACTAAGACCCCAAACTCCCATCCAACATCATTTGACTTCCGTTTAAGCATTGATTTAATTGATTTGGATGAGGATTGGACCGGTTGGTCTACTGAGGCTCCCGAGGACGCCATTAGAAAAATAACCTAGAAAAGTAAGAAAACATTGGCTATTAGTCGTAGATTACAATTTGTGATTGACAAACACACAATGACACAATCACAAAATAAGTTAAATAACAAAAAAAAAAAAAGTAAATACTTGGAGGTCAGATTCTATATGCATTCTTTGGAGTTCTAAAGACTAAAGAACAAAAGAAATAATAACAAAAAAGACTAAAGACTAAATACTTGGAGTAATATGCATTCTTTGGGCAATTGGGCTGCGGTTATTGTATATAACTTGGAGGTCAAATTGTAAAGCAATTAAACAAGTCAAAAGAAAGAAACGGAAGAAGTAAGAAATGGAAGAACATGCAGGCTAGACATTAACATTCAAGAGACAAAAATCAAGATTAAACTTTAAACTTTAATTAATTTAGATAGAATGATAGATTAAAGTTTAAAATGAAAGAAAGTACAAAAATAACAAAAGTTACAAAACTTATTAGACCAAAATTACTCACAATTTAATAAAAACAATTCATCTAGGCATTTAATCAAACATTTGGTATGCAATATATAAAACCACACGTTTTAACAACTACAAAACTTAAAAACAGAAAAGAAGAGCAGAAGAGAACCTCTTGTATGTTAGAGTTGATGATTTGATATTATAAGAAGAGAAAGAGATGATTTGTGAAAGATTGGTAATGGTTGGTGTTGGGTAAGCTTTGACGTGAGTGCGAGGGGGAGAAATACGGGTGACGGCTAAATAAATTGGTGAGCTGCTGTTATCAGTTTTTTTTTTTTTGCCCTTAAAAACCCAAAACGACGTCGTTTTGGATATTTTGGGGCAAAAAAAAAAAATCATCTCCGTGGCGCCTAGGGCCGTCTATGCGGGTAGCCAAATTTCATGGTCGAACTGGCCATATTCGGCTCAGCCAGGAGCCGCCTAAGCTGAGTTTTAGAACACTGGTTAAAAATGTGTTGTATGTTTTCTAACCTTGCAAACAAAAGCTTGAGTTGAGGTTGGAAGTTTGATGGGAAAAAAAGAGAAAATTAGTATGGCTGACTGTCTGATAATGGATGTGGCAGTGTTGGAATGAAATATGGTGATTTAAGAGCAAAATTGTCTATTAGTTTGAAAGTATGGCCAAAATCAATTTCAAGCTCTGGTAACGTGGGTTTAATGAAAACTCAAGCTTTCTGTGGAGGGAAAAACTTGGGTGGGACAACGATTAGCTCTATACATATGATTAGCTGATCACAGCGTACGGCATGGTTAGTGTGCCCACCCAACGGAAGATTTTCACTTTTTTTCTGAAGACACTGGCAAAGAGATCTATCAAACATACTCGGTAACAATCAGAGCTAGGACCACATCGACTAAAATGCAAACACGACTTGGGTTCCTCCACAGACATAGACAAAAAGCTCAAATAGCACAAAATGGAACAATGTGGATCAACCTAACTGTAATCAAACAAAGAGACAAAATTTTCTCTCAAAAAAAAAAATAATTTCTTGCATCACAAATAAATCGAGAGACTAAACACAGTAGAAAAATATTCAAAAATATAACTTAACCGCTCCAAAATTTCGACGGAGAGAGAACTAATACTGAAAATATTCAAAACATAACAACAGAGCTGGAGAGAGAGAGAGAGAGAGAGAGAGAGAGCCGGTAATGAAAATTTTCAAAAGGAGAAAATGAGAAAGCGACTTACGGAAGAAACTGGTCGGCGAAGAAATTGGGGGCGGCGGCGTCGGCTGGTTTGAGAGAGATTATCAGTCCCAGAAACGAATACTTAGCCCTGTTATGTCGTCTCCACTCAGCTTTTACTATTTCCACACTTGTCGTTTCGTTTTTTCGCATCAGCACTCGTTGAATCAATAGTCGGCTGCTTTTTTTCTTGAACTGTACTAGTTTTTAGACCATAACCCAAAAATAATTATTAAAAACTGATAATTTTAAAAAATTAAATAATGCCTCCTAATATTTTTAAATATTATTTTTTAAAATTATTTATTATTTAATATTTTTAATTATTGTAAATTTAATTTTATATAAAAATTATGTTTTTATTTTTAATATTAATTTAAAATATTATTTTAAATTATTAAATTTCATAAATTAATTATTTATTATAATCTCTTTTTATTTTTTTAAAGATATTTTAATTTTAGTGTTTTATTGTTAAATTATTTTTTGTGTTTTTTAATATTTAAGATGTTTCGTTTTTATATATTTTATAATTTTAATTTTAAAAAAAATTAGTTACACATAATAGATTTTTATTGAATATATAAATTAAGATTAATTTATTAAATTTATAAAATAAAGAATAAAATTATATTTTTAATCCAATTAATTAAAGTTAAGGGTAAAATGGTCAGTGTATATATTTTGTCATGTTTAATTGTTAAAAATTTGGTAGAAAGGTTAAAGTAACGAATTTGTAAAATGTTAGAGACACGCGAACAAGAAAAAGAAATATCAATTAAAAAGTAATTCGAAAAAAAAGTAGGTATCAAAACAATTTCGCCCAAAAATGATTAATATTGTATTATTATATGCTTACATGGATTTATTTATATATTTTTTTAAAAAAAAATCGAATGGAACAAACTTTTTATTTAAAGGGCATAACAGTCTTTTTCATGATTAAACTAAAGTCAACCGAATGGTATTAGAGCATTTCTAATGTAAATATGTATTTTTGAGTATTTAAATAGTATCACATCAACATTTCTAAATAACATAAATCTAACTTACCAAAAAAATTATAGAAATACATATTCACTTCTCCAATGTAAATATCTAAATAGTAATTTTGAACCAATTACCACAAGCCATTTGTCACATTCTCTCTCCAATTTAATGTGATAATTAAATGTATTGGGAAAATATTAAAATTATTTTGGTAGAAAAAATTAGAAATCCTAGTCAGCATACCAAAGAAGATATCTAAAATTAAAAACTCTACTTGATATTCTCTAATTTTTTTTACCACATCATATTAATATTAAAATTAAATAATTGCATTGGAGAGAGTTTTTTTGAACTTTTTCAATATAGATCCTATCCGGTACTCAATTTTCTCAAAATACATAATAGTATTGGAAATGCTCTTAGATTTGAGAGGAGGTTTCTGAATAAAATGATTTTGGTCTACGTATCTAATAATAGTTAAAAGAGGAGGGGAGGTTTTTGATTTAACCCTAAAAGGAACTTGATAAAAAAAAAAAAAAAAGTGTTGACGTAATAGCAATATAACTATACCTTTTTTATGAAAGAATATGTTTCAATGATGCTTGAAAGCATCTTTTACATTATTAAATTTATTTTTTATTTTCTTTTAATGTTGCATTGGTTGATCTTCTAAACTGTCGAAGCTTAGTGAAAAATAAAATTTAAGTCACATATGCTAACATTGTAATTTAAAAGATCCAGCAGTTGGTGTTATTTGCACAAAACATTCCTTTTTTTTTTCTTTCTTTTTGTTAATAAGAAAAATCCAGCACTCCAATGGAGTAGAGAATACAGTTTTAGGGTAATAGATTATATGATACATGTATGTAAACTGCATCACCAACCTAAAGAGGCAACTTGTATATATGGCAGAAGAATGAAATTAGTTTGAAACCTACTAGAGAAGAAATAGAGGTTTTATTTCATGTAATCTCAATCTTATATGCCCTTCGTATATTCAACCAAAAACGAAAAATGCTAGTATTCGTATACAGATGCACATATTGATCTTTCCCTAAAATCATGGTATTCTGGGTTTGAAACCCCATAACAATGAGCTCAAACTGAAATCAAATCACACTCACTTCTCCTCCACGCCGAGGGAAAAAACTGAGTGAAAAATGATGTAACTATGATCTCACTTTTTGAAGCCGTGCCCTTAGCGCTTCTAGTTCTTCGTCATCATCTTCACCCTCCCCAATAGCTCCTTCCTGAAAAATTTTGCAATAAAATTAGTTGTAGGCTTCTTGACATGATTAAGTAAGAAAAAACTAACTGGCTCAAAATTATGCATACTTCGTGTGAGGTGCTTCCTTTCTGGGCGGGTACTCTCACTCTTTCCTTCCTGATAGCTTCTGGAAGCTGTGCAGCCGTCTCACCAGCTAATTCTGTCAGGACCTTTTCGACTTCTTCTTCAATTTCCTCTTCTATATCATCTGAATCCAATGCCGTGTCAAGAGAATCGTTCACCATTTCTTCAATAACCCCAGCCTACAAACAACATTTATGACAACGAAAGTTCTCAAATGATATCAGAAGAAGAACTATAGCTCTGAAGGGGAAAAACCACAATTGTATAAAGAAAAGCAAGTATTACTGACACAGGTATCAATTAGAAAAGCACATAAATAATTTCACCTAATAAAAAATAATCGATACCTATGTCATGCAAAAGTACTCTCCAGTGCTACAAAAATCAAGCTTTCTCAATAGACTGACAATTGTTTGCTCAGATATGCTCATCTTTCCATTCATTTATTTATTTTTTCAATTTTTTCCAAGAATATAAGCTAGTAAATTTCCAGTATATGTCAATTTATTGACGGCAAGAACTTGACTATATGGTCAAATTTCAAAAGCTGTAAATAAACCCTGCTGTTTCTTTATGGGAAAAGCAATCAAATTTCTCAGCAGAAACATAAATCCAAAAGTAAATTTAGTCACAAAGACTTTGGTCCTTTTTTTCAGCCTCAACAGATAATATATCCGTCCAGACAGCCTGGGGAAGCATAAATCGGTGACATTGCTGGATGTGGAACTTGAGAATATGCACAACAAAACACTAGGTTGTTTTTGCTTTCACCAAGCAATAAAGTACTTCTATATTAATAACATCTCCATCAGGTCAAGAAATAAATTACCTTTGTCATTTCTTTGCTAAATTCTTGCATTGTAGCGGCCACTTCTGGAGCTTTCATAAGGTCATTGACAAGTTTCATGACCTCAGCGCTCTTAGATAAATGACCCACTGTACGTGCAATAGCTGCAAAACCATCCCAACATATGATTATCAAAATATTTATTTGGAAGTACAAGTGACAGTAAGGTGCGAGAGTTCTTCCCCACTAGTGCAAATAGGAAGGAAAGCACATAAAACAATATTATGATTATATGATTTATTCATTAAGTGCTATTTTCCAATTGTTCAGGCCATTAAATCTAAGTTATAAGTACAACACAGAAAAGGCTTGTCTGAAAGAAACAGGCTTTTCCTGCTGAATGCACATTCACAAATCCATCAAAGTTTCCATTAAAAGATTAAAAGAGTTTAACACCATGTATTTAGATCAAGGTGCTGCCAACATTCAACTTAAAATGTATAAAAAATCTTGTGTTTAAACTTACCAAAAATAATGGAATTACAATCATACTTGAGACAGACACCAAAACATCTTTGAATCAAGAACAAAATAATGACAAAACTTTCAAACTTTACACTGAAAAGGCAAATTCTTTGAAATCCTGCAGCAGAAGCTGCTAACTGGAATCCAATATATTACGATGATGCCTGATTTGTGGCCTAAAACAGTTGTTTTTTTCTTCTTAGTAAATAAATATGTTAGTAAGTTAGAAAAACAAGGTCCAATATACACGGCATATGTCCCAGAGAATTATCACAAGACCCAAAGCCTCCAACCCAGTTGTGAACATGATACCAGTCAAAATCTTAAAAAAAGAAAATTCACCAAAATGCTCCTTTCCTCTCTCAGAAAATCTAATATTTTACTGTATCTCCTTTGCTTTTGATGCAGGTTGCTAGAAATATCAATGTACGATAATCTTGTTAGTTCTTAATGAATGAACAACATTAGTAAATAAGTTCAATTTCTAACTACATTTAGATTTTGAAACATTACATCAAGCAAAAACGGAAGCAAAAGTGAAAAGTTCGTCAAACCATTTTGACTCTTATTTGCTTTCTTTCTTTCTTTTTTTTTACGTTTGAATTTATATTTCACTTTGTAATAAAAGCTTTACCAATAAAAGCTACAATAAACAAAGTGCTTCAAGAGAAAAGAAAAGTGCCATAAACAAAATATGGACCGTTTCTATTCAATCAAGAAAGAATTTTAAGGTGAAAAGAAACTAAAAGAAGAAACGCTTAAAAAGAAAAAGGACAAAAATTGTATCCCCATTCATCAAGATCACTATTTCTACAAGAAAGACTGCTAGGTTACAATTATTTCTTAACACAGGATAATTAAAATTGTCATGTCAAGTCCAAAATCAAATTCTTCCAAAAACATTATAGTTTCTTTGAAATCATCTCATTAGTTTAACACTCTAATTCAGAACATCTTGATTCTACAAGTGTGTCACGCTACTGCTCATAGGATGAAATATGTGTGTGCAAAGAAGCATAAACAATGTGTTAAGATAGTATTATACCAACACTCTCTCCAAGATGCATTGATATTGAATTCAATTGGGCCTTATTCTCATAAAGACGGTTAACTGCTTTTCTTGACATCAAAATTTCCTTTGCAAGTGCCTGAGATATGGTAGAAGGTATGAAATTTCAAACTTGGTAAGCAAAAATAAATAAATTAAAATAAGGTGAACAGCAATTGACATTCAATAGGAAGACCACATAAAAAATGTATAAATGGGCTACAAGCAACTGAGAATTTGACTTTGATATACAAGCAAGAAATCTAGTTATATGTTTGACAAAATTCCATCCAAATGAGATTTTGATATCATTCTCAGTAGTAGCACCAAGTTTCACTATTTTTATACCACCTTAGGACCAAGTATTCTTCCCAACTCGAAGAAATACAGATTCCAGAGGCCTTTTATCAAAAAAAGAAGGCACTGCATGCAAGAATGGCATTTCCAAATTGATCCCAGTATTTGGAAAAGGAAAAATCGTACTTGTTAAATTTCCCTTAAAGTTACAAAGTATAAAAAAACAAAATGAACAAACACGGATTAAACACAGGTGTGAAATTATCAATGATCAAACCAGAAGCAAGGGGTGATAGCCGATATGGATACAGATGAAGCACATCAATTACAATTCCTATCAAGATCTCAAGTATCAACACCATAATGCATTACCCTTAATTATTGCTATTTAAGTGAAGTAAAGCAAACAAATTGAAACCAAACGAAATGGCCAGATAACAATATCAAGAAGACAATTTACTGAATTTTCTAGCAAGGCTCAAACTAGTCGTAAGTTATTTTTGCTACAGTTATTGTGCACTGCCATTAGCTTCTCTTCCAATTATGTCAATTCAAGGCAAAAATGGGAAAAAAAAGAAAATCAACTATTAATAGCAAATGTAAAAACTCAATCAACTTGAGAATGATTTCAATCAAAATTCAAAACCTATAAAGTCAGACAATTACCTTAGCAGAGACCATGTCATTTCTCTTGGCAGCATCTTTAATTGCTTTTTGTACACTTTTCTCCTCTCTCTGAATATCTAAAACCCAACCACCAACCCATTAATTTTATCAGGCACAAATTCACCACAAAAACACAAAAACTCATAATCTCATCAATCAGAACAACCCATGTTACAGGATAAACAAAAATAATAAGTATTTCTGGAACACCCACCAAAAAATAAACAAAAATCAAATTAAAAATAAATAAAAACTTGCCTCTTATTTGGCGCTCCATATTGCGACATTCTTGGCGAAGCTTTCTCTGCCAATCTCTCAATTGCTGTTGTGGGTTTGGTTTTGGTTTTAACATACTCTTAACTTTATCCATGTCTCTCTAAAATTCTTATTACTCCCTCGAAAAAGTGAAGAGGAAAAATAGAAAGAAAAAACCGAAGAAAATAATTCACAAAAAGGGAATTTCTAACGAACAACAAAGTTGGACTTGTTTGAAGAGGGCTGCTTAGGATCAAAGCAATATTTTCTATTTCCGTGTTTGTTTCCGGGATTGTTTAAAATTTTTCTCTCGGCAGCAAAGATCGTTGTGACAACGTGCTGCTAGTAAGAGGAAGCGGTGTCGTTTTGAGTTGACATTGCAACAACAAACCGCGTTGATTTGTCAGATGGTTTTCAACTTGTTATATTTTTGTCGACTTGTGAGTTGTACGGATGGGCTGAATAACTACGACTACGAGAATTTAGAAATGGATTTTTTTATGCCATCCATTTAAATTTCATTGAATTTAAATTATTTCGGTTAATTCTTTGATGATTTTTGGAATTATTTTTATTACAATATGAACAAATTTCAACAACTTTTCTTAGTATTAAAATTTTGAACATGAAATTTACGAGATAAGATTTGTTCAATTCTATATTTCTCACACAATTGCACTTATATTATTAAAATTATAGTTTCGAGTTACATATTTTTTTTTCCCCATTTTAGAATAACTGTAATCATTAAACTAATTAATTATCCTAGCGTGGTTTGATCTGTGTATTGCAGTGGTTCCACCCAATTCATACCTGAGTTGATTTTCAAGACTAAAACTTTTATATAAAAGACTATGATATATTATGTGGTTGATACTCAGAAACAATATTTTTACTTGTTACTGTTTCAGGTATGTTATTATGAATATAATTTAAAATGAATCTTAATTATAAATCGCAAGACTCTGAAAAAACACTCAACACTTCCTAAATACCATTACATATTAATTTAGTTTTGTTAAGGTATACGTCCTATAGGAGGATGCTAAAAAAATATAAACTCATAATTTTTTTTTTTTTGGTTCAATTTTGTTCGATTTAAAATGAGTTTTTAATATTATTTTTTAAAAAATTAGTTTTTAATATGAATAACAAATAAAAACATACCTTACGTGACTTCACACAATTGCAACAAATTCTGAAACTATACTCCAATTGCTGTAATTTACTTTGCTATTACCTAAAATCGTATTTTTTAATTGAAAATAAAAATAAAAAGAAATCAGATTTCATAAAAAAAGGAATCAGAAAAAGAAAACTTAATTCCTTGAATGGAAGGGGAATTAAGTTCCCTTTCCCGCAGCAACTGAATTATTGATTTATTTTTAGGGCCCAAATAACTTCATTTCTAACCGTGTTTAATAAATACTTAATTATAAATCAAAAATTTTATTTTATTTCCCTAATTATGATAACTGATTGGTAAAATAGAATATATTGTTTGAACCAAAATAATTTAATAAAAATTTATATTTGTTATCATGATTTTATATGCCTTATAAAAAAAATATTTCACAAGGAAAAACTTATATTATTATAATTTTATACAGTGAGCTTGATTCTTTTAATTTTGTAGATAATTGACAAGCATGACCATAAAATATCCTATTCATAGTTATATATATATATATATATATATATATATATATATATAGTTAACATGTCTAGAATATAAATTTATTCAAAATTTGATTATATAAAAGAACTTAAAATGACTCTTTTAAAATATGAAAATACTCTAGCTACCAGCACGAATAGGAAAGCAACTCCTACACTTCCCGGTATTTATTAATTGATAAATGTGAAATTCAAATCTCTATCACAAATATAAAGTGAAAAAATACTAACCACTCGAACTATATGTAAAATATGATTAAAATTCAATTCTACAAAATTGACTACAATATCTATATGATAGCATGAACTAATAATAGGCGAGGTTGACTTGTTTGAATAAAATAAAATTTAAGCATGGTCTGTATCCGGGCCCTCAACCTCTGTTGGGCCTTAACATTGCGGCCCATCCCGATCCATTTGGCATCCCAACATTTGATAAATACATGCAATTTACAATTTCCTACTGTAAACTATGCAGTTTAGCAGTTCTTATTTTTCAATCACTTCCTGTTCTTACTTTGACAAATAAAACTACTACTTCCATCACAACTTGAACTATAATCCATGCCACTTGGAAGGCTGTTCAAGCTCAAAGTTGAGGCAATCAGGGGCGGACAGTAATTATATTTAATTTAAATATAAAAAAAATATCTTAGTTTTGGACCCCGGCTCCCCCAATTTCCCTCTTCTCGTTCTGCCCCTGGAGGCAATTACTATCAGATATAAAGAGAACATTATGACATGAATGTATGAATCTTACATGTAGTCCATAGCATTTTTCTTCCTCTCATGAAGCTGATAAACAACAAAAACAGCTACAAAACAGCTACCCTTTACCGTATCTCAAGAGTTCAAACAGAACAAGATATACGTCAATTTCATGTTCCTCAAATTACTATTGAAACATGGATATCAAAACACCAAAAGAGAAATGGGAAGGACAACCCTGACTAGTCACTAATCAGTGATGGTTAATCGCTAATGCATTGAAGAGTAACAAATAGTCTACGAATAAAAAAAATTGGAAGAATCTCCTACGAGATATTGGATTGAGTACCGGATCACAAAAAATGTCCAGTATTCTCCACTGTAACTTATTCTCCATCTTGCTACTTGACTGCTATTGTGCTGTTATCGAGTACCTAATCAAACAGCCCTTCATCATGCCAAATATCAACCAAAAAGTCAACCATTTCCTGCAAATCCACCAGTCAATAAAATTGCCACGAGCAATTTGCCACAAATACAAGCATAGACTTGAAAAGGGAAGTTCTGATTGGCATAAGAAGAGACACTGAGCTGAATAATTTCTTTTTTCCCTTAAGATTGCCTTCTCGAAAACATTATCAAAATTTAGTTCATAAACTTCAAAACGTTTTTGTGCCTCTCTACATACATGCATGGGCACATGAACACATTTTGTGCCTCTCTACATACATGCAGCGAGACATAACACACATTTATACCATAAACTGCTTACTAATCAGAAGTTCTAAACAGACTGATGTAATCAAAATCAATGAAGGTGTGTATGCCAATGAAAATGAGCTTACAGGTAATGGGATTGGCTCAGAGAAAGGCTCATTATTTGAGAGAAGCTCATCATATGTCGTCGACCAGCTGCAACCAAAATTTATTGAGTTATTTTCCGCAGACTATAGCAGTGACCTGAATAACACCAACATACAATATGTGGAAATACCCCAATACACTTAACTAAATGGAAAAGGACAAGAGGAGTCACACAACTCTTTTTGAGTAGAAATATAAGGCACAATAAATGCAATTTATGTTTATCCATATAGCATATAAAAATAAAATCAATCACACGGCCCTTGTTCAAATAGAAAAAATGGGCATAATTGATTCTATGTACGTTTAAGCACATAGCATATACCCCTTCATCTGTTCTTACATGTTCAAAACTCAAAAGGATTTCCTAGATAGTTCTTGTAGCATTTGAGACATAATTTACTTAATATAAAAAATACCATAGAATTGAAACAATTTGTATGAGTGTTTTAAGACTGTAGACAGAGTTTCTAATGAAACTTAAAACCTTAACTAAGAATCTTTCTCCTTTCATTTTACTGAAATTCAACAAAGTTTGGGTCATAATTCAGGGAATAACATCGAAATATATGATTGATCACATCCAACAGAAGAGGAAGTGATGACCAACTTTCCATTGATGAGAAGGTTCAGGAACATTTCATATTCAAGAGACAACAGGCCAATTGAGTAGACTTCTCAATCTCTTATTCCAGCATTTCAAAACTTTCAAAAATTTCTGTATATTGGTTGTCTATATTCATGAGAAAGACAATGATGATTTCATACTAAAACCAGAAATTTTTGCAATTTACCAGTCATAATTTTTCTCTTTTATGTTCCTTTTCAATCGACAATTGAGAAGTATTACTTAGGTTACACTGAAATCTGCTGCTATCCATATTGTAAATTTTCCAAGCACATAAATTATAAAGAAATAAATCATAATTATACCTTATAATTGGATCCTTTTCCATTCTTTCTGGTCGTTGAGACTGATCCCCTATCCACTTTCTTCTATTCTCATGCCAAGCAATTTCGGCTACATAAGATATTCAGGCAGATTAAAACTCAAAGAACAACAGTTCAGATCACCAAGCATGTATTAACAAGGAAAAACCTGAAACAACAACATCCAGAGAAAAGAAATGAATCTATATGCAATCATACAACTACATGTTCATTTATTTTCTAATGTTCCTTTTTTATCCAAATGCTGTGACTGTAGAAGATTTATTTATCATACAACTCCATATATGTTCTAGTCAACTATTTGCATGGATGGTCATTATTGCGACCAAGTGTTCCATTCTGCCTTGTAAAATAATGACAAGGGCCCCAACAATTTGAACCCTTATCCTTCCTATCCTTTTCAAATTCTCCTCACACTGTGAGACATCTTATATTACAGAATATTATATCACATGAATCCAAGTCTATGATGTATGAGCAAACGTTTCTTAACAGAGTCCACCTTATACAAAATTGGGTACATAATTTGACAAAAACCACTACAATGATGGATCAAGTATCTTGATAAATTTTGGTACTTAGAACTTGCAAGTAATGATGAGTTCTTCAGAGATTACAAAAATTAGGAAAAGATCTTCACTGGAATCATCAGTATATATCATCCAAAGCAAGAAACTTACCATGATTAACAAATCCGGAAGCACTCCTGTTTTTTCCTGCCGGCATATTTTCTTCCTTGGCAGGTGTCGAATAATCGGTAGATTGCTTCTCATTGAAACAGGAACTTACAGCACTTACCTCCATTTCTTGGGTACTGAATGACCATTCCAGTCTGGAATTACACAACAATTGATAACAAGCTTTCCTTACTGCAAGATCCCTCTAGGTTCTGTCAAAAGATATGGCCGCTTCGAATGTAGCAAGGCTCCCAGAGAAACAACTGCTCGGCATAAAATATGTCTTTAGTGTCATAAGCATATTAAATAAATATATAAAGAAATTAGCAGTGCAGACACAACGCCATAATTAATAATAAATGTTCTATTTGCTTTGGAAAAAGTGACAAATTCTTTCCATTTACTTGCTTCTTATACTATATGTAGCTTTTACAATAACTAAGCATACTAGACCTTATTTTGCAAATTATCAACACCAATTTGAATCTCTTAAATGTTCCCCAAAAATTAATTGCAAGACTCCAGAACCATAGAAACATATTTTTCTTAACTATCACTTCCTTCAAATTGGTAATTTATGAATTCTTCACAGATATAATCTCCAATTTAAACTGCAGGAAACAAATCTTTGCTGGGACTAAACGATATTTGAGCTAACAAGAAAATGTCAACTTCACTGCAGATTTTGTTGAGCAACAGAAAACTGTTGGTGCTTGTATAACTTTCTTCAAGATATTATTTCATTCAGAGGTCAAAAGAAGTTTGGGTACTTAAGCTAGCAGGTAACTTAGAATTCGGAACTGAAACAGAAACTCTCAAAAGTCCTGATTCTTGAAAGGTAGCATGTCTATCAAATTCAATACGTGCCTTGGCGGCTAAAAAACCCATTCTATCAAGCAATTGGCTATATTGTCCATGCTTCGGTGTCTGTTTAAGAGTTTTACTTTTTTGCAACCTTGTAACAATTCCTCTTTTAAATCTACAATTTACGGGGATGTCAATAAAAGCATGCCAAACACCACTCCAAAAGGGAATTGTAAACACATTTCTATTTCTATAGCAATCTCATGCCATCATATGTCTCCTCTACAATGCTTGCCAAGAATAACCATTTCGAATCTCACAACCTTTCGACACAAAAGCTTGTCAAGATCAATTTAGCATAACTTCTAGTCCACCACGTTAACAACAATCAAAACCACAAGTCTTGATGCCATCTTCCAGCTAGATTCAATTTAATTTAGCTTCCGCCCCATCTTGCTAAAATCCGTACTTACCCAAACACCTCATCACTATTGTGCCATCTACTGGTCTCGGTGCCAAGGATTAAAACTAAATTGTCAACCATTAAATTTTTTTTTTTTGCTCACCACGAATCTATCAACATTAAATCTCAAGATTCCTTTTCTTTCTCAGCTTTCGCATTTCATATGAATACCGTTTCTTTCAGATTAAAATCAAATAAGAAAAACAAAACCTCATCACAATAACAGAAATCACAGAGATTGTTATAATAAAGAACAAAAATAAATGATTGAAAAGGTAATCAATTATTCCAAACATAGCAATGCAATTGATGCTTTCGAATGAAGAACAGAAACAAACCCATTTGAGGTTCAAAAGATTCAAAAAGATTCCATAAACGCAATAATGAATAGAATTTTTTTTTAAATAATAATAACAGTAATAAACAAGAAAAGAAACAGAACAGAGGCATACCTTATAGAGGACAATTTATGATAGAATCCAATAGAAAAGTTTCTTCACTGTAATCGAATTAGAAAGTCATTCACTTTTTTTTTTGGCTTCCTGTTTGAGTTTTTACTTTCTTCCAGTTTTTTCAGTTGTTCTATCCTTTTTCTCTGTAGTTGACGTGGATTTGATTCAGCATTGGGTTTGGATAAGCTATTTTACAGTGTGATGACTAATAAAACCTTGCCATACTTCATTATCAGTGGTAGGACGAGGGTGTTTTGGTAATCTTGTATTTCAAATTAGGTTAGGCCTTTGACTGTAAGGTAATATTGTGATCTTGATATTTCTTCTCAATTTTTTATAAAATTGGTGTATGGAGTCCTTGTTTCATGAAAATAAAAATAATAATGATAATAAAAAAAAATTAATGTATCATGACTTTGGCTCATATACATCAGATTAGCCACGTAAAATGTTCTGTGACAATATATATTATATACAAAGACGGATCTATGATTTTTTTATTTGGAGGAACTGTAGTATTAAAATAAAATAATTAAGGGCCAAAATGAAACAATCAAAAATTTTTTTTTAATAAATATAAAATTTTTGCATCATATCTTTAATGTTTATTTTATTATTTTTATTAAATATTAAATAATAATAATAATAATAACAATACAATAAATTTAATGTATTATAACCTCTGTGAATACCTCCTGCGGCTGGTGTTTTTAAAATTAATTGTGATGCTTCCATTGATGTAAGCGTGAATTATAAAGAGTTGGGTGTTGTCATCCGTGATTGTTCGATGTTTGTTATGGCTTGCTATTCGATGGGTTTAGCAGTGTCTTTCTCTCCCTCTATTGCAAAAGCTCTAGATATTCAGTGTGATCTGAAGTTAGCTACGGAGGCAGGCTTTTCCCTAGTTTGTTTGGAGTCTAATGCGTTAGTTGTTATAGGTTAGTATTTGTTGAATAATACTCCTTATTCTGAGATGTTGTTGTGATATTATCGCTTTGATTAGGAGATTGAATGTTAGGTTGCTGGATTTGTCCCGAGATTGGCAAATAAGGTTGCTCATGGTCTTGCCAAGTTTGGTTTATCCTTTGTTGATGAATTTGTTTAGTTAAAAGATTGTCCACTTGAAAAGTTTGGTCTGATTGATTTTCCAGAATAATTTATTTGGATTCTCTTGAATAAAATCCATTTTTCCTATAAAAGAAAACGTCAAAAGTCGAAATATTTTGTTTGTTAAAGTATATTTGATTAATTTTCTCTTTACACAACATCAGAATCTCCAAAAAAAACATTATCTTGTGTAAAATGTTTTTCGGTGGAAATATAATTATTGTATATGTGTGGATTTAGATGAAATATAATATTTAAATTCATTATTTTATATTGATTAAAAATACATCCACTCCGCTCGTTTATTGTTGATTAAAAGGTATTGAATAAACACATTTATTCATAGTTTAAGTGGTTAATGTATTTCTCTCTCACCTCAGTAATAACTACTGCATGTTAGATCTATTCAATTTAAAATAATAAAGGTTGGTTCAGGTGACAAGTAGCGCTTCATTTAGCTTGGAGTTAACTCTTAGTGAGGTGATATATCTACATCCTCATGCTCTGTTCGCGGTAAAAATTCCTAAACTTCGGCCCTGATAGACGCGGAGTGGTCAGCCTATCCGCCAACAATTTTATGTACCAAAAAAAGATAATATGATATGATGTTGTCATTTGTCAATGAAATTTATTTTAAGTAAACATGATAAAATGTATATGCTTTTTCTTAACTCAATTGCTACATTTTTAATATGGTTATAAAACCATAGAAAGGAAGCGGATGGTCAAAATATTTTAAATAAAGTAGCTTTTTCCTGGACAAAAATAGAAATAACTGTGATTAATAACACTTTTAGATGTAGCCGACAATGATTATCGTTAATTACCAATGGCGTTTTCGTATTCACGTTAAAAAAGTCATATTTCTCTTGCGCGGTGAACTACTATGTAGAAAAAAATAATAACAATAAAATCAACTTTAGTTGACAACAAAGAAGTCATACTTCGTGATTGGAAATGTGAAATTAATCATATTTTCAAAGAAAGTAATTGAGTTGCTGATGCCTGATGGTATGATAGGGTTAGGTAAGGTTGTGGAGTTAGTGGATGATCAAATTTAGGGCACAGTATCTATTACTGTATATAATATATATATATATATATATATATATATATTTAAAAATTCTGAGAGGATCAAGGTTCCTCACCCCTCAAAGGATCCGCCCAGAGAGACGTGGGTATCAGGTTTTTTTTTGAGGAACCTCCACATGAGATTTATGACTTTTCAGGTGTTTCATTTGCTAGGTGGTGTACTGATTTTTTTAGGCTATTTGCCCTACCAAAAACAAAAAAAGTCATACTTCTTGGACTTAGCTAATCTAAGTGACGTGTTTATTTATGACCATTCGGAAATTTTGAGATTAATGGTGTTTTCTTTGTATTAATTTTAGAGCTTATTGCATGAACCTCCTCTAAAATTTTATCAATTATAAATGGAGTTAACTTTATCGTTTATTAATTAACATATACCTTACCCTTAGTAAAATTTGGTCAAATGTAACAGTTGATCAGAGGAGGTCTTTATAAAAAAATTGAAGAATTAGTTAAAAGTTGAATCCGCCTGTAATGAAGCAAATTCAAAAAAGGAAAAAATTTTGTCAATAAACCCAAAAGTTGACTCCGTCTCTAATTGAGTAAACCTCAGAAAAGGTAGGCGTTATTTACTCTAAATTTTAAATAATAAATTTTAAAACAAACTTTCTAAATGTGGATGTTAAATAATATTAGCTGTTTGTCATTTATCAAATTATTCCACAACTATATGCTGATCATATTGATACTTATGAATAAGATGCTACATCATTTGGGATCCAATTTTATGGTTTATTTTTTCTTTTATATGTATAGTATTACTCCTTGGCGGGCAATGGATGATATGTTATTTTGATAATATATTTGAGTTGAATAATACAACCAAACAACCGACCTTAGCTCAGTTGGTAGAGCGGAGGACTGTAGTGGGTTGCTCCTGTTAGATATCCTTAGGTCGCTGGTTCGAATCCGGCAGGTCGGAATTTTTTTCATTATAGAAAATGTTGTAGCCATTAGGTGGTGTTTGGTTTAATTTTTCAAAACTGTTTTTTTAATTATTTGTTTCCACATCATCTTCTTTTATTTGTTAAATTTTTATTGGTTTATTTAAATAGGTTAAGTTATCAAATTGTAAAAGGTTAAAGGATAAAAGTGTAATTATCAAGATTAAAGTGGTCAATGTATATCTTTTATCATGTTCAAATGTATTTTAAAAATTTAAGAATAAATGAATTAAATTTTAAAAATAAATTAAAAAATAATATTTTTAAATAAATTAGAAATTAAAATAATAATACCCATTTGTAATATTCAAAGAGTGAGGACTCTTTTCTCAAAAAAAAAAAAAGGAGTGAGGACTCTCTTGAACTTTGACTAACTGTGACTTTTTTATTTGTCTATTTTAAATAGACTTATGTATTGCTCATTGACCAGTTGGGGGTTGAATCCATAGTTGAAGGTTCTTGAGTCTTGAAGCGTGAGAGTTGAGCCTGACTTGTTCATCTTTAAAAAAAATAATAATAATAATAAAAAAAATAATATTTGTCAATGATTAACCTCAAGTTAGTGATTTAGGATAATAGAATGACCAATTCTTCCCTTTCTTTCTCTAGCTCTCTCTGTTGAGAGTGACTAGAGAAGAACAGTGGAAGCAGACCCCTTGCTTTATGCGAGTTTATCTCACCCTTCTTGGGTGTTTTTCTTACTCCCTTTACTCTTTTTTCTTCTATTTTCCGTTTGGTGTTGTTTTTGGGTGTTGTTCCGAACTGATAAAAGGTAGATTAGGATGGATCCAGACGAGATTGTGAGAAGGTGCGACAAGCTGTCTTTGTTTGAAGCGGATGGACCCATAGCGAAAATTGATGGCGATCTGCATGAAAAGGAGCTAGAGAGTGTTTCTAGGAGCTTAGTGGGTAGAATCATTGCTAATAAGGAAATCAACCATGATGCATTCAAGGCAATGATCCCGAAAGTTTGGAGAACCACGAAGGAGGTAGACATTGAGCTGGTTGGATCTAACCCCTTCATGTTCAGATTCAGATGTATGTGGGACAGGAAGAGGGTTTTAGAAGGGGACTCGTGGTCATTCGATAAACAACTTGTTGTTCTTAAGGAGATTCCAAGGGTTGGTAGGATTCGGGATGTAGCCAGGAACGTAGGTAAAGGTAGGTAATATATAGTGAATCATACTTATGTATTACATAAGTAATATATATACAAGTTTAATTAAAAGAAAAGACAAAAATACAGTACCAGATAAACATACAATGCAGATACAACAAAAAAAAACTACGTAGCTTATGATTATTTAAAATATCAAACTTATCAATTATAAAATCTGAATCAATAGCATCAGCAATTTCTATCTCAATATAAATAATTATAGAGTTTGCTAGAAATTCTTGCTTCGTTTTATTACAAAGCGATGTCTTAAAAAGTTTCATTGCTGAAAATACTCGTTCTGTTGTCGTTGTGAAAACAGGAAGAGTCGACACCAAGCAAAGCTTCTGGGTTTGTCGACGAACCTAGGTTCTGGGTTTAAACGCGAACCCAACTTCTAGGTTCGTCGATGAACCCAACTTCTAGATTCGAATGCGAACCCAGAAATAAACCCATATTTGGGTTCGTTTTTAGGAACGAACCCATAATCTGGATTCGAATACGAACCCAAGTTCTATGTTCGAATGCGAACCCAAGTTCTGAGTTTGTTTCTGGGGTTAGTTTGGTTCGAATACAGTTCGAGTGGAGTTCGACGAACTCAATATCAATTTTTTTTTTAAAATTATTATTTTTTAGCAAACAATATTAAAATAAAATAATTAATTAAATAATTAAAATAAAATAAACTACTAAATAATTAAAAAAAAAGCACTTACTGGACAAAGGAGTGGTGACCGAACACAAATGGAAACATAATTGGACAAAGGAAGTAGAATTGTTGTGAAGAGAAGGAAAAAAATAATAAGGAAAGAGAAGGTAAAGGTTGTGAATTGTGAGTTGTGGAAAATAAAGACAAAATTGTGAATTGTGAGCTGTGTAGAGAAGAAGAAAAATATATAAGAGGAGCTGAGCTTGTTCTAGATCTAATAGCAAGAACGTGTGAGCTGTGAGTTAATGACGTTGTAAATTGGGTCTTTTAAAAATAAAAGTATTAATTGAACCGAGTTAATAATGTTGTAAATTGAACCTTCACGAAATAAAAATATTAATTGGAATAAGTTTTTAGTGGGTTAAAATATAAATATGGATGAATAAATGTATAAAATACTATTACTTTTTTTTTCAATTGATTTCAAAAAAAAAAAAAAAAAATCATTTTGGCTTAAGCCCACCCTAGCCCTCATAGAGCTACGTCTTTGGGTAGGATCGAGCACATTGATTTAAAATTTTCTCCCTTTTGGGTCCAACTGTGTAATCTCCCCCTTTCTTGTATGAATAAGATGTGAGTCTTGTTCTTAGGGGTTTGATTGGGGAGGTTAAGAAGATCGACTCGGGTCCGAATGGTGCCTGTTTAGGGAAATTCTTGACGATCAAATTATGGTTGATACGGTTGCTCCTTTGAAGAGAGGTTTGAGGGTTTCTTTAAGTAATGGTAAGGAGATGTGCTCAATCTTGGTGTGCTATGAGAGGTTGCCAAACTTTTGTCATTGTTGTGGTAAATTGGGCACCTGGTAAAAGATTGCCAAGAGATAGAGCCTAGGTTGATTGATGAATCGCTATTTTGTTTTGGTCAGTGGATGAGGGCTCCTGTTCCTGATAGAACCAAATTTAAGGGGGAATCGATTTTCAAAGCCAAAAGAGAAGGAAAACTGATTATTCTAGTGGCAACCTAGCTGAAGCAAGAGAGGTGGTTGTAGAGATGAAGAAGGGTTTTGGCAAAGCAATAGAGGTGATGGTTGAGATGAATAAGGGTTTTGATGAAAGGAAAAAAGAGAATGATCATGTTGTTAATGTAAACAAAGAGGGTGGTCACATGGTGGTTCAACATTCTACTAAGGCTAAAGTCTCTGGTTTTAATTCTATAGAGGAAAAGGCTCCTGTTAGTGAATCTGATTCTGCGTTGAAGAGTTTGACATCTGATGTGTGGGGCAATTCTATTGCAACTATTAGTTCAGGGGATCAATCTTCTGTTCACCTCAAGTGTTTAGAGGATAGAGATGAGGTTACTCGTCCGAAAATGAAGAGGTATAAACGTCTTGCCAGAGGTTATAAGGCTTCAGGGATTGAAGAAGATAGTAAAATAGTGTTGGGGAAAAGGGTGCTTGTCTTCGAGGAGGTCCAAAATAAAAAGAAAGGAAAATTGTCTTCTGATACAGCGGCAGTGGTTGGGGATCAACACCGCCGTCAGCCATGAAAATCATAAGTTAGAATGTCCGAGGGTTGAAAAACTCTTGGACATTCATATTCCTACATGATTTGGTTCGCCAGGAGAACCCTAACTAGTTTTTCTCTCGAAAACTACACTTGACAGTGGTAGTTCTCACAAAATCCGGGTTGGTTTGAGAATGGATAGATGTTTTGTTGTTGATCAAGTAGGTTTAGGTGGTGGTTTGATGTTGCGTTGGAAGAATAATATTGATGTTTCTGTGCTTTCGTTTTCGAATGGTTATATTGATTCAACGATTAAGGATGAGGATGGTCTACTTTGGCGTTTCACGGGTTTCCACGAGGATCCCTAGACAATCCTTGAGAGTTCACTCTTGGACTCTCTTTCGAAGATTGGCTAGTCTGAGTAGGTTTCCTTGGATTGTTGGTGGTGATTTTAATGAGGTTATTAAGGATAAAGAGAAAGAATGGGGAGTTTGTAAAAATAGTTGTAACATCCCTAATTTCGCATATATATGAAAAGTATTGTTGAACTAATATTGAGTATGTGAATGTGATATTTATGATTTGAAGGGGTGGAAAATGTAATTAAATGTATGTATTTTTTTTTGTTTCCAAGTGGAGCAATTGGAACGGTCAAACAATGGGTGAAGCGAAGGGAGAAAATATTGGACAGTGAGCATCGCGATCAGCCTCGCGACCAGAGATCGCGGTAGCTGCTCACGATAAAAGTGGCAAAATTGGACCAGTGAGTACCGCGACCAGAGATCGCGATAGCTGCTCACGATGAAGGGGTAAAATTTCCACCAGTGAGTATCGCGACTGAGCGTCGCGACCACCGCTAGCGATACGCGGTCACGATGGCTCAAAATGTTTAAAAAAAAATAAGCACCGAGTGATTGAAGCGGTGCCAGTACAAATAGAAAACAGAACAAATTAGAGAGCAAAAGCTCTCAAACAGAACATAAACCATAACGGGAGATAGAAGAGAGAAAAGAGGAGAGAGAAAGGATAGAAGAAGAAGAAGAAGAAAAGAGAAGGAGAAGAAGGAAAGAGAAAGGAAAGGATATCCAGGTTCGGTGTACACTCGTTTTCGAATTTTCAGTTTTCCAGAATATTTCGGATTGATTGAATTTTATTAATGTTGAGTTATTTGAATTATATTGATTATAGTTTATTGTTTGAAATTGATTTTTGGAATGATTTGAATTATAATATAGTTTATATCTAAAATATTGATTGTGAATAATATTCTGAATTGATTTTAATACGTTTTGATTCTATATTGTTATGAAATATAGTTGAAGGTGATTTTGATTATATTATGTTTGTGAACTGTATCGAAAAATGATTTCGGGACATTTTGATTTAATATTGGTTTCAGAAATATATTTGAATATATTTTTGGATTAATTTGATGTGATTATTGATTGAGAAATATATTCGTAGTGTGATTTCGTATAGATTATTAACGAAATTTGGATTTTAAAAAGTATGTTTATTGATTTGAAATATTTGAAAATTAAATTTGAATATAAAAAAGGATTTGCGAAATTGTATTTCGGAATTGAAATGTCAATATGGAATTTGAATGATTTGAAATGAATTTGAGAAAACGTTTTGCGAAATGGCTCTGATATGTTATTTGAAATGAACATAGATATGGATATATGAGGTTGACATGTCAATTGGGTTTTTCTGAACAGTACTGTGCCGATATATTCTGATGCACCACCCTATGAATAGTGTAGGCCCCAAGTGCCGGTCCTAGGGTAGGGAGCTTTGATCTGTTTGTGCCACCCTTTGGATAGTACAGGCCCCAAGTGCCGATTCTAGCATTAGAAATCTGATATGAGACATTTACAGTGGGTAACATAATTGGTGTCCAACTCTAATCTGATGTTCGGAAGGTAGCCCGTTTGTATCCGATGCCGAACAACCCGTAATCCAGTCCGATAACTTATGTTATGTATGTTAAGGGCCCAGTATGAAAACTGATTTGTTATATGAAAGCATTTGAGAAATTATGAAGATTTTGTCTGTTGATTGATTTTGAATACTGTATTTGTTGAATATATGATTTGATTTGACATAAGCCCCATATATGCTGTATTGATATATGTTATTTATATTTTTGATAAATTGATAAAATTAGTATATTTGAATATACAATTTTGTGTACACCCACTAAGCAATATGCTTAGCGTGTTGAGTTTTTTCACACGTAGGTAACAGAGGTTCCAAGAGAGATAAAGACAAAGAAGAGTAGAGACTGTAGGAGCAGAGTCCAGAGTCACATCGTTCCTATATATTTTGGTAGTCCTTTTATAATAAGTTTATATGTTTTGATACAACATGCATATACAGAAAATGTTTGTATAAATGTGAAGAACTTCCGCTATGTAAATATTTTATTATATGTTTATGTTATTTGAATATTTATAAATCATAATGTGATAAATTGATTTGGCATGTCACACTAAATTTGGAAGGGTACGCAAAAGTGATTTGAGAATTTAGAAGTTAATTTTTATGAATTTTAATTGTAAATAGGTTTTGGAAAGTCAGAAAAACAGAGGAAACTCTGACAAGATTTTTGGAAATTTATTTGGACCATTTTCATATGTTTGCAATATCGTTTTACAATATAAATTTCAGTATATAATAGCACTCCCTGATTTGATCCGAGCAATTTGGATCAGGGGGTGTTACAATAGTAGAGCTATGAGTTTGTTTGGAGAAGGTATTAATGATTGCAAGTTGATGGAAAATTTAATTAGGTATTAATGATTGCAAGGTTTTAGGGGCATATATGTTCACTTGCAGAATAATCAGTCGGGCGAAAATTTAATTAGGGAAAGAATTGAATTGACAGGTTTCTTTGATGTTCTAATTGGAGAGTTGTTTTTCCTGGGGCTTTTGTGACTCGCCTTGTTCACGGAGGATTGGATCACAACTAAAAGTCGAAACTGGTATAATCTAACTTCAGCTTCTAGTTTATCCGAGAAGCTGATCATAACTTTTAATGAAATTTTTTTGGATCAAGTTATCCCTCATCTTATTTTAAAATTATAAAAAAAAAAAAAAAATAGCCCTAAACATTAAAAATTGGAAAACAATAATTAATATTTAATTAATTAAAAAATAATTAATATTTTTTTATCTTCAATATTTTCAGACCGTTTTTTCTATCTTCAATATTTAGAAAAATAATTAAAAATCTTACTAATCTTTATTTTGTTATTTAAAAATTATTTTTATAATTAATATTAAAAGATAATTAATAAATTTAATTAAGTTCATTTTCATGTTAGAATTAAAGTAAAAATATTTAAATATATATGCCTAAGGTATATAAACATAATTTTTATTAACAAATTAAATAAATTAATTTTACTATAATGCCTATTTTAGTTATTTTATATTTTTCACAACAGTTTAGTCATATAGTTTATCAAATACTTTAATACAATTTTTCCAACTCACAATATTATTAAAAATACAGTTTATCAAGCATTCAACAGTTTTTTCTCAAAGCACAATTACAGCTGCTTTTAAAAAAGTTACAGCTACGACTGTTTTTTCTCATAATACAACACCACCAAACTGGTCCTAAATAAATTAATTTATTATGATGTACATTTAAATCATTTTATATATCCATAACATTCAGCCACAACTTTTCCAACTTACAGTATTTTTAAAAATACAATTGACACAACATTCAGTTTTTTTTTTTTTTTTCAAAACACAATTACAACTATTTTTTTTTTAATAGCACAGCTCTATCAAACTGATCCGAATAAATTAAAGCAAACATATACAATTTTGAATTTACACCAGCGGCAGCCGGCACCAACACTTTCAAGTTTCAAGTGAAGACACAGTCCAATGTTCTTAAACAAATGCCAAAAATCAATTTAAATATCTGAGCCACCCAACTTTGATGGGTAATTTATAGTTATTTTAATCATCATACAGTTTGTAATATTTGTTTAGTCTGATTGCTATAGATTCCTTTTCTTTCTTCTAATTTGACACGAAGTCCAGTTCTAACAATTGCTGATCGTTGGTCTGACTTCCATAATATTTTCGGCCACATCTCTCCTCCATCTCCAACTGCTTTTTGCCCTTGAATATATATTGTTTCCGACATCTGATCGGAAATACCTTATTTCTTACGATGTATGGACGGAGTTGAAGTACAGATTTAAGCTTCACAGTTTTCTAGGAAATGAAGTTCACTTTCCGTTGCTCGGAATGCCTTTCTTTTCCATCAGAGATCTTCGCAGACAACAGCATAACTGGTAACTAATTAATTATATGTTATTCAAATTTCTAATATTCCTTCTTGCTTCTAAATATTCCATCTCTTTTAACATTTTTAGTTTGATACTCTTAACATTTTAAATGTCATAAAATTATGAGACACTTTTTGTACTCGTAGGGTGTGTTTAATGCGTGAGATTAGATTTAACTATTTTTATGAGATAAAATAAGATTAGATTGGATTAAATTAATTAGCACTGTGATGCATTTAGTAAAGCTTGGATTGAATTAGACTAATTAGTACTATTTGATAAAATATGGATTGAATTAAAAATAATATTGTTTCTTGTTTGGTATAGAATGAGATGAAATAAAATCATATTGGAATAAATTAATTTTCAAATAAAAAGAAATTATTTTTAAATATTATATAATTAAATTAAAATTATTTAAAATAAATATAAAAATTAAAAATATTTATATTAATTTTTTTAAATTAATTATAAATAAAATATATTATAGTAATTAATTAATATTAAAAATGTAAAAAAAAAAGAGAAGAAAACTTAAAAGGGTATAAAAGTATCAGACTATCAAGTTTAGTATTTTATTTAGTGTAATATGAAATTGAACAAAATATAATTTTTTTTAAACAGAACAAAATATAATTATGTGTTATATTTATATGGTGTGAGATTGATAAATATAAAATTAATTTTTTTTTAAATAAAATTATTTTAAAAATAATTATGAGATTTAAATTAAATTTAATTAAAAAATTACTTTTTAATTAAAATAAATATTTAAATATTATAAATAATATTTATTTTTTATAGATATTAAAAATATTACTTTTAAAATATTTTAATAATATATATTAAATATTTATATAAATTTAAGTTTAAAAAATTAAGAAAAAAAGAGGAAGCATGGGATAGGCGGACTCGCAGGACTAAATAATTTCTCCAAATCTCATATACTCTATAAATATGGGATTGGACTTAATTTTGTTAACTCCAATCCAATCTCAAATTAAATTTTGTTCTTGCAAAACCGGCCCAGAATGCAAAATTTTGTGCCCACTACAATTAAACAATTTTTTTTAATGCAAACCATGTTATGACTTTTAAACAGAGAATTGGATGAAGATTAAAAAAATTAAAAAATAAAAACAAAGATGATTTGTGTTATGTACCCAATTTCAATAGGCCTAAATAAGCCCAGAGATATTAAGAAAGCCCAATAGGATTGGGTAAGCCAACGAGACCAAACAAACTTGAGAAAGCCAATATGGCCCAACGAGTTAGAGAAGCTAAAAGAGCCCAATGCGATAAACAAGTCTATCCCAATAGACGTGAAAAAAAGACCCTAAGCGAGCTACCGCACCTAGGCGAATTGGGAGAGTTATACGCCACTCTCGTCAACGGCATAACTCCAGCCCGCGCGGCACCCAGCTCGAAGTCCCAGTAAGAGAGTGAATCCAAAAAATAAAGGGATTTGATCTGGTCAACTAGCAGAGTCCCAATCAATCTCAATCTCTATAATTTCAACAATTATATTTCAATTAGAAAATGATTCTTAAGGATACAATTTAATCCCTAATTTTCTGTAAATACATTCCATGTAAAATAGAATGACTCTGATCCTTTACATTATAAAAGGGGCGGATCATCACTGTTATAAAGGTTACGAAAATTCTCAAAAATCAAACACTTATAGCGAGCTCGGCGAAAACACACAAGCAAGCTCGACTTTAATACAAGAACAATGGATGTAGGCATTCCTTTAATGCGAACCACTTTAAAAATCTTTTGCATTCAATCTTAGTTTACTGTTTTGTTATTTTATTTATTGTTATTTACGTTGACTGATTTCGTAAGTCAACATTTTGGCAATGGAAGGAGAGATTGTTTGAGGAATCAAACTTCCGTTTTATGTAAAAACATTGTTTTTGTCTTATTTTTCTAGAAAAACTCTTCCAAAATAATGGCAAGAGGCATGAGAACCCGCTCCAGAAACACAAGAAGTAGGGACGTACCTTCAACTAGAGGGCACTCAGAGGCATCTCATCAGCCTCCAATCCCACTAATCATTCCAAATGTGGCCCCCGCCGTCCCTACAGCTCCACCACCAGCCTCAAATCCGTTAGCGGGTCCACTTCCCCCTCAGGTGGAGCCCTAGGGAAATGACTAGGCTAACCCGTTCAGGCCACTAGACCTCAATAAGTGGATGGAGAGGTAGGCCAAACTAGAGAAGATGGTGGAGAAGATGTCACGTGGCTATCATCTCCAATTACGAATCAGCCCCCGGGCGAACAGGTTGTGGAGAATACCTCACTTCCGTTACCTGAGAGTGACGATCCTATCTCTCCTGCCCATCGAGTCAACAGACAGAACCCCATGCGGAATGATGCTCAGCGAGGTAGAATTTCTATTCACTCAGCCAACGCAGTTAGGCGAGCTAGAGCAGAACACGATAAACGGCGTGAGGGACCTCCCCACATTAGGCCAGTAATTCACATAAACGCTAGCGGTGAGAGGTACGTAGAATTCAATAGAGATCATCGGGGAACCCCAGCACATAGCACGTCCCAGCGACCAGATTGCACCCAGAAATCCACGATCAGAGACTTAGTAGGGGTAGCAACGGAAACGCCCACCGCCAAAAATACCAGGAATCAGGGCGCCAAACCACATTTGAACGGGAGGAGATCGCCTAACAGGAATCCATAGAGATCTCCCAATCCACAGAATCCACCCCGCAAGGAAGATAGTGCCACCTCCAGAGAGTCGAGGGCAGCCCCTCTAGCTTCCGAATATCAAGCGTTACTGCAAAGGTTGGAGCAATTAGAGCAGCGAGATGGAGGAATGGAACCTAACAATAGGTACGTAGATCGGAGCCCATTTTTCTAGGAGATAGAGAACGAGCTGCTGCCAGATCACTTCAAAATGCCCAACATTCCCCTCTATCAAGGAACCATCGATCATTTTAACCACTTGGACACCTATAATGTACAAATGAGCCTTCTCACGATGAAAAAGAGATATCAACCAGCTCTTCTAAAGCAATCTTTTCCCTTATAAAATGAATATCAACCTCCACATGCTTAGTGCGTTGATGAAAAAATGGGTTGTGGGCTAAGGAACTCGCACCCGTATTGTCACACTACATTACTGGAACACCAACCAACCGAATGCCAAGATTTTTGAATAAAGAACACAGCCACATAACCTCAGTGGAACCTTAACAAAGAGCCCTATACTCAACTTTTGTACTCGATCGAGTTACCATTATTTGTTTCCTTGAGTACCATGTAATGAGGTTTGAATCAAGGAACACACAGCAGCCACTCGTGGATCTCTTATTATTAAGACAAGATGCCCAATCAACATCGGTAAAGGCCTCAATGAACAGCTGATCTGCAGGTTTGAACAGCAAACCAAGCCCTGCAATACCCTTTAAGTATCGAGGAGGTCTTTTGCATGTCTTCCAATGAGCATCAGTTGGGGCAGCCAAGTATTGGCTTAGTTTATTAACTGAAAAGGAGATATCGGGCCCTGTATATGTTAAGTACTAAAGAACCCCTAGAGTACTTCGATATAAGGTAGAATTAGAGAAGGGTGTACCACTGCCAAGAGATAGTTTGACACTAGAATAAAGGGGTGTATCACAAGGTTTGGAGTGAAGCAAACCAATTTTGGATAACAAATCAACAATGTACTTTGTTTTTGTCAACTTGATGCCATGAGAATTCCTAAAAGCTTCAAAGTCAAGAGAGTTGTTGACTTGACCCAAAGTCTTGAGAGCAAAATTAGAATTTATAACTTCAATGGTCTTGTGAATGAGGCTACCATGTGAACCAGTAATGAGAATGTCATCAACATAAAACAATACATAGATAACATATTTGCCTTGCTTCTTGATGAAAAGAGAGACATATAAGCTTGAGTTATGAAAACCCCAAGATATGAGAGCAGATTTCAATTTATGGAACCAAGCTCTTAGAGCTTGCTTGAGGCCATACAAAGCCTTGTTCAACTTGCCGACATAATGAGGGTATTGAGAACTTACAAAACCAGCTGGTTGCTCCATAAATACTAGCTCATTCAAATAACCATTCAAGAATGTGTTATTCACATTTACTTGTTGAATTTTCCAACCAAAAGTGACAGCTAAAGTGAAATGACTCTGATAGTAGAAGGCTTGACACCAGGAGTTTGATGGAACCTCTTTGTAACCAACTTAGCCTTATGTTTGTAGACCATGAAAAGTGTCAAGAGAATGTCGAGCACTACAACCTGCAAGGATGGAACACACATGACCTATAGGACACTTGGAATACCAGATTGGTGTCGGCTAAAGTTACTTCGACGGTCAAGTCAATGATCTTAAATAAAGATAATGAAATAGACAAAGCAAACGAATAGCAGTACTTCCTTAAATGCAATAATCAATCCGTTAAGGATCGTATAATGGAATAAGTAGACCGGAGTCACGTTCAAGGAGCGACTGTGAATGATCGGAGTTTGCCAAAAATTGCCTTGAATAGATGTTTTTTGAAGATCGTGAATGAATGATTGATTGAATTGTTCTTTCTTTTTTGGCTGAAGATCGCGTGAGCCTTACTATGAGCGGAGGTCTCACTTCTATAGGGATTGATCCACCCATTGAGGGGTGTATCATGTTTCCTGGATAATCGGCCCAAATCAAGGAGGGTGTGATTGCCTCCTTGACTTGGTCCATCAGACTTCAAATTTGAAGTCTGATTATTTACGTCTTGGGTTGAAGATCCATGGATGGACCATGGGTCGGGTTATCATAATGGTGGTTAATCGATAATGTTTCATACGTCGAGCGATATAGAGGTAACTTTGGGTGGCCATGTTCGCGGGTTTAGGGTAGTTTGTTCGACCCTGGGTCATCGCGTCGAGTGACATATGATTGATTGCTCATAGTATCGATCTATGACAACGAGTGAGTCGACACATGGTTTACTGTGTCGCTCGACATATGGTTCAGTTGTCCATGAAGTTCAATCGAAGGTCGATCAAGTGGGTCGCGACCTTTTATGTCGCGTGGTTGCCATATGAAGGGATCAGGTCGAGCGACATGAACTAAAGTTCCATGTAGTCAAGTTGAAGGCCTATAGTTGGTTCGACACGTAGGAGTTCGTGTCTCTCGACTCAATCTTTGTGTAGTGTAGTTGATGTGTAGGTGAATGAGTCTCTTGGGCTTGAGTCGCTTTCATGGATCAGGTAGTGATTCTATTTATGGCCTTGGGCCCTGTAAATGATTTTATTGGGTTTTGAGCCTGAGTGATTTTGGCTACTGCAATGCTTAGCAATTGTCCCATCTAGTTTGTATTTGACTCTAAACACTCACTTATGACCAACAATATTACAACTTTGATTAGGAGAAACCAAAGTCCAAGTGTTGTTTTTTATGAGAGCATTGTACTCTTATTGCATAGCTAGTAGCCACTTGGAATGAGCAATTGCTTCTTTAATATTGGTAGGTTCATCCTCAATTAAAAATGCACAAGAAGACTGACCCAAAGCTGAATAAACCTTTAGCTTGGAATGACCAGTTTTTGAACGAGTTAACATAGGATGAGTAGCAATTGGATTAGGTGCTAGTATAAGGGAAATTGTAGGTAGAAGAGGCACATGTGGAACTGTAACTAAAGGAAAAGAAATTGGTAAAGAATGAAGTTGTTGATGCTGCTATGAAGTATTTGTAGGAAGCTGGTGCTGTTAAATATGTGAAGAAGATAGTGGACTATTTTGGAGAATTGGACTGGTAATTTTAAGAGGAAGACCTTATCAAAGGTGTAAAAACAGAAATAGGTAAATTGGGAGAGGCAGTAGCTAGAACAGAAGAAGATGGAAATAGAGTAGGGTATGGAAAGTCATGTTCATGAAATTGAACATTCCTCGACAAGTAGACTTTACTCGAATGATGTAAAACTTGTACCATTTATGTTGAGGACTATACCTTATGAAAACACATTTACTAGAAGAGAAACCAAACTTTTGGAGGCAAAAGGCCTAACATAAGGAAAACAAGTACACCCAAAACTTTTGGGAGGCAAACTAGATCTGTCTTCCAGTTGAAGGCAAGCTGCTATGATTCGCAATATGAGAACCAGAGTTTGAGCTAGAAGCCATCATTTGCTCTAATACCATGTAAATCTTGTGTATAGACAGGTGTTTGACAAAAGAGCAAATGTGTTTGACAAAATGCTCAAAAGGAAAGCAAGAGCTATTGAGAACAACAATTGAGGCAATCTGGAAAATGTTATTCATCTAACAAGAAACGATTACAGCTTGCCTTTTATACAAAGAACTGAAAGAGAAACTCTCCTCTATAACTCTAACATAATTCACTACAATTAAGGCTATCCAATCACTGTTACAACTCAACAATGAGATAGTTAAATAACTAACTAATTGGCTGATAATAGAAGTGTATCAAACGCTTTAGTAACATGTGATATATAATAACCTCATCAATTAGCAATTAACTAACTGATTATGAATCACAAGCTAAGGCTCCAATTAGTGCTTCGACCATCAATATTAGCTGAGAGTTGAATTGCTGAGTCAGGAAGTGAAGCTTACTGTAACACAAGCTGGAGCTTCAGGTATGTGATTGAAACCTCAATCATTTGTATCCTTAACATGATCCATGTGGCAATAGGTTTTTTTTGTCCAAAATATGTAAAATTTGACAACAACAATTAACTTATTAGAAACGGCTAAATATAATAATTATCCTTAATTTAAGGCTATTTATGAATCTTGCCCCAAAAAATTAGAATCTAATTTCATACAATCATGGATTGATCACCAGATAATTTATGTTTGTTCAAGTATACACCAATGTATACAAGTAATCAAAAGCTTTAAACCTTAACCAGACACTAGAAGGTTTAGTACACATTACAACAATATCCTCAACAGACACACAACAACAAAAAACAACAGAACTGTTTCAGTTCTTCTTCAATAACTGTCTTCTCTGAGCTTAATTTCTCACGTGTAAATCAAATCCTTATGTTCAGTTTTAAAGAACCTTACATTATTCCAAGAACCTGGTTAGCACAAAATGATCAAAATTAGGACCGAATGCAGTACGAATGAAAAAAAGAGAATAAAGAGGTAACAAGATGATCGGGAGATCATGTTTGTCAATCTAACATACATGAAACAATGCTTCTGTAGTACTGGTGCTAGGTTAAAATAGTATAACATATAATAAACCGGAGATTAATAAAGATCAAGTTTTTGAAGGTGATGATAGCATGATATATATACCTGTTTGAGTCTGCGATTTTCCTCGAGTAAATTGTCTTTCTGCAATGCAAAATTGTGAAAGCATTATATACTTTTTGCACCAACTGCCTATTATTTGACAAAACTGGCAACATGGAGTCCCACGTTAGTATTTTGAGTTGGAATATGGTGTTCAGACTTTACAGGTTGCATCACCTCTTCCCACCAACTTATATCACGTGTCATATGTGTTGAAAGTTAAACATGATTTTATAGGCAAATACATTCATGGATCTTGGAGGACTTTAATTACACATTCATCAATGAGTTTATATTCATGTATTTAGATAATTCATATATAGTTAATGTGGTGCATGTACGAGTGAGCTAGTTGTATTGGATGAGTCAGTTCATTGTACTGTGTGAGTTCATGAGTCTTATATATACCTAGGTGTTGTAGGATTGGAGCAAGTGAAGAAAGTGAGAAGAAAACACAAGTGTGAGGAAGTTGACAACACAAGTGAGCCGTGGTGAGATACAATTTGTATCAAGTGAAAAGAAAATTAATAGAAGTTCATTCCTCAAAATATTTTCTATTTCTTATTGCCCACCACATAAGTTTTAACAATATGGCATGGTACACTAAGGTTATCGTTTTTACATAACTATAGATAACAAGTTTGAAAGACAATTAGGGTGAGGTCGATCAAGTACTATCTCGACTGTTGAATTGATGTTCAAGGAAATCCCATTTGGAAACTTGGCATCATATATATGCGTGATATGCATTAGCAATTCACATTGATTATAGCAATAAGCATAGCTAAAGAAGAAAAGCTACCAACAAATAGCCTAGTTATGTGCTAATTACCTCGCATTTAAGAATTTCGTTCTCAGCCTCCAGGTTCTGGTTTATCTGTGGATCAAAGTTTATAAATTCATATTCAATTCTGGTTATTGAATATTAAACATCATCTCTTCTCTAGAAAACAAATATAAAAAATAAAAATAAAAAATTAGTCACCTGTTGTAGATCTTGGTTAGGTAATGCATAACCATAAAGCTTTCTCACGTCCCCCCTCACAGGCACTTTGCATATAGGGCACTATACAAATAAAAAAGGAAAGCAAATAAAAATAAAAATCAATGCATTAGAAAATGGAAAATAAATAATAATAATGAATATTTCATATTCAAAACTAAAGTAGCAAAATAGAATACATACCCAGGCAGAAGTTCCATATCCTTGAATCCATCTACTGATGCAGGAATAACCGTAAAGGTGTCCACAAGGTAGGCAGCTGCAAATTTCAACCAATTAAAATTAATGGCTAGTTACATATTACATTACACCAAAGTAAACAAGTATAGAATTGAAACCACCTCCAGAGATGGAAGTTGCAACAACAACAATTATTACCAATTTTTCAAATTTAAAATGAAAAATTCCAGAAGGTGTAATATAGAGAGAGAGAGAGAGAGAGAGAAGAGAGAGAGAGAGAGAGAGACTTAGAGAGAGAAATGGAAACTACACCAGTTGAGAGAAAGTTTGTATTAAAAGTACGTGTTTTGCAGGGCTACTTAGGTTTGGGAAGAGTTGTCGAATGAGGTGGACTCTGGTATGAAATGGAAACTACACCAGTTGCAAGTTATTCCAGAATCGAAAACCAAAGATAGATGGAGAAAGGTTGTATTGAACTCACCAGAGCTGATGAAAATCACCTTCAGAACCCCATTGTTCCATGCAAATGATACATTGTCCAGATTCCACTCTGTCATCTTCCGTTTCGTGCCTCTCTTCTTCTTCTTCTTCTTCTCCATCAATTTCCATTGGCGAATACTCATGATGAGTTTGTTGAGAGCTTGATGGGAGATTCCCGTAGTTGGGCATTATGATTCTCAAACTGACAGGAAGAAATGAGAAAGAGAAGTGAAGAAGAGAAAACTGAGAGAGAATTGATAGAGAGAGAGAGAGAGAGAGAGAGAGAAAACTGGAGGAGACAATGAAGGTTTATAAGGGTTTGGATAAGTGAGATGGCGGCTAAGCCAACAAACAAGGGTTTTGAACAAAACCACATGTAATAAAGATCCCAACATCGCATTCTCTTTCATTTTTTAAGTAAATCATAACTATCATTATGGAACCCATTATTTTAATAAAGTAATTTCATCTATCCTTATTAAATGTGTGAGAAAAAAATTATTTCTTTGAAAACTTAGTTTTCTACACGGCCATTGACTGGTCTAGTGTGCGGTGTGCCTATATATATATATACACTCAGATATTATTTATATTGATTTTAGTTATCAACCAAAAAGTTCATATCATTTTTGTATACATTCAAAAAATAGAGATTATTTTATGCAAAGAAAACAAATAAGAACTAAATTAGTAATTTTATAAACAATAAGAATGATATTAAAATAACCCCTTAAAATTATTAAAGCTAAAAAATATGGACTGGTTCGTAATAGAGAGGTTTACAAATACTTTTTTTTTTTTTTACCTTAGATTAAAAAATAATTAGGATAAATTAAATTATTATTAAAGGTATGGCTTTTATTAACGTACGGGTGTCACCCAAAAAATTCTACCCACACCCATATTTTGATATATATAAAAAAAAAAATATGACTAAAATATACATATTTAAAATGACTCAAAATAACACAGCTATCTAATTAATAAAACAAAGTTACTAAGCACTCATCCACCCATCGCAAACCCTAAATTATATTCAAAATCAAAACCAATAATTCAATTGAAAGATATTATTTATCATAGAAAGATGTACAACTTTAAGAACAATTATCATCAAAATCCAAAACTTTCATTACATTATCATAAAAAACAAATATAGTTGTAGGAAGAAAACAAGAAAAAAAAAACTATAAATTTGGAAAGAAAAAAAAATACACTTAGGAGCCTAAAAGTTAGATTTGCTGCGCATTTTCTTTTTAACAGAACCAAAAAAATGAATCTTATGCTTTTTTGCCATATTAGGAGCAGAAAAATCCCAACTTAAAAACCCTAAATTGAACCAAAAACACCACCTGTGCTAGAGGCAATCTCTGGAGAACAAATGTGGTATTAATTTATTCACAATTATCATAATTAGGGTTTTAATATGAAAAAAAAAATAAGGATATCTACTTCATAACGGAAAACAACTACTAACTACTTGAACTGTGAATAGTTGTATAATAAATTAAGGAATTAATTATAATGACTTTGACAAATTTTATTTATTAAGCATAATATGTTGTCACCCTCATATTTTGTATGTAAAGCACTAAAGCTCACCATTTGATTTATTTTTTATATATACAGATTTTATATTATAATTTAAATCTACTACAATTCTTTTTTTTTTAAATCAAATAAACTTTATTAAAGAAGAGAAGAGAAATAACAAGGTTCAATATCGAACCAAACACGATCCTCTCCCAGGAAACAAGCCAAAGCTGCATGAGTATGGGCCAAGCCATTCCAATTTTTGGAAATAGCTTGACATTTAACAATCCCCTACATCTCTACAAAATGCTTTAGCATCATCAAGAATATGACCAGCCATACCAAACCCCATCCCTGAAAAATAGAAATATTTAACTCCTTTTTTATTTTGATATTCAAGAATTTATATCTTAATTTATATTATTTTTGTGTTGATAATCTACAACAATTTCTAAAATATTTGTATCTTAATTCATATTGTTTATCTTAAACTTTACTTAAACCATTTTCCTTTTTCTTCCTTTTATCTTGCAAAGCTGTAATACACATTATATGACATTTCTATCTTTACCCTATGAAATTAAGACAAACAAGTTAAGATTATTGTCTTCAATTTTCTTTCCTTTTATTACAATTTTGTCATTTTAAATGATTCATTTCACTAACTATATAAAAATATAGTGAGATGGACTGCACTAAATAATAATTAAAAAGATAAAAAAATTAGATGTGCGGCTCTCTGTTGCCATCCGAAAAACTTCTTCTCTCCACAACCAAATTTTAGTAAATTTTAGCAAACTTGATTGTATTACAAGCACAGCAGCAGCACTTGATTCAAAACTCTTGTAATTGAAAACATGAACAAAGTTATGGACAACACTTGATCAGAACTCTTCCACTGGAAAAACATGAACACACAAGATGATAAGGTTAAAGATGCTATATATATTGTTTTATAGATTACTTTGTAATTTAACAAAAACATATATACAAAAACACAGAAGAGAATTCTCTCAAGCTCCATCAATGGAGACTTGAAACAACTCTGGGTTTTTCTTTCTGACATTTCATCAAACACTTAGCTAAATATAAAGTTGACTAAACCTTATCAAATTTTACTAAAGGTATGGGAGATATTTGTCAATAAACGATAAAGTTGACTTCATTTGTAGTTGGCAAAACCTCAAGGGAAGTCGATATAATTAACTTTAAAAAAATATGACTAAAATATACATATTTAAAATGACTCAAAATAACTCAGCTATCTAATTAATAAAAAAATTAAAGTTACTAAGCATTCATCCACCCATCTCAAACCCTAAATTATATTCAAAATCAAAACCAATAATTCAATTGAAAGATATTAATTATCATAGAAACAAGTACAACTTTAAGAATAATTATCATCAAAACCCAATACTTTCATTAAATTATCATAAAAAAAACATATATAGTTGTAGGAAGAAAGCAAGAAAAAAAAACTATAAATTTGGAAAGAAAAAAATATACTTAGGAGCCTAAAAGTTAGATTTGCTGCACGCTTTCTTTATAACATAACCAAAAAATGAATCTTATGCTTTTTTGCCATATTAGGAGCAGAAACAATCCCAACTTATAAACCATAAATTGAGTCCGGGATTAATTTAATATAAAAGTGGTATTATTTTATTCACAATTATCATAATTAGAGTTTTAATATAAAAAAAATAAGGTTATCTACTCCCATAACGGAAAACATCTATCCTTATAATAAGGGTAGAAAACTATCCACTCATACTGGTAAATGTACATTGTGGGACTTGAACCCTCACCATTAAGATGAGAAGAAGATGCACTAACCGGTTGAACTGTGAATGGTTGTACAATAGATTAAGGAATTAATTATAATGAATTTGACAAATTTTATTTATTAAGCATAATATGTTGTCACCCCTCATAGTTTGTATGTAAAGCACTAAAGCTCACCATTAGATTTATTTTTTTTATATATTCAGATTTTACATTATAATTTAAATCTACTATAATTCATTTTTTTTTTAAACCAAATAAACTTTATTGAAGAAGAGAAGAGAAACAACAAGTTTCAACACCAAACCAAACACGATCCTCTCTCGAGGAATAAGCCAAAGCTGCAAGAGTATGGGCCAAGCCATTCAAATTTCATAAAATGGCTTGACATTTAACAACCCCTACCTTTTTACAAAAAGCTTAATTAACATCATCAAGAATATGATCTGTCAGACCAAACCCCATCCCAGAAGAATAGAAATCTTTAACTCATTTTTTATTTTGATATTCAAGAATTTGTATCTTAATTTATATTATTTTTGTGTTGATAATCTACAACAATTTCTAAAATATTTATATCTTAATTCATATTGTTTGTCTTAAACTTTACTTATTGACTTAATTAAACTATTTTCCTTTTTCTCTCTCCTTTATCCTGCAAAGCTGTAATATACATTATATGACATTTCTATCTTTACCCTATGAAATTAAGACAAACAAGTTCAGATTATTGTCTTCAATTTTCTTTCCTTTTATTACAATTTTGTCATTTTAAATCATTCATTTCACTAACCATATAAAAATATAGTGAGATGGACTGCACTAAATAATAATTGTATATATATAATAATTAAAAAGATAAAAAAAAATTAGATGGGCGGCTCTCTGTTGCCATTCGAAAAACTTCTTCTCTCCACAGCCAAATTTTAGTAAATTTTTTTATACAAGCACAGCAGCAGCACTTGATTCAAAACTCTTGTAATTGAAAACATGAACAATGTTATGGGACAACACTTGATCAGAACTCTTCCACTGGAAAAACATGACAAACAAAGTGATAAGGTTAAAGATACTATATATATTGTTTTATAGATTACTTTGTAATTTAACAAAAAGATATATACGAAAACCCAGAAGAGAGTTCTCTCTCAAGCTCCATCAATGGAGACTTGAAACAATTCTAGTTTTTCTTTCTGACATTTCATCAAACACTTAGCTAAATATAGCAAACACCTTGAGTGTTTACATGGTATCAGGGCATTATATTCAGCTTCATAGCCTCCAGAGTCCAGCCATTAATATTTTGCATAGCATCTTTAACTCTATGAGGTTCAGTTTCATTGCCAGCCACAGTCTGGTATTTACACAAAATGCAAGCTCTAACAACCTATTTAGTAAATCATCTAACAACCATCAGCCTCTCAGCAACCTGTGACTAATGATCTCAGGTTGTTGTGATCATCTTTGATCAAAGTCAAGGTCCTCTCTGATCGTGGCATGCAATGCTGGTCTATCATAAGAATGCTGATTACCTGCACACACACCTGATGCAATACTCATGTGTGCTTGGTTGGCAATCAGCTGAACCTGCAAAGTTTGTTGCTTGAGCAACACTACTCTTAACAGGTAGCAGATGGTGCCCTAATGAACTGTTATATATCCCTTGGTCAAAAAATAAATTTCAGAAATATTTTAATTGAATGAACATCTCATACTAAAATAGGTTTTTTTAAAAAAAAAATAATAATAATAAATGGATGCAGATAGAACTTTTTTCTAATTCTATTTTTTGTGAAAAGATTATAAAACTCTATTAAGGAAGATAAGGTTTTCACGAGATTGATCTTGAACTACCATCCAAGCACGAATATATCCTCATTTACAAGAAACTTTTTTTGGTGTAGAAAGTTTTAAATTCAGAATCTTCAACTGCACAGAATTCCTGAGAAACAAAGTCATAAACACACGCATATGTTTAGAAGCAGACCTGCATTTTGCAATAGTATTGACCATCTACGGAATCTGTTCATATTAGAAGGGAGGTTCTTGGCTTGGATATTAAATCAATAAAATTCAAGAGTACTGCTTTGAACTTTTGGCCAATTTTTCTACGGTACTTTAAATAAATAAATAAGCAAATGGATTAGGTGAAAAGTTGATTTAATTTTCTGACCACCATCAGTGGACTGCGTCACACTTTCGGCTATCCTTATTTTGATTAGTTGTAGCATTTGATCAATAACTCGAAAAGCAAATATATTAAACAAATTAAAGCAAACATATACAATTTTAAATTTACACCAGTTGGCGCCATCATTCCCACTCAAGTTAAATATACAATTCAATGGTGTTAAACAACTGAAATATATGTTTAGTATGATTGATATAAATTCCTTTTCTTTCTCCTAATTTGATCTGGGTTTCAACAACCAAGTTCAGTTCTAACCTTGGTCTGATTTCCATAATATTTCCGACCACATCTCTCCTCCATCACCAACTGCTTTAAGCTTCCTAGTTTTGAGAAATGAAGTTCACTTTCCGTGGCTCGGAGAACAGCATAACTGGTTAAAATTTCTTTTATTCCTTCTTGCTTCTTAATATTTCATCTCTTTTAACGTTTTTGGTTTGATACTCTTAGCAATTTAAATGTCATAAAATTATGAGAAACTTTTTGTACGCATAGAGTTTTCTGATCTCTTTATTCTTGCAAAACCTGCCCAGATTGCAAAATTTTGTGCCCATTACAATTAAACAATTTTTTTAATGCAAACTATATTTAGACCATTTTCAAATTTTAAAGAGAGAACAGGAACAAGAATAAAAAAATTAAAAAATAAAAACAAAGATGACTTGAAAAGCAAAGCATCAAATTGAGCATGGGTGGGCCATTTCCATTTTCTTTTATTTTCTTTTATGTTAAAAAATATTTTTTATTTCTCAGATTTAGAGCCGCAGGTAGAAACCCGAACCACGAACCAGCAAAATTATGTAGGTTTCATGGGCCGTGCCCGCACCCAAACCATGCATAATTTTTTTTTTTTTGGTAAACTGGGGGCCTAAGCCCAGACAGAAACAGAAACTACATGAGGCAGTGGTGTCTTACAACACCAGTGCTTTTGATATCATCCTCCCAAATGCAGAAAATACAAGTTGGGGGGTGTCAAAAATGGTGATATCAAAAAATAATATAGGTTCAGATTTGGATTTGGCAAAACCGGGCCGAAACCGACCCGCTGCCATCCCTACTCTTCCCCATTAGATTCTCTTTCTTATCTCTTTCATTAGGTTTATCCCTCTTTTCTCTTTTCCTAATTTTCACTCTACAATTTTCTTATTTTCGCACCAAGCATTTAGTTTTGTTATGGTATGTCATTATTAATAAATAATAATTGTAGAGTGAGAAAGTAGTGTATTGGTAAAGAATACTTTAGAACTTAGAAAGATAAATTTACGAAGATAATTGGAAGAGATAGAAATTTAGAAATTAAAAATAGAAAGTTACTTTGGAAGAGATAGTTTCTAAAAATCAGAAGAGAGAAAAAATTAGAAATTACAGAGAGAAATTAATAAATTTGTTTCATTTTAATTCTTAGAAAATTGCATTGTTTTATCAAAAACTTCAGACAATTGATCCACATGGCAATACGATATTTTTATCAAAAAGGTGTAAAATTTAACAAAGCTAAATATAATAATTACCCTTAGTTTAAGGCAATTTATGAATTTTGTCCAAAAAAGATTAGAATCTAATTTCATAAAATCATGGATTGTTCATAAGATAATATATCTTTGGTTCAAGTATACACCAATGTATACAAATATCCATTACAAGTAATAAAAAACTTTAAACGTTAATCAGACACTCGTGGGTTTATACAATATCCTCAACAGAAAAACAACAACAACAAAACAAATCTGTTTCAGTTCTTCATCAATAACTGTCCTCTCCCTGAGCTTCCTCTAGTGTAAATCAAATCTCATGTTCACTCTTAAATAACCTTACATTCGAAGAACCTGGTTAGCACAAAATGATCAAAATTAGGACACAATGCAATACGAATGAAAAAAAGAAATGCTTCTGCTAAGACTTTTATGTTAGTATTTAGTTTGTTTAATTACCAAGTAGAGTTTTTATAATGAAACACATCTGCTAAGACTTTTATGTTAGTATTTAGTTTGTTTTAATTACCAAGTAGAGTTTTTATAATTAAACACATCTGCTAAGACTTTTCTGTTAGTATTTAGTTTGTATTTTCAATATTCATAACAAGATCAGGAGATCATGTTTGTCAATCTAACATACATCATGAAACAATGCTTCTGTAGTACTGGTGCTAGTTTAAAATAGTATAACATATAACAAACAGGATATCAGTATTATATATAGTTAGAATTTGGCAGGAAAGATCAAGTTTTTGAAGGTGATGATATGTATATACCTGTTTGAGTCTGCGGTTTTCCTCGAGTAAACTATCCTTCTGCAATACAAAATAGTGGAAGCATTAGGTACTCTTCCCACCAATTTATATAATGCGTCATATGTGTTGAAAGTCAAACATAATTTTATAGGTAAATACATTCATGGATCTTGGAGGACTTTAATTACACATTCATCAATGAGTTTTTGTTCACGTATTTGGGTAATTCATGTATTTAGATAATTCATATATAGATAATGGGGTGCATGAATGAGTGAGTTTATTGTATTGGGTGAGTAATGAGTGAGTTTTGAGTCCGTTCATTGTATTGTGTGAGTTCCCGAGTCCTATATATACCTAGGTGTTGTAAGATTAGAGCAAGTGAAGAAAATGAGAAGAAAACAAAAGAACGGGAAAGTTGAAAACACAAGTGAGCAGTTATGAGATACAAAATTGAAAATTAATAGAAGTTTATTCCTCATCAAAATATTATCTACTTATTATTGTGTTTGAGTGCCCACCACATAAGTTTTCAACAATATGTAAGGTTATCGTTTTTACAAAACAATAGATAACTAGTTTCAAAGGCAATTAAGGTGAAGTCGATTAAGTGTCTAGACTGTTAAATTGATGTTCAAGGCAATCCCATTGGGAAACTTGGCATCAGATATATGTGCAATATGCATTTGCAATTCACATTGATAATAGCAATAAGCATAGCTAAATAAGAAAAGCTACCAACTAGTTACCTCCCGTTTAAGATTTTCGTGCTCAACCTCCAGGTTCTGGTATCTCTACATATCAAAGTTTATAAATTCATAATCAATTCTAGTTACTGAATATGAAGCATCATTTTTTCTCTAGGAAACAAATAAAAGATATAAAAATTAGTCACCTGTTGTAGATCTTTGTCAGGTAAACCATAACCATAAATTCTTGTCAAACCGTTGAGAGTGCACGGCGCTTTGCATACAGGGCACTATATAATAAAAAATAAAATAAAATAAAATAAAAATCGATGCATTATTAAATGAAAATAAATAATAATAATAATAATGAACATTTCATATTCAAAATTAAACTAGCAAAATAGAGAATATATATATACCACCGGAAAAGCTCCAGGTTGTTGAATCCATGTACTGATGCAGGAATAACCATAAAGGTGTCCGCAGGGCAGGCAGCTGCAAATTTCGACCGATTAATTAAATTAATGGCTAGTTATATTACATCACACCAAAAGTAAGTTAGGTTAAATTTTCAAAATAGTATTACGTGCACTTCTAGGAAATCAGTGGTCTCTAATCATCTCAGGAAGGCTTTCCGATCAAACCCTAGAACTACTGTAACACCCACATTAATAAAAAAGACTTTGATGTCAAGCAACCTTACCCGAATCCGAATACCCACAAGAAATTATCAACCTGCTCAAGGGTTCGGATGCGGGCGAAATTCCCGCCAATGGCTGAGATGTTCAGTCGACTCCCTCCCCCTTTGTGGGGGTCCGGACCCCTACGAGTGAGCAGAAAAGGGAGGAGGAAAGAGGCCCTGGCGAACCGTCATAATTAGTGAACAAGTGTAAGCTTCGCTGCCCGACAGTATGGAGTACTGACCACACCGAGGGACAGGCCCTGAAGCGAAGGACGGGGGGAAGAAGAAAACCACCAAAACAAGTTGGGTCCTGGTGAAGGTCATTAATGGAGATGCGTCCTTACCTAAAAAACCTAGTCACTTATTATCCCTAACTATATGAGACCTGATATGAAGAGAGGAAAAAAATAAAATTCCCGGATTCTCCCAGCCCACCGGAAAGCCTCTACTTTCTGGTCTGCATCAAGTGATTGAATGCCCCACAATCAGAATTGGATGGGTCAAGGGGAGGTCTGAGCCGAGGTGATTCTTGCTAGATGGCTAGAAAGAGATAGTAGAAAGAATGAATGTCCTGTCTAGTCGGTGCCGGTGCCAGTGCGAGTAGAAGTAGGAGGGGAAGCGAAGCCAAATGCTTGACACAGTCAAGCAGCTATAGCTAGCCTTGACCAGGAATAAAAGATTCAAAAACAAGCGAGACATTATCTCCTTAAACACATTTTTATAATTTTCTTTTGGTTTTCCTTCAATTTCTTGGGAGAAAATTGATTAAAATTGTGTATATGGCTAATTATATAGGTGTGGAAAGAGTTGCAGGCTAAGATGGTTGAATTATCTGAGACCTAATATCAAGAGAGGAAAAACAGAACCCTTGATGAGGAGGATATATGTTCATCAGATTACATGCACTCCTTGGAAATCAATGTCTGTACGTCCTGGACAGACTGACAATGAAATCAAGAACTACTGGAAAACATGCCTTATTTAGCAGAAGGAGTTAGAAGTCAAGGAAGAAGAAAACCACCAAAAACAACAACAACAACATGAAACAAGTAATGATAGAGTAAAGCGTGAAAGGTCTTTAAAATGGCAAGTAACTCCAGAATCGAAAACCAAAGATAGATGGGAAAGGCTGGTATGGAACTCACCAAAGCTGATGACGATCACCTTCAGAACCCCATTGCTCCGTACAGATGATACATTGTCCAGATCCCACTCTCTCATCTTCCTTCTTGTGCCTGTCTTCTTCTTCTTCTCCGTCAATTTCCATGGGCGAATACTCGTGATGATGAGGGAATTGAGAAGAGCTTGATGGGAGATTCCAGTGGTTGCTCATTATGATTCTATAACTCACAGAGAGAACTGAGAAAGAGAGAATTGAGAGAGGAAATTAACAGGGTTGTGATGAGTCAAGAGGAGCTAGAAGGTACAGCTGCGTACACTAGCAGCTACTACTGCTACATAAAACTGTGACAAAGAGCTTGAAGCCTTGATGGTTTAATTTATGTGAGTTTATAACATGTGAGATGGAAGAAAAAAATACAAAAGTATAACTAAAAAAACTTTCAGAAAAAAGAAGAAAAGAATCATTTAATGTGTTTGAAAATTTTATTACTTTTAGGATTTAATTTTCTAGGCACACTTATTTATTCAGTTGCCAACCTAAAAGTTGATGTATCTCAATTTTGACTCTTAATTCTGAGAGCATGTTAATTGAAATATCTCAATCTGAGAGCCAAAAGTAAAGTTAACGGAAATAGATTACCAGATTAATCTTATTGGTTACTGCTTTAAAAATATATAAATAGTTGGAACAAGTTTGGGTCCCACATTCACACATGGACGAGCGAGAGCCTTGAATTTTGCCGAGGAAAAAACCGACAGTTGTGAGAGTGAGGAATCAAGCATGAAAGGCAAAAGTAAACCAAGAAAGATCCACCTTTGCCAAGGAAAAAAAAACCTAACAAACACCTAATGCCACCCATTATTTAACGTGTTTCAAAAACTCATTTCTTGGTTTCCTACACACCAATTTCTTACATAGCCGTTTTACCTCAGATTAAAAATTACTTAATTTCTTGAATAGTAAAGCAGTTGCAATCAGTTACCACGAAGAATTTAAATTTGACTGCAAGCCAAACAGATTTTGGCTCTCGATTTTGAAAGGCAAGTAATGTTAATGGAAATATCTCAATGTAATAGCCAAAAGCAAAGTTAATGGATAGATTCCCAGTAGCTGATCAAAGCGACCCAGATTTGCATGTTTTACTAATCAAGTAATCTTATTGGTTGCTATTTCTGGAAGTTGGAAAAGAGAAAGCAGGTTTAAAAGTTTGTATTTTTTTATTGTGAAAGTGAAAATTTTGTACTTTTTGATTGGGAGAGAATAGGAACAAGATTAAAAAAATAATAATAAATAAAGATGTCTAGCTAAACATGACATTTATTACAGATAACTTAATGCGCAATTTTAAATAAGATCAATATCATATAAATAATGGATTAATGTGAATGTATAGCTAGTACTATATTTATATAATTAAAATGAATTTTGGATAGATGAGAATTTATTACTTAAATTACACCCACTAAATTAAAAATAAAATATGACAAAATAGATTAATCTCACGTGAAAAGAAAGTCGAGGATAATTGAGTTTACATGTACTTCACTAGTATATAATTGTCAAGTGAGTAGAGTCTCTCTCTCTCTCTCTGCAGAGAATATATTGAAAGACTTGTGTGCGACTATAAATGAAATATTTAAGAGAGAAAAACAAATTTAAAAAATATGTATAATTTTTATGGGACAAAAATCAATTTTTTATTTATTTATTACACATGTTGTGTCATTGAACTATGATTACCGGTGTTGTCATCTCATGTTTGGTATGTTTACTCGAGGGCTTTGATGATTTAAATAATAATAAACTCATCTTCTGGCCTCCACAATCACCGCACCAAAACCATATTTTTGAATATAGGAAAAGAAAATATATGAAAAAGCAAAGTCACTTCGTTTAAGAGGGGAAGAGAAAGATCGCAGAAAGCGAAAGTACATGAAATTGAGTTCTACAGAAGAAAGAGGTATTATAAAAATGAATTCTATGGAGATTGTCAACAAAATGAGATTTTTATTTGTCTGCGCTTTTTATATTATGCTGTTGGGAATTTTGTGATCATCTTTAGCTATTATTATGGAATATATATATAGTTGTGGTTTATTTTTTAAGGACAAATGTTTTAGCGCGGATTATGTAGGATAACGTATGATAATAATATTATATTATGTGTAATAAGATTAAATTTAATTAGTATTCATATTATATAATAGAATTAGTAAAAGGTACACCGTTTATCAGATGCATTGAAGTTATTCTTCTTTTCAAAAATCTATATGGTGTTGGCTTTTGCGAAAAGAGAGATATCAGCTGATTTTGTCAATTGAATACCAAGTTATTAAACTTTGGAAAAATAACATTAATTTTAAAGGAAACCCCATTTTACCATTCATTAAACTAATTTTATCTTCTTCCACCCGATTTTGTTTTACACTCTTTTGACTTGCTCTTTCTTTCTCTTTTCTTCTCTCTTACTTTTGCATGAAAACTTATATTTTTCTCTCTAGTTTCAAATTATCTCAATCATAATCCTCTTCATATTTATCTTTGAAAACTTCTATTTCGCAGTTGATTTGATCACGGACACTGAAACTCATTTTAATTAATAAAATTAACACACAATGCACCCTTTTGACTGGTAATCTCTCCTCGACATACAATGAACTTCGTCGTCCTCCCTATCGTCGTCATCAATGCCGGCTTCGTTTCTCTCTCTAACTAGTCTGAAATACTTTCCAAAGTCTTTAGTTCTCTGATTTTGTTTGATATGCTTCTTTCCTCTTTTTTTTTTTTAAATTTTTTCTTCTTTTGTCACATGAGAAAAAAGAGGTATTTTAGTCTGTCTGAATTCATTCTTAATTTTTATTTCTACTCAAATTAAAAAACGAGTATTATTTCCACAAAATGCCCTCCCATTTGTGTCATTTAAAAAATTTATAACAAATGGTTTAGCTGCATTGCTTATCCAGGTAATAACTCTTGCACCCTTTTGGTCAAATTGTACTTTTAAATTTAGCAAAATTACCCAAAAAATAACTTGAAATTGCAAATATACCCATCCTCCACTAACTTTTGCAGCATATACCCAAAATATTTTTTTGGACAAAAATACCCTCACAATATATTTTTTCACTATCTTCTTCTTCTTCACACGGGTGGTTCTTCTTCACTTGTTCTTTTTTTTGCTTCTTCACATTTTTTTTTCTCTCTTCTCTTTTCCATAGATCTCTTATAAATTAAGCCAAGAAAATTTATATTTCTCATCTCCCTAAACTCTCACATTTGCAAAATCATTCAAATCATCTCACAAACTCCCACCATTAGAAAATTTCAAGGTTAGTGGAGAAGAAGAAGAAGAGTGAAATAGAAAAGAGGAGAAGAAGAAGAAGAAGAAGAAGAACAGTTTGCGGCGGAAGAAGAAGACCAGCGCAAGGAGGAAGAAGAAGCGTGGAGGAAGAAGATGAAAAAAAAAAAAAAAAATCATCGGGCAGGGCCGGCCCGATGAAAGATTTTTTTCATCGGGTCGGCCCTGCCCGATGAAATCATTTTGGGTGCAACAGTGCCACAGCTATATATTGTTGATTTACTTCTACAAATGTTTTTTTTTTTTTGTACTTCTTTCAGTGAGTCTACACTCCACAGTTTTCTATTCTTCCTTGCTAGATCTGAAATGCTATTAACAAACAATTTTTCTTGTTACAAAACCAAGTAAGATTTGCTACAAAACCAACCGATTTTAGTTAGTGTTTAAGAACAAACATTTAGATTTGAAATTAGTGTTTTGGGTTTTCCAATTTGAATGTTGAATTCATTGAGATTTGTTAAATTATCATGGGATTGAATTTGGATGGAAATTTGTATTTCATCGGGTCACTGTGGCCCGATGATTTAATTTCATCGGGTCATCGGGTCACTATATGACCCGATGAAATTAAACCGTCGGGCCACTGCGGCCCGATAAAATTTCATCAGGCCACTGCGACCAGATGAAATGAAATCATCGGGCCACAGTGGCCCGATGAAATTAAATCATCCATAGTAACTTGATGAAATTGAAATTACTTACAAAATTGATCTGCTTCAGTTTCTATAACTACTTGAATGGATTTTAGAGGAGATTATTGATATGTAACTATTAATGTTTATGTTATGTAGTTCTATATATGAGCTATTAAAGCAATTGACGGTGGTGTTATATTGATTTTATTGCAGCGGTCACTGTGGTGCATTTGTGCTTATGTTTGCTGAATACATCAATGCACACAAACAGAAGTTCGATTTTAAAGCAAAGCAAATGAAAGTTCTTAGGAGGAAAATGTCTATTGAAATATTTGCAAACTCTACACTATTAGACGACAATGAAATATAACACTGACATGTACTTTTTCCCAAATTATTCTTTATGTGAATAAATCTTTTCTGTAATATCGAGTCTAAATATTAATGTACATAATATTGATAAAACATAACATTGACATTAAGTTCAAATCTGAGAAATTGTAAAGGTTATTGTTAAACGATCTAAAATTGATAAAATTGCAAAACATTATCCGCTAAAAAGTGAATCGAAAAACTACATAAATGTCAACAATGTATCAAAGAGATATATAATTAGATACAACAAAACGGAAAATGAAAGAATATTCGGGCCAGCACGATGAAAAAAAGTATCAACCTGATAGTATCAAAATCTCGCTCGTTTGTAATCAAAATTGGTATAGGTCTCGAAGCTACTTCAACATCATCAATTGAACACATTACAGACGTGGCTCGAACCAACTCTTAATTACTGTTTCGGCCTGATACTATCAATTATCGGGTATAGCCAACCCGATGAAAAAATTCATCGGGTAGTGCCGGCCCGATGAAAAACAATCATCGGGCAGGGTCGGCCCGATGAAAAAAATCATCGGGCAGGGTCTGCCCGATGAAAAATTTCATCGGGCAAGGCCGGCACGATGAAATTTTTCATCGAGTCGGCCTTGCTCGATGATTTTTTCATCGGGCCGCCCCTGCCCGATGAAATTCTCCGATGAAAAATTTCATCGGGCAGGCCCGACCCAATGAAAAAAATCTTTCATCGGGCAAGGCCGGCCCGATGAAAAATTTCATCGGGCAAGGCCGGCACGATGAAATTTTTCATCAGGTCGGCCTTGCCCGATGATTTTTTCATCGGGCCGCCCCTGCCCGATGAAAAATTTCATCGGGCAGGGCCGACCCGATGAAAAAAATCTTTCATCGGGCAAGGCCGGCCCGATGAAATTTTTCATCGGGCAAGGCCGGCACGATGAAATTTTTCATCGGGTCGGCCTTGCCCGATGATTTTTTCATCGGGCCGCCCCTGCCTGATGAAAAATTTCATCGGGCAGGGCCGACCCGATGAAAAAAATCTTTCATCGGGCAAGGCCGGCCCGATGAAAATTTCATCGGGCCGGCCCTACCCGATGATTTTTCTTTTTTCATCTTCTTCCTCCTTGCGCCGATCTTCTTCTTCCGCCGCAAACTGTTCTTCTTCTTCTCCTCTTTTCTATTTCACTCTTCTTCTTCTTCTCCACTAACCTTGAAATTTTCTAATGGTGAGAGTTTGTGAGATGATTTGAATAATTTTGCAAATGTGAGAGTTTAGGGAGATGAAAAATAGAAATTTTCTTAACTTAGTTTATAAGAGATCTATAAAAAAAAAGAAGAGAGAAAAAAAATGTGAAGAAGCAAAAAAAAGAACAAGTGAAGAAGAAGAACCTGTGTGAAGAAGAAGAAGATAGTGAAAAAATATATTGTGAGGGTATTTTTGTCCAAAAAAATATTTTGGGTATATGATGCAAAAGTTAATGGAAGATGGGTATATTTACAATTTCAAGTTATTTTTTGAGTAATTTTGCTAAATTCCCATTTTTTTATATGAAATTTTACCATTAGAAGTCTAGTGTACCTTTAAAATAAATTAAACAAAACAACCTAAATGGTTAGTGGACAAAACAGTAGTCCTCCCATGTTTGTTACTGCCTCCGCCAGATTAGCCTAGATAAAAATGAGTTTCAACCAACTTGTCTGTCAAATCATATCTTTCTTTTCTGTATTATTTTTTAAATACCTTAATCACGCTCGACTAGATAGTTAGAAGAATTAAAAATCTATCTTTATATAAAGAAAATAACCCTGTAAAAAAAAATTTACAAACTAATTTTTATATATTTATATTTATTAAATTTCGTTGGTCTATATTTAAACTTAAATCTTTATATTTATTAAGGTCTTATTCACTAATACAAAATATTGTTATGCTTATGTTTAAGTTTAATTGTGGCTTTTGAATGGTTACCTATGTTATTTTAATATTTTTTATTATAAATAAAAAAAATTATACCTTACATAGGCTATAACAAAGAGCATCACATCAGATATGCTTTAAATTTTAGCTATTACATTACTTTCTATAATATAAGGATGAATTAATATTTTTTAAAATAAATATGATTCTACTTTATATTATTTATCATGTAAGAGGAAGCTGATTACATCTTAATTTGATGTTTATTTTTTTATTAATCATAACTTTAAATTATACATAAATTAAATTTGTAGTCCTATAAATATTTATTTTATTTATTTATTATCATACGCTTATAAATAGTTTGATAGGCAGACTTTGCATCCCTCGAATTTAAAAAAAAAATTCAACTAATTTATTTACCAAATAATATATTTTTACCAAATAATGAAATACTCAATTATAAATAACAAAATGATAAAAATATAATTTATCATAAAAAATATTCAAAATACATTTGTTATATTCTTGTGAAGCAAAATTATATTAACAATTTCAAATAAATAACTAATTATTAACATTTAAATAACAAGATATTAAAATAACTTTAAAAAACAAGATGTTAAATCATCCTAAATATATAAACATCATCAAGTATAGATTTTTTTTTTAAAAAAAAATTGTTTATTTGATTCAACACGAATCTCAAACTTAAAATTCTGGTGAGTGGTAAATATAAAATACTACATAAATATTATATTTTGGTATTTTGAGAAGGTAGGCATGGCTCAACCACGATCTCAATGATGTGGGTGTGAGTGTGAATGACATATACCGTTAAGGATTAGGATCCTCTCGTAACCTAAGTTTTTACACAAAATTCTAACCATTAAATTAGTTAAGTGTCATATGTCTTCAGATGTGTGAAAACTTTTTAAAAAGAAAGATAATATAATATAAAATCCTAACCATTCAAGAAAATAATATGACAGAACTTGCTTATGGTGGGAATTGAACCTTCACTACTGAGGTGGGATAAAAGTACACTAACTACTTAAACTAAGAATGAATATGCGTTATATAACTCTTTTAGGGTGAGTTTAGTACGCGGAATTGAATTGGATTATTTTTATGAGATTTGACTGGATTAGATTGAACTAAATTAGTAATGTGATGTGTTTGGTGTAGTCTGGACTAAAAATAATACTATCTTTTGTTTGATATATAATGGGATGGGATAAAATCAGAATAAATTTATTAAATTAATTTTCACATAAATAAAAATATTTTGAAGTAAATTATATTAATTTTAACTTAAATAAAAAATAAGATTAATTTTAAATTAAATAAAAAAATATATTTAAATTTAATTTAATTAAAAATGTATATTTTTTTAATAAAAAAATTATTTAAATTATTTTTAAAATAAATAAAATCATTTAAAATTAATTTTAAATAAAATATTAAATTAAATTTACTTAAAAATATTTTAAAATAAGAGAAAGTATTATTTTAAAAACATTAAATGATATATTTAATTTATTTTAAAACTATTTAAAAATAATTTAAATAAAATATTTTTTATTTAAAAAAATATTTAAAATATTTAAATATTTTTAAATAGAAGGTGGAGATCCATTTAAAAATATTTGTTTAAGGGCATTTAAAAATGTTTTAAAATTTTTAATTAAAAATTAATTTAAAATGACTCTACTACCCTTTTAATTAATAATAATATTTTTTAAATTTTGAGATTAAAATTATAATTTTGACTTATTTAAATGAAGTGAAGGGTAAATCAATTATTTTACTAATTCTGTGAGGTTTGACCGTTAAAAAATTAGTTAAATAGATCAAATTGATATATTTTTAAAAAGTTATGACCGAAGGATACCAATAAACGAAACTGCTTTAAAAAATTAATGATCAAATTAATAATTATCCTGAATATTATTGCATATTCAACGTGTATACCGTATATTACAGGCAAAATTGGAGGAGTTTAGGGCATGTGGGTCCCTCCCTATCCTCGCATGTGGCGAAATTTAAGTAAATTACATACACGCTTTTTTTTTTTTTTTTTTTTCTTTATTTACATGGGTTGGAACTCGGCAATCGGGAGAGCGGTGCATATAGAAAAAGATGAAGATCTTACCTGATTTTGGGAGGGAGAAAAGAGAGCAAGACTAGGGTTTTACAACAACAATATTGGTGGGGAAAAGTATGAAAAAGCAGCTGTGTGGGAAAACGAAGTATTGGACCACTAGAAAAAGAGACGACACTCTTTGACACGTAAAATCATAAGTTATTCCATGAATGGTTGCTTTGTTTTAATTTTTATTATGTATTTTAAATTTCTTTTCAATTGAGGCCATGTTAATGTTAATAATATTTTATTGTGAAGTTATTAATTCCTAACTTGAATTTCATAGATTATGATTGTTGTTCTTTTTTTTTTATTATTATTTTGTTTAAATTATTTTCACTTAAATTATCAAATATTTTTAATTGTTAGGGATTTAGTTATCATATATTATTTTTTTATAGGTGCACATGCACGCAAAATAAAGGAGGAATTAATTTGAAGAGAGAGAGAGACTTATGTATTTGATTCACTGATGGGTTTTACAAACAGAAGGGACAACATCATGTAATTAATCATGATCATCAACATTATCATAATAGGTCAATCTCCCTTCCGTGGATTTTATTCAACAGCCAACATTTTTCCAGATTTTAAATTGATCAATTTTTTTTTTGAAATTCATTAAAGACTCAAAATTAAAGAAATTACAGATTTAAAATGGAATTTAATCTTGTAGGATAAAAAATAATCTCTCATACCAATTATATGATGCACACTAATACAAACACACTCATTCACATATATAAATTGGAAGAAAGGAACTGAATATGAAATGTAACACTAAGAGTCCGTTTGGAAAAGTTTCTCCGAGTAGAGCTTTTAGGAGTAGATCTTTTTAAAGTAGAGTTTTTACAAGTAGAGCTTCTAAGGAAAAGTCGTTGGTCGTTTGGTTGTCAATTAAAAAAGCTTTTTTAAGATGTAGATTGTTTGGTTGTATTAAATTTAAAAAGCTCTTTTAAATGATAAAATTATCATAAATGACATTAAAGAATTTTAAACATAACAAAGAAAATATATATAAAAAAATATATTTCATTGAAATTAAAAAAAATATACAACATAGAGCAAAATATATATGTGCAGCATGCAGACAACATATATTGTAAAAGAAAAAAAAAATCATAACACTATATACAATCATGCATAGTAAAAAAAAAATTAAACAAGCAGAACGCATAAAATTATATATGTGCAGGCAATGTGGCAACATAGACAATAAAAAAAAAAATGCAGAACAAAACATATATGTGCAGAGAGCATATATTGTAAAATAAAAAATAAAAAAATGTATAACAAGCACATGTGTGGTAAGACAACATATAATGTAAAAAAAAAAAGCAGACAAATATTTATGTACGGCAAGGCAACACATACTGTAAAGAAAAAAATAAAAAAAAAAACCAGAACAAACATATATATATATACGGCAATTGTAAAGAAAAAAAATAAAAGGCAGAACAAACATACGTGTGATTAGAAAGATATAAGATAGAAGAAACTCACAGGTTAAAGATGAATTTTTGAAAATTCAATGCATTGAGAGCAGTGAAGTTATGTTTTATATGATAAAAAACTAATTTATTAGGGTTTATAATTTAAAAGGGTATTGTGGAATTATAAAATATATTAAGGTTATATAAGACATTTTAATATTGTTTAAAAAAGCTTAAAAAGATCTACTTGGAAAAGCTTAAAATTTGAGTTTCTCCGAGTAGACGTAAAACAGTTTATTTAATCGCCAAAAGCTCTACTGAGGTGGCAACCAAACGACAAAAAAAATAAATTGAAAAGAGCTTTTGAGATTAAATAAGCTCTTTTAGTCAGTAGATAAGCTCTTCCAAACATACACTAACTCTATTATATTACTTTTTATAAGTATTGAAAACTAACTTGGTAATTAGCATGTATGAGTAGTTTTCTCCTCTTATTGTGGGAGTAGATGTATTTTATTATGGGAGTAGATAACCGGACCATGTGTTTAGTGATTAATCTCAGCAGATCCCGACAGTTATTAATTTTGTAATTGTACTCCCTTAAATAAAAAATTAACTTGTAAACAATAAAATACTAGAATGAAAAACCTTATTATTAAAATAATCTAATCTCAAATGATATAACTAGTATAATCTAATAGCATAAGCCCTCCTCTTCTTCCTCAGTCGCAACTTTTCAATTGATTTATTTATTTTATTTTATAATTCTTTATTTTTCAAACTCTTATATTAAAAATCCAATGTTATTAACTGCATAGAAACAATATATACAGAGGTCATGCATGTATAACAACATGACCCTATTAATTATTGTTTTGCATACATATATATCACATAGAATAGATAGATCAACGGCTCTGATCAAACAATAGCTTGGAAAGAATTTCAGTCTCCAAGTAATATGTAAGGAATTTGTAAGTAGATTGAGTAGGGTGGATGTTATCCCAGAATAAGAATTGTGAAGGCTTTCCACATGTTGGTGTGGTTGGATTACAGAGGAATGTTGTTTCTATCAGTCCATACACTAACCATTTAAGTTCTGAGTGGATTATTAAGTTTTAACACATATTAAAACTGCGTATGAGTATAGGGTTAAGGTTGTTTTTGATTTTTGTTTGTGTTTAATATTTTATTTACTTATTAATCAATCTCACTATTGTATGAATCATTTTAATCTACAACTCATAGGAACCATTCTAATCTTTAACTAATTGGATGGCAGCCTCAAAATCCAAGATTTTTTTAAGGGTATTTAAAAATATTTTAAAATTTTTAATTATAAATTAATTTAAAATGATCATACTACCCTTCTAATTATTAATAATCTTTTTTAAAATTTGAGATTAAAATTATAATTTTGACTTATTTAAATAGAGTCAAGGCTAAATTAATATTTTTACCAATTCTATAAGGTTTGACTATTAGAAAATTAATCAAATGAACCAAAATGATATATTTTTAAAAAATTAAAACCGAAGAATATCAATAAATAAAATTACTTTAAAAAATTAATAATTTTTTAAAAGTTAATGACCAAATTAATAATTACCCTAAATACTATCGCATATTCTACGTGCATAGGGTATATCACAGGCAAAATTGGAGGAGTTTATTTGGTTGAGGGCCTGTGTGTCCCTCCCTACCTTCGCATGTGGCGAAATTTAAGTAAATTATACGCACGCTTTTTATTCTTTTTTTTTTTCTTTATTTACATGGGTTGGGACACGGGAATCGGGAGAGCGGTGCATATAGAAAAAGATGAAGATCTTACCTGATTTTGAGAGGGAGCAAAGACAGGACTTTTACGAGAATACTTGGGTGGTTTTACAAACAAAAGGGAGGGGATGTATAGATAGTGGATCATGAACATTATCATCAACATCAACATTATCAAAATATATTAAAAAGTTAGCGATTACTACAATGGGAAGGCACTATCTATATAATATTAGATTGATAGATATTTGATTATATAATAAATAAATAAAAAATTAAGGGAGTGTGCTGTCCACAAGAAAGCCACTCCACCTTCTCAATATAAGGCTTCTTGCTTTTAGTGACCACTTTCTCCTCAATCACAACTTTTCAATTGATTTATTTATTTTATTTTATAATTCTTTATTTTTCAAACTCTCATATTAAAATCCAATGTTATTAACTGCATAGAAATAATATATACAGAGGTCATGCATGTATAGAACTAAAAAAATAAAGAAGAGTTTTTAAGCTTGTTTTGATATATATGATACACTTTTTAAAGTTAGTTTTGAGGATATTATTTAGAAAAATAAAGAAAAAAAACGATTAATACCCATATACTTTTACACGTTAAGATAAAATTTATAAAGACAAAGTATTGAATTAGATTTCTAGTTGTTTTTCTTCTTTAGTAATTAATAATTGAGCAATAGAAAATTGTGAAATTAATATGGATTCCAAAACCTTAATTACACCAATTAGGGATTACACCAATTAGGGATGCCCTATACTTTTTGTGGAAACATCCTAACACTATGAAACAATGGGCTAGGTATTGTAAATCTAACGGGAAACATCCAATTAGGTTTTCCCGTGATGTTCCAACTCGTTGGAACTCCACATATAAATTACTTTGTGAAAGCTATGATTATAGAGAATTATTAGTTAGATTTATGCAGTATAATGTTAGTAGCATTAATTTGTAAGCTCATCATTGGGATGTTTGTACTAAAATTTGCATGCTTTTAAAAGTTTTTCATGATGCAACCACCTCTTTATCCGGTATATATTATCCAACTTCGCATTTATTTTTATGTGAAGCCATTAATATTGTAGATGCACTTAATGAATGTGCACAAGTAATAGAACTATCTGCATGTGTTGCTGCAATGAGAGATAAATGGTTAAATTATTATAGGGACATTCCTTCGATTTATACTGTTGCTTTAGTTTTTGGCCCTAGGTGTAAATTTGATAGTTTATATGAATATTTAACACTTTATTATCAATCTCTAGGGTTACACAACGTAGATATTAGTGCTTTATATAATAATGTTAGACAATTATTTTATTCATTGTATGACGAATACCGTTCTGTCTACGGTCCCTCGCTGAACATTAATGTTTAGCAACCGACTACAAGCGAAAGTAGTCATTCTCGTTCTCGCTTTCCCTCATTAAGGAAGTTAGGGTCAAGTGTGTTGTCCAAAAAATCAAGGGCACAGGGGAGTTCTTCGTCTTCATCAACCTATGTTTCAGAGGTTGATCTTTACGTAAACACCTCTTTTGAATTTTTGGACAGCGAAGACTTTAACATCCTACATTGGTGGAGGGAACACGAAACTAACTTTCCAATTTTGGCCCTCATTGCCAAGCAAATTTTTGGAACCCCTGTCTCGACCGTGGCAGTCGAACAGGAATTTAGTGCAGGTGGCGATGTTCTAGACGAGAGACGGGCATTGCTCAGTCCTGACTCAATACAGATTCAGGTCTGTGTTGACGACTGGACCAAGGCCTCCTACCAGCAGCAAGAATTGGATCTCGTATCCGACGACAATGACTTTTTCGACACCAACAATGATACAACGGCTACCGAAGGAACAAGCGACGATTGATCACCTCCGAAACATAACAGGTAAAAGAACTACGTGGGCTTTGATTCCTCCTAGATGATACGTAGGCAGCTTAATTGAGGTAAAATTAAGTGCAAGCCCTAATTTCTTATTTATTTATTTTATTTTTTTCAATTTTATAGTTTTATCATTTGTGATATTATTATTATCGTAATAAATTTCTTGTTGAAGTTGAACAAATGAAACATTTTATTTATACATTTAAATTTTTTTATTAATTAATTTATAAATTTTAATTTTATTTAATTTTAATTAATTAATTTTTATAATTTTTTTTTTATTTTTTTAGAACTGCCGGTTCTAAAGAACCGGGGAGGAACCGGAACCAGCGGTTCCTCCCCGGTTCCAACCGGAACCGGAACCGGGACCTTCCCGGTCCCGGTTCCGGTTGCTTCAAATATGGAACCGGAATCGGCGGTTCCAAAACCGGAACCGCCGGTTCCGAAACCGGAACCGCCGGCTCCGGAACCTTGGCCATGACTACCCACAACACCCTCTCTTTGTTTTTCCACAATTCCTGACAATGTCATTATTCAACCAATCATTAATTATTTTTTCTCACTTTATTATCTATTAAAATGGTGCATGATCTTATTTTTTTGACAATTATATAGTTTTGTCAAAAGAAATGTGAGTCCTTGCTCAAACAATACTCTAATAGTCTAATGTGTGTAATTTTAAACATCTAGACGCGTTTCAGAAAACCAAAATCCTGACAAAATTTAATTGTAATATATATAATTTAAATTTAATATAAATTGAAAGTAGGATAAAGTAGAGCCCTACTTATAATTTTATTTAATATTTAATACTGGTGTGACATAAATATATACTTGTATATAAATTAGTATATGATCATAATACGCATCATCCATAATTATGACTTTGAGAATTGATTATAGGCTTTATATTTGGATAGTAAGTATAGGTTTATTAGGCTCAAATAAAGTTTAATATATAGTAAGACCATAAATTGGGTCTTGAATAATCCAAAATTGAAACTGAAGCTCCAAAATTATCGGGTTGATGTTAGTGCATTTGTCCACTTATAAAGCGGCATATGACCTTTACTTTGTTTTATTTATTATTATTATTTTTTTAAAATCTGACACTTTTACTATTAGGGAACTATCGGGACCAACCGAGATTAAATTATACAAGTACGGTTCGGACAACTACTTTTAGTAACGGGAGATGAGAACTATCGGGACCAACAGTCTGGATAATTACTCCCAACAACAGGAGAGGTCTACTCCTAATACGGGGAAGAAATCTACCAACACGATTGTATTTTTATGGACAATTGTGAAAATAAATATTTACAAGTCTACACAAGGATATACCGAATTCTAACAAGATTAACGTTACAAACTCAATCCGGAATAACAATTATCACTACAAGTTAGTTTTTAACACTAATAGGTGGTGTAGTTTTTAACACTAAGGGTGCGTTTGGTACACATGATTGGATTGAATTATTTTTATAGGATTGGACTGGATTGGATTGGACTAAATTAGTATTGTGATGTGTTTGGTGGAGTCTGGACTAAAAATAGTACTGTCTTTTGTTTAGTATATGATGAGATGAGATAAAATCAGAATAAATGTATTAAATTAATTTTCACATAAATAAAAATATTTTAAAGTAAATTACATTTATTTTAACTTAAATAAAAAATAAGATTAATTTTAAATTAAATAAAAAATATATTTAAATTAAATTTAATTAAAAATATATTTTTTTGAATAAACAAAATATTTAAATTATTTTTAAAATAAATAAAATCATTTTAAATTAATTTTAAATAAAAAATATTAAATTAAATTTACTTAAAAATATTTTAAATAAAATTAAATATTATTTTTAAAACATTAAATAAGATATTTAATTTATTTTTTAAAATAAATAAAATTATTTAAAATTAATTTAAATAAAATTAAATTAATTTTTATTTATATTACATATTATATTATATTGAGAAAAAAAGAGGTGGGTCCCATCAATTTAGTCCCACCAATATGGGATTAGATATGTCCAATACATGTCCAATCCCAACATGTTCCAAACATGGGACGAGTAAATAATCCAATCCCACTTCTAGTCCCATGTACCAAACATGGCCTAATAGTAATAGGTGGTGTAAATACCAAAACACCCTTAATAAAAATTAATAATTAAAAAATATATTTTTTTCTTTTCTCTCTCATCCCCCTCTCCCATTCTTTTGGAACCCCCTCTCCCACTCTTCTGGAAATAAACCTCCTCCATTTTTATCAACATCATCATCCACACTTCATCATCATCGTCAATCTCCAACTCAATCCCATACATCAAAACTTTAATATCACTATCCATCACCAACTAATAAATTCCAAAACAACCAAACCACCCAAAACCACTAAACAAATCCCAAAACCACCAAATGAAACCGAAAACCACCAGAAATAATAAAAAAAAAACTAAACCCCCAAAATCCAAAACCATCCAAACCCACCAAATAAAATTAAAAATCACCAAAACTCCCATCTCACCTCTTCCCGCCGCTACAAACTTTAAAACCTTCCAAAACACATCTCTCAAAACCCGCCCCTCTCTTCTCTACAAAATTTGCTGCCACAACAACACCAAAAGTCACAAGGAGAAGAGATTGCCGGAGATAGGGAAAAAAATAAGAGAAATGAGAGAGAAAGATGGGGAGAAGATAGAGAGTGGGAGAGTTAGAGCATCAGCAATAGAGTTAGAATAAGACCTACATCTCCACAATGGGGCTTGCTGTGCAAGCCCCATTTGTGGGGTCTATCATTTGAGACCTAAATGGGGTTCCAAATTTGGAACCCCATTTGGGTCTGGCCCAATGATTGGTTACCAATCTTTAGGTTAAATAATTATATATATAATGAAAAAAATATAAAAAAATATATTTTAATAAAATTAAAATAATTTGAATGATAATATTTTTTTTTTATAAATTTAATTTTTATAATATGTATAGTTATGTGTAATTATAAATTTAATTAATATTTAAATTTTAATACTAATTATGTATATAATTAAATTAAAATATAAAATTAATAATATTGAAAATTATTATTAAAAAGTACTTAAACATTACATAATAAAATTATAATGCACGTAGACTTGTTAAATATTATAAAATAACATTTTATTTTTTAAAAAAATTAAACATTTGACATTAATAGATATATTATGACTCATTACCATAATTTCTCCAAACATGCTCTAAAAGATTTGATCTTAATGTGTTATTTATTCCTCTATTGCATATTCCACCCATACGAGATGCAATATAAGCCCCTAACAATGCAGGGTCACGTGCATATACAGGAAGTTCAACATTTTCTTCTTGTAATGGTACCCACGGTTCAAGGTTCGTCTGTCGTTTGTCCTCAATTATGTTGTTATGCAATATAATGCAAGTCTTCATTATCTTACAAAGATTATTTTTCTTCCAAAATCTAACGGGACCATGAGTGATCGCCCATCTGCTCTGCAATACACCAAATGCACGTTCCACATCCTTACGAGTAACCTCATGCTTCATTGCAAACAATCTTTCTTTACCATTAGTAGGGTGTGAGATTGACTGGATAAGAATTGCCCACCTAGGATAAATTCCATCAGTTAGAAAATACCCTATTGTATATTGGTGTCCGTTTACCTCATAATTGACTGGTGTGTGTCTATCGTAAATGATATTGTCAAATAATGGCGAATGTTCAAGGACATTTAAATTATTATGTGAACCGGCCATACCAAAGAAAGCATGCCAAATCCATAAGTCTTTCGATGCAACCGCCTCTAATATTAGAGTTGGTTTATTATGATGATCTCTGTGTGTGCCATGCCAGGCAGTAGGACAATTCTTCCATTCCCAATGCATACAATCTAACGATCCGAGCATTCCAGGAAATCCTCTTGCATCTCCTTCTTGTAATAATCGTGCAACATCTTCCGCGTTTGGTGCCTGCATATATTGTGACTCATACAATGCAATTACGATGTCACAAAAATGTTTCATACTCTCAACAACCGTCATCTCTCCAATTTGTAAATATTCATCACAACAATCAGGATGGCCGCGGAAGAAAGAAAACGAAATTTTGTTCGTGAGATGGAAGGAAGAAAGATAGAATTTGCGACAAAAGACCTTGCAGAGAGGGAAAAAAAATGAATTTTCGATGAGAAAATTATGAATAAAAAATTATGTTTTGCGATCCAAACTCGTTGTCCTCAGATGAAGAAAGAATTTGGCTATTACAGGAGATAATAAAAAAAAATTCTGGTGGTAGTTGTAGTAATAATTGATCGTAGACCGTAGTTTTTAAATGTTGTATTTTTCAATATTTATTTTTATTGTTGTATTTTAATTATGATATTTTTTAATTAATATTATTATATTATTTTAAGTTAATTATAATTTATTAAATAATTATTGATATTTAAAATACATTATATAATTTTAGATATATATATATATATATAATATTTTAATAAATGGTAATGATTGTTTAAAAAAAGTTTTAAAGTATATCCAATTTATCTTTTTCAATTTAGTTGCATTATGGGAAAAATAGACCTATAATAATAGGATCTAAATGGAAATACCCATTTTTTAAAAAAGAGACCCAAAAGTGATAATATGGCACACAATGGGTCTTGTATTTTGATCTCATGTATTGTGGATGCTCTTAGAGAGAGAAAAAGTTAAAAAAAAGTGAAAGAAAGATGGAGAGTTGGAGAGAGACGGAAAACATAAAAAGGGAGAGAAAAAGTAAAATAAAGAAACGATATTGGGAGGAGAGAGAAATATGTTTTTAAAAGAAAGAAATGATGAGTGAGAGAGAGACAGTTATATTTTTTAATTAATTTTTAATTTTTTAATTAATTTTTAATTTTTTATATTAAATCAGCTATTAGTTAATGTAATTACCGAAATACGCTTTACACTTTAATGTTAAGGGATGTTTAATAATGGCAGGGAGAAAAATGGACGTCGATCCAAACATGAGGAGGAAAAATATAAATAATCCTAAAAAACATGACTAAAATATACATATTTAAAATGACTCAAAATGACACAGCTATGTAATAATAAAACAAAGTTACTAGGCACTCGTCATCCACCCATCGCAAACCCTAAATTAAATTCAAAATCAAAACCAATAATTCAATTGAAAGATATTAATTATCATAGAAACATGTACAACTTTAAGAATAATTATCATCAATAAGATAGAGGAACCCCACCGCCTCAAATGCAATAAAAAAATTAATACAAAAGAATGGTCCAATCAGGCTCTTTTGCACAATCTTCCTCAACATCATGTAATTAATCATGATCATCAAACGTTATCATAATAGGTCAATCTCCCTTCCGTGGATTTTATTCAACAGCCAACATATTTCCAGATTTTAAATTGATCAAATTTTTTTCTTGAAATTCGTTAAAGACATAAAATTAAAGAAATTTCTTATTTAAAATGGAATTTAATCTAACTCTTGTAATCGGTCTTTAATACCATTTATAGGATTAAAAATAATCTCTCATACCAATTATATGATGCATACTAATACAAACACACTCATTAACATATATAAATTGGGAGAAAGGAACTAAATATGAAACACTAACTCTATTACATTAACCACCCAATATGGCTTGGTGGCTAAGGCGCTCATTCAGTCTGACAATGTTCCAGGTTCGAGTTGCCAGCACTGCAAATGATATGTCAAAAAAAAAAACTTTATTACATCACTTTTTTAGCTATTGAAAACTAACTTGGTAATTAGAATGTATAGATAGTTTTCTCCTCTAATTGTGGGAGACATTTAGTGACGATAGTTATTAATCTTATAATTGTAACCCTTTTAAAAAAAAAAAAACTTGTAAACAATAAAATACTAGAATGAAAAACCTTATTATTAAAATAATCTAATCTCAAATGATATAGCTAGTATAATCTAATAGCATAAGCCCTCCTCCACTTCTCCTCAATCACAACTTTTCAATTGATTTATTTATTTTATTTTATAATTCTTTATTTTCAAACTCTTATATTAAAATCCAATGTTATTAACTGCATAGAAACAATATATACAGAGGTCATGCATGTATAACAACATGACCCAATTAATTATTGTTTTGCATATATATATATATATATATATATATATATATATATATATATATATATATCACATAGAATAGATAGATCAACGACTCTGATCAAACAATAGCTTGGGAAGAATTTCAGTCTCCAAAGTAATATGTAAGGAATTTGTAAGCAAATTGAGTAGGGTGGATGTTATCCCAGAATAAGAATTGTGAAGGCTTTCCACATGTTGGTGTGGTTGGATTACAGGGGGATGCTATTTCTATCAGTCCATACACTAATTACTTGAGTTCTGAGTGAATTATTAAGTTTTAACGCGAATTAAAACTATCTATGAGTATAGGGTTAAGGTTGTTTTTTATTTTTGTTTGTGTTTAATATTTTATTTACTTATTAATCAATCTCACTATTGTATGAATCATTTTAATCTACAACTCATAGGAACAATTCTAATCTTTAACTAATTGGATGGCAGCCTCAAAATCCAAGATTTTTAAACTGGAAATCTGTTATTTTTTTCTTTCGCTTTTATTTTTAATTCTTCCATCACTTGGTCACAGAAACCCTAAAGTTTCAAATCGGAAACGAGAAATGCTCATTTGTTCATTTATTCATTCATGATTTTTTTCCTTCATGAGTTTGACTTGAAAATTTATTGGGTTTAGTTAGGTCTACAGCGCGCGAGTCAGTGACATCAAAGCAAGCCCAAAGCCCACGCAAGAAGGACATCAATGAAAATATTTCACATCGATGTTTCCGTCAATTGATGCTTTTAATGTGAAGACAGGTAATATGTAATTTAATTCAATGCAACGTTCAATAACCGACCTTAGCTCAGTTGGTAGAGCGGAGGACTGTAGTGGGGGCGATCCTGTTAGATATCCTTAGGTCGCTGGTTCGAATCCGGCAGGTCGGAATTTAATTGTTTTAATTTTTTTCTTTTAAAAAAGACACAAGATTTTAAAATATATATCAATTTAGTTGTTTCATGTAATTAATCTCTTTAATTGATAGTGGTCTAAATAAGAAAATCATGATCATCATATTGAATCTCCTTCCATGGATTTTATTCAACAGCCAAACTTTTTCTAGATTTAAAATTTATCAAATCTTTTTCTCAAAATTCGATAAAGACTCAAAATTAAAGAAATTCCAAATCAAAAATGGATTTTACTTCGTTTTCATGCCCAACTTTTTTTTTTTTTTTTTTGCACACCCACTCTGGTCTTACTCTAATTTGATCTAACCCTTATAATCGATCTCTGGTACCATTTATAGGATCAAACACCAATTGTATGATACACATCAACAAAAAGACTCTCATTCACATATAAAAATTGGAAGAAAAGAACATAATATAAATGTAACACTAACTCTATTACAATACTTTTTTATAGGTATTGAAAATTAAGTCGATAACAATAAAATATTGACATAAAAAATCTCACTGCTAAGATAATCTAATCTCAAATGATAAAGCTAATATAATCTAATAGCATGATAATGATAACAAATAGAGCTCATGAATATTGCATAACAACATGACCCAATTAATTGCTGTTTTGTATACATATATGACATTGAATAGATAGATAAACGGCTCTGATCAAACGATAGCTAGGGAAGAATTTCCATCTCCATGTAATCTGTAAGAAATTTGTAAGCAGATTGAGTAGGGTGGATGCTATCCCAGAATAAGAATTGTGAAGGCTTTCCACATGTTGGTGTGGTTGGATTACAGAGGTACACTGTTTCTATCAGTCCACTCCCACAACACCCTCTCTTTGTTTCCACTACTCCTGACAATGACATAGTTATGACAATGAGATTGATTAGGGGCCTTCTAGTTTGGATATTAAGTAAAGGTTTATTGGGCTCAAAGAAAGTTTAATATATATAGCTTAATGTTGGGTCTTCAATAATCCAAAATTGGATTCAAGAATTGGTTAGATGGAGCTCCAAAAGAGAAGGCTTATTGGATTGATGGTAGTGGATCTTTCCACTTATAAAGGGCGCTCAGCCTGACAATATCCTAGATTCACAAAATACAGGTCAAATACTTGCAGTACCAATATATTCATAGTCAGGGCGACAGTTTGGCTTACCATATTTATGAGGATGATCAATCATATCGATCAACGGCTGATATACGTCTGCAAAAACAATTTTGCTATATGGAAATAAAGGTTGCAATTGATTAAGCAGCTTGGAGAGCTTGTGATTGTAAGATTGAGCATCTGAATTCTGATCCTTCAAACACTTCCTATTCGATGGATTCTCAAATTTTAAAGTCATTTGTATGGGTAGACAACCTATTGGAGGTAAACCAGCTATAATCACCGTAAGACATCCTAGCTCATATAGATCCTACAATAATTTAATTTTACATAAAATTGTAATTATAATCACTAAATTTCCATGATGAAAATAATAATAATTAGAAGCTAATTACACGATAGGTTGTTTTGTCTGTGATCAAAACGCCGTCTGTAAAATTAAAAATACATAGAACTTGAAAATTTCATTATACAAATTGGATACAGTTTCATACAACCAAAAAAAAAAAAAAAAAGAGTTTTTAAGCTTGTTTTGATATTTATGGTACGTTTTTAAAGTTACTTTTGAGGATATTATTTGGAAAATAAAAAAATAAAAAAAACGAAAAATTGAACATTGTATTTTGAAGCTCTAAAACTCTTTGGTATTTACCGCCTAATGTGGTTTGATAGTAAAGAGTATTCATTCAGCCTGATAATATTTCAAGTTTGAGCCGCCACCACCGCTGATAGTAAATAATAAAAAATAAAAATAAAAATAAAAACTTTGGTATTTCAAAAATGCATTTCTTGAAGGCCAAAGTCATGAAATACTATATATTATGTTCATGTTTTGAAAACGTAGGAGGGTTTTATGTATTTTCATCATTATTTTAAAAAAATATACAAAATATTTTACCAGCTTATTTGGATTTAACATTAACTTTTAGAAAATAAATTTAATCATAATAATAATAATAATAATAATAAATGATGCATAAATGATGTACACATGATTAAATTACCTTAACAAAAGATTGTAACTTGTCGAGCAAGAAATCTTGATAGCCACTAACAGTGAACTCCAACCTCCTAATGGGAATATCATAAAAATTAATAATAAAGTCATTAGTAGCTGCACTAAAATAAAACCAAACTACCACTAATTATCTTCTTAGCTTTTTCTTCACCAACAATCCCCTTAATCCTCCTTATATAATCTCTAAACAGTTTAATCTGCTTAGAAATTGGGATTGCTTTAGATGCAACAGTGGTCAAATCGTCCAAACCAGATCCGCCGGACGCGAAACTGACATCAGAGAGGAGTTCATCATCAGAAAGATCTGGGTCCAGGAAAGGGGGGACGGTCTCTTTGATGCCTGGGGCAGAGGCTATGAAGTCAGGAACAAGTTTTCCGTTTGAGAATCTGCCTGTAGGGATGGGACCTGGAAAGTCTTGGCCATATGGAAGATAATTGCCTTTAGCCAAGGTTTTTATGTAATTGTTGTTGCTTGTATCAACTGTTGAGTCTCCAAATATGGGAATGGTAGATGGGAGTTTTATACTGTTGCTTGTATTAAAGAAGAAGAAGATGACCAGAATTAGCAGAAATGTAGTGTTGATGATCAGGTGATTCATGGCAGCCATATATTTTGTTATGGAAAAAATTAAGTGGCTTCAAATGAAATTGTTCAGGATTTAACAAGAATGGAAGTGTCAATAAATACTGATTTGTTGTATCATGACTCATGAGTAGTACTTGCATGAGTAGTATTTGCCTGTATCTCTCTATGTATGTGTATAGTGGGACTTGAACACTTACCATTGAAGTGGGATGGAGGTGCACTAACTATTTGAATTGTGAATGGTTATACAATAGATTAAGGAACGAACTATAATGAATTTAACAAATTTTATTTATTAAACATAATATGTTGTCACCCCTCATATTTTGTATGTAAAGCACTAAAGCTCACCATTAGATTTATTTTTTATATATACAGATTTTATATTATAATTTAAATCTAGTGCAATTCCTTCTTTTTTTAACCAAATAAACTTCGTTAAAGAAGAGAAGAGAAATAATAACATTCAATATATAACCAAACACGATCCTCTCTCAAGGAACAAACCAAAGCTGCAAGAGTATGGGTCAAGTCATTCCAATTTCTAAAAATAGCTTGACATTTAACAACCCCTACATCTTTATAAAAAACTTAGTTAACATCATTAAGAATACGACCTGCCAGATCAAACCCCATCCCTGAAGAATATAAATCTTTAACTCCTTTTTTCTGTTGATATTCAAGAATTTGTATCTTAATTTATATTATTTTTGTGTTGATAATCTACAACAATTTCTAAAATATTTATATCTTAATTCATATTCTTTGTCTTATACTTTACTTATTGACTTAATTAAACTATTTTCCCTTTTCTCTCTTTTATCCTGCAAAGCTGTAATATACCCTAGCTGTAAAAAAAAATTAGATGGGCGGCCTCTGTTGCCATCCGAAAATTAAACTTCTTCTCTCCACAACCAAATTTTAGTAAATTTTTTGTCACTAAATACCCTAAAAGAAAATTACTTATATAAACAAAGTATTTTGAGCAAAGAGGTTAAAATTACTTCTTCCACCCAGAAGGTTTTATCAAACAACTTTCTGAATTCTGATTCCAAATAGAAAATATCTCTTTACTTAAAAAATGATATTGTTGGAAAGGCAAACTTGATTGTATTACAAGCACAGCAGCAGCACTGGATTCAAAACTCTTGTAATTGAAAACATGAACAAAGTTATGGACAACACTTGATCACAACTCTTCCACTGGAAAAACATGAACACACAAGGTGATAAGGTTAAAGATGCTATATATATATATATAATATATTGTTTTATAGATTACTTTGTAATTAACAAAAAGATATATACAAAAACACAGAAGAGAATTCTCTCTCAAGCTCCATCAATGGAGACTTGAAACAATTCTGGTTTTTCTTTCTGACATTTCATCAAACACTTAGCTCAATATAGCAAACACATTGAGTGTTTACATGGTATCAGGGCATTATATTCAGCTTTCATAGCCTCCAGCCATTTAATATTTTGCATAGCATCTTTAACTCTATGAGGTTCAGTTTCATTGCCATCCAGAGTCTGGTATTTACACAAAATGCATGCTTAATGCCAGCTACAATAAATGCTAGCTGGAATAACAAACTCTAATAACCTATTTGGTAAATAATCTAATGATCTCAGTAAATTATTAAATTATTAAATTTTAAAGATGGGTGCAAAGAATAAATGGGTGCATATTGAACTTTTTTCTAATTCTATTTTTTGTGAATAGAATATAGAACATATTAAGGGAATATAAGGTTTTTACGAGACTGATCTTGAGCTGTCATCTAAGGACAGATATAGCCGGGGCGGAGCTGCCCCTGGGCTTGGTTGGGCTTTCTTTTTTTTTTTAAAAAAAATTTATAATTTTTTTTCTCTCATTGTTCCAGCCTGTTATACACAATTTTTTGTTTCTCATTGCTTTTTCTTGCTCCAGCCGAACAACATCTCTCTTTTTGTTTTTTTTTTCTTTTCTTTTTTTCACTTTTCTAAATTTCAATCCCTAACTTTTCACTCATCTCACCTCTTGATACTTTGAATATTATAATTTGAAGCTTTAAAGGTAATTATTTTAATTTTAATTTTATTTATTTAATTATCTATAATGTATTTAGTTTTAAGTTTTGCATTTTGTGATTGAAACTTAAATTTCTATTTTATATGTATTGAAAAAATCTTATTATGTGGTCCTTTAGTGGTTCACTCTACTATATAAAAGTTTAGTCTTTTTTTTATATTATTGATTAAAATATTAGATGTATTGTAAATTATAATATGTTGAGAATTATGTATTTTAAAATTTTAGAAGAAATTAAAATAATTAATTTTCCTAAGACTTACACTTATATCTACTATATAACCCAATATAATAATAAGTTATATTTTAGATATAAAAATATTATTACAACATATTATTGCTTTGGTGATTTGGTTTGTATACTAGTTTGTGATAGGAGAAAGTTGTAAATTTTTATTTTATATTGAATTTATAAATTGTGAAATAATCATATAGACTTTTTATTTTTTATTTTTTTTTATTTTGATGATAGTTAGTTGAAGTTGATTCAATTTGGTAATTTATATGTTTTACTTTTTATTATCAATTTGTGATATCTTTTATTGGACTTGAAATCAAATTTTTATAATAAGATTTGAAACTGATTCTTTCTTTTTAATTTTTTATTTATATCATTTATTTTTTATTGTAGTTTATAATGTCTAAATCAAGTAAATAACAAAATATACATTCTTTTTTTTAAGGGATATTCTTATTTCTCCTCTGACGATTCGATCAACGATACTTTATTCCCTTACGTTTCAGAAATAGTCATTTTTCCCCCTGGAGTTAACTTTCCATTCAAAAAGCAATATAATGACAAAAAAAGTAAATAAAAAAACTTGATTACCCTTAAAACATATTTACTTACCCTTTAATGCTTCAAGGGTAATTAAGTCTTTTTACTTACTTTTATACCATACCAACCAAAGTTAGATAACTATAAGAAGACTTATGACAGAAACAAAATCCTTAATTTTAATATGCATGATTTACTAAATTTCCTTAGTTAGAGTATTCAATTGTAAAAGATAAAGTTTTTTGTTTCCTATGCTTTCTTTTTTATAGTAACCCGTTAAAGTTTCTGGAATTTTTTTTTTTTTTTTTTTGTGTAGAAAGTTTCAAATTCAGAATCTTCAGCTGCACATAATTCCTGAGAAACAAAGTCATAAACACGCGCATAAGTTTGGAAACGGACCTACATTTTGCAATAGTATTGACCTTCTATGGAATCTGTTCATATTAGAAGGGAGGTTCTTGGCTTGGATAATAAATCAATAAAATTCAAGAGTACTGCTTTGAACTTTTGGCCAATTTTTCTACAGCACTTTAAATAAATAAATAAGCAAATGGATTAGGTAATAAATTGATTTAATTTTCTCACCACCACGACACTTTCAGCGATCCTTATTTTGATTAGTTGTAGCCTTTGATCAATAACTCGAAAAGCAAATATATTAAACAAATTAAAGCAAACATATACAATTTTGAATTTACACCCCCATCACCAACTGCTTTGAAATATTTGTTTAGTATGATTGGTATAAATTCCTTTTCTTTCTCCTGATTTAATCTGGGTTTCGACAACTGTGGGCACCAAGTTCAGTTCTAACCTTGGTCTGATTTCCATATTATTTCCGACCACATCTCTCCTCCATCGCCAACTGCTTTTTGGCCCTTGAAAATATATAATTTCTGATAACTGGTCGGAAATCTTTTCGAATACATATTTACTAGGGCTTTTCACATTTCTAACATGCATCTTTGACCTTCAAAAAATGCATCTTTGACCTTCAAAAAAGACCTTAATTATTTCTTACGGTGTATGCGCGTAGTTGAAGTTCAGATTTAAGCTTCCTAGTTTTGAGAAATGAAGTTCACTTTTCGTGGCTCTGAGAACAGCATAACTGGTAAGTAATTAATTATATTTTATTCAAATGAAATTTCTTTTATTCCTTCTTGCTTCTTAATATTTCATCTCTTTTAAATGTCATAAAATTATGAGAATCTTTTTCTACTCATAGAGTTTTCCGATCTCTTTATTCTTGCAAAACATGCCCAGATTGCAAAATTTTGTGCTGATTACAATTAAACAATTTTGTTTAATGCAAACTATGTTATGATTTTTAGACCATTTTCAAATTTTAAAGAGAGAACAGGAACGAGATTAAAAAAATTAAAAAATAAAAACAAAGATGACTTGAAAGTTGAAACTAACGTCCTAGCAAAGCATCAAATTGAGCATGGGTGGGCCATTTCCATTTTCTTTCCTTACCTTTTTTTTTTTTATGTTAAAAAATATTTTTTATTTCTCAGATTTGGACCCACAGGTAGAAACTGGAACCCCGAACCAACGGAATTATGTTGATTTTGTGGGCGGTGCCCGCACCCAAACCCGCATAATTTTGCATGTGGGTTTGGATATAAAAAAATAATGTAAGTTCAGATTTAATTTGGATTCCGCAAAACCCGTTCGAAATCGACCCGCAGCCATCTCTATTCTTCCCCATTAGATTCTCTTTCTTCTCTCTTTCATTAGGTTTATCTCTCTCCTCTCTTTTCCTAATTTTCACTCTGCAATTTTTTTATTTTCACACCAAGCATTTAGTTTTGTTATGGTACATCATTATTAATAAATAGTAAATGTAGGGTGACAAAATAGTGTATTGATAAAGAACACTTTAGAAGTTAGAGAGAGAAAGTTAGGAAGATAATTGGAAGAGGGAAAAAGTTAAAAGTTAAAAAGAGAAAGTTACTTTGGAAGAGAGTTTCTGTGAAAATCGGAAGAGATAGAAAATTAGAAGTTGCAGAGAGAAACTAATAAACGCGTTTCATTTTAATTCTTAGAAAATTTACATTGACGTGTAAAATTTCATTTATAACTGGTATGTAAAATGTCATTTATATTTGGCGTGTAAAATTGTATTTATAACTAGTGTGTAAATTTCATTCATGACTAGCGTGTAAAATTCTATTTATAACTGGCGTGTAAAATTCAACTTGTTCAACGTGTAAAAGTCAGTATGTAAAATCAAAATTGAGTTTTGTTTTTCACTAATGACTTTGTTTCTCTTCCAATTCTCTCAGTAAATTTCTCCCCCTTATCATTCTCTCAGTAACTTTCTCTCTATAACTTTCAACCTTATCTCTCTCAAACTTGCTCTCTTTTCTAAATCTCTCTCTAACTTCTAACTTTCTCTCTTTTCGTCCTGTTCATTCTCAACTTTCTTTCTCTATCTTGAGATCTACATTCTCACTTTTCTTTCTATCAATTTCTATCTTTATCTTTATGTTTTACCGTAAAACAATTGTTTTGCATTATTTTGTCAAAAACTTCAGACAAGTGATCCACGTGACAAAAGGGTATTTTTGTCCAAAATGTGTAAAATTTGACAAAAACAATCAAACTTATTACAAACAGAAAAATATAATAATTACCCTTAATTTAAGGCAATTTATAAATTTTGTCCAAAAAAATTACAATCTAATTTCATACAATCATGCATGGATTGGTCACAAGATAATTTATCTTTGGTTCAAGTATACAGCAATATATACAAACATCCATTACAAGGGTTTGTTTAGTATAAATTACAACAATATCCTCAACAGACAACCAACAACAGCAACAACAAAATTTGTTTCAGTTCTTCATAAAATCTGTCCTCTCTCTCCAAGCTTCCTCACGTGTAAATGATCAAATACCCATGTTCAAACTTAAATAATCTTACATTCTCTGAGAACCTGGCACAAAATGATCAAAATTAGGACACAACGCAACACGAATGAAAAAAAAAAAAAAGATAATTACTCCAGCTTTACCAAGTAGAGTTTTTATAAATAAACACATCTGCTAAGACTTTTCTGTTAGTATTTAGTATTCATAATCTGGAGATCATGTTTGTCAATCTAACATACATCATGAAACAATGCTTCTGTAGTACTTTTTTTTTTTTTTTTAAAAGGAAAAATTTCATTAGAAACCACTAAGGGCTAAGAACACAGGGAGATCACCCACAGCTAGCTTCAACAGCTAATTAGGGAAGAAAACATCCCAACAAACAGAACAATCTAGAGATAAGGCATGCCTGACTAAACAATAAGCCACCTTATTACAGAGACGAGGAACAAAAGAAATAGAATCAAAATCAAAAACTGAGCAAAATGCTTCTGTAGTACTGGTGCTAGGTTAAAATAGCATAACATGATATAATAAACAGGATATCAATATTATATATAGTTAGAATTTGGCAGGAAATATCAAGTTTTTGAAGGTGATGATAACATGATATATATACCTCTTTGAGTTCGCTTTTCCTTGAGTAAATTATCAATCTGCAATAAAAAAATTGTGAAAGCATTATATAATTTTTGCACCAACTACCTATTATTTGACAAAACTAGCAACAGAGTCCCACGTTAGTATTTTAAGTTGGAATATGGTGTTCGGACTTGACTGCAGGTTGCATCACCTAGATCTTCGTCAGAAAAGAAACTTGGGTGAGACAGTATAGGCAAATACATTCATGGATCTTGGATGACTTTAATTACACATTCATCAAGGAGTTTGTGTTAAGATATTTGGGTAATTCATGTATTTAATTAGATAATTCATATATATATATATATATAGTTAATGTGGTGCATGTATCAGTGAGTTCATTGTATTGTGTGAGTTCATAAGTCCAATATATGTCTAGGTGTTTTAGGATTGGAGCAAGTGAAGAAAGTTAAAAGAAAACACAAGTGTGAGGAAGTTGAAAACACAAGTGAGCGGTGGTGAGAAACAAATTAAATTGTATCAAGTGAAAAGAAAATTAATAGAAGTTTATTCCTCCTCAAAATATTGTCTATTTCTTATTGTGTTTAAGTCTAATGTCTGCCTATAGAAAGTCATTTTTCATACTTTTAGGTATCATAGACCTTGGCCCCTGATACGTATGTGATATGATCTGCAAGAGTAGTCAACCAAAGAGGACACATCAAGACCAAAGGTGGTGGACTAGGTACATGAAGACCAAGTCTCTGATTATTGTTTTGCATCAAGTAACAACAACCTTATTGTTAGGAGGCAGTTCTTCAAACGTGCCTTGGTTGCTTGTTTTTACGATAGTGGTTTTACTGTTATTTGCACTATTGTTATTTTCTTGCTTTACAAGTTGTACCTTGGTTTAAATACCAAGTTGTTTAATTGAATAAAGACATCCAGAAAATTGTCTCAAGCATCTTGTCTTCTAATTCTCCTTCTCTTCTTCTTACTTCTAGAAAATTCCCTTATCAAGCCCCTAAGTGCTCACCACATAAGTTTTGAACAATATGGCATGGTACACTAAGGTTATCATTTTTACATAACTATAGATAACAAGTTTCAAAGGCAATTAGGGTGAGGTCGATCAAGTAACTGTTAACATGTTCAAGGCTAATCCCACTTGGAAACTCGGCATCATATATATGTGCGATATGCATTTGCAATTCACATTGATAATAACAATATACATAGCTAAAGAAGAAAATCTACCGACAAATTGCATAGTTATGTGCTAATTACCTGCGATTTAAGATACTGGTTCTCCGTCTCGAGATCTTTATTTATCTGCCGATCAAAGTTTATAAATTCATATTCAATTCTGGTTACTGAATATTAAACATCATTTCTTCTCTAGAAACAAATAAAAATAAATAAAAATTAGTCACCTGTTGTAGATCTGCGTCAAGTAATCCATAACCATAAATCTTTCTCACGTCCCTCGCAATGAACGGCGCATTGCATAAAGGGCACTATATAAATAAAAAAGGAAAGCAAATAAAATAAAAATCGATGCATTAAAAAATGGAAAATAAATAATAATAATGAATATTTCATATTCAAAACTAAAGTAGCAAAATAGAATATATACCCCTCGAAAAGCTCCACCTTGTTGAATCCATATACTGATGCATGAATAACCGTAAAGGTGTCCACAAGGTAGGCAGCTGCAAATTTCGACCAATTAAAATTAATGGCTAATTACATTACATTAAACAATTATAGAATTTAATGAAGAGCTATTTGCTAAGGTTCATTTGTGCAATTCATGTAGAATTATGAGGAAAAAGATTGTTGTGGGTAGATTCTGCGCACAAACTGCTACGTAGATATCAAGAGATAAAATTTCGTCACACGGATGCTAGGTCATGTTTCCCTCTTGCCGAGAAACTCCCTTGAATGGCGAGAACTCCTCTACACAAATGCATTCTCGCCGCACGATTTCGAACACCTGCCGAAGAGTTGACAGCGAAGCTGACTCAGTAGGCAGAAAAGGACTTGACACTGTGAGGCGCCAGTCTAACACTTGCGACAGGCTCAGCAGAAGTCAAAGACATGTCATCATAGGCGCCAGACGAAGTAAATGCTCGAACAGTAGTGCAGGTTACCGTTCAACTACCCCATTTTGCCCCATCTGCAGAAAGTCTTCCCTAGCCAACAGAACTTACACGTTTAAGGTAACAACCACTGATCCTGTTTCCCAGCAACCAAAACATACCCAAAAGGGTTGGAAACAAGAGGAATGTCTGTGGATGTATAAATAGGGATATTGATGAAGAACAAAGGTAAGCTATTGAATACTCTCACCAATTCTAAAGCAAACACGTTTTGAAAGCATTCCATCTATTCTTTTCTTCTTCACCGAGAAAGAAACTAACTTGATCGTCGGAGGTTAACCGCCGGCTCAAGTCCGGCAACCCTCACCGATCTTTCTTTGTTTTTACAGATAGAGGCATCTCAGGTTCATTCCTAAAAGTTCTTATTCCCTGCGAGAACTGTTTTTGCATGTTTACAGCAATAAACATCATACGGCTTCATCCAACGAACCATTAAGTAACCTTACGTAGCGTAGTTGACCCCCGTTGACCACATGATCCATTTTTCACCGTCAACAAAGATCATCTTTGAAATTAAACTAATATATGTCATAGAAGATATTCAAGCAAATATTGGTGAAAGCCATTGGAGATCCTTGCCTAAAAAAGCTGTAACTAATTATCTCCTTAAATACATTTTTATAATTGTTTTTATTTTCTTTTGGTTTTCCTTCAATTTCTTGATAGAAAATTGTGTTTATGGCTAATTATATAGGTGTGGAAAGAGTTGCAGACTAAGATGGTCGAATTATCTGAGACCTAATATCATGAGAGGAAAAACAGAACCCTTGATGAGGATGATATGTTCATCAGATTACTTGCAACCAATAACAAGATCAAGAACTACGGAAACACCCATCTTAGAAAAAAGCTTATTAGAAGGCAAGGAAAAGAAATCCACCATATAGTTTAGGCCGGGCTTGCTGGTCAGTTTAGGTGTGGTGAAATATTTTTCAGGCTAAGATGGATTCACTATCTGAACATAACCGCTGATGAGAATGATCGGATCACCAGATTACATGGATCGGATCATCAGATTACTGCACTCCTTGGAAATCAATGTCTGTACGTCCTGGACAGACTGACAATGAAATCAAGAACTACTGGAACACACATCTTATTTAGCAGAAGGAGTTAGGTCAAGGAAGAAGAAAACCACCAAAAACAACAACAATAACATGAAACAAGTAATGATAAGAGTAAAGCGTGAAAGGTCTTTAAAATGGAAACTACACCAGTTGTAAGTTATTCCAGAATCGAAAACCAAAGATAGATAGGAAAGGTTGGTATGGAACTCACCAAAGCTGATGACAATCACCTTCAGAACCCCATTGCTCCATACAAATGATACATTGTCTAGATCCCACTCTCGTATCTTCCTTTTTTTCTTCTTCTTGATCTTCTCCATCAATTTCCATGGGCGAATACTCATGACGGTGTTGAGAAGAGCTTGATGGTAGATTCCAGTGGTTGCTCATTATAATTCTCTAACTCATAGAGAGCGGAGAAAGAGAAGTGAAAGAGAGAATTGAGAGAGGAAATTAACAGGGTTGTGATGAATCAAGAGGAACTAGAAGATACAGTTGCGTAACCTAGAAGCTACAACTGCTACATACAAACTGTGGAAAAGAGCTTAATTGAAGGTTTATAGGGGGTTTATAACATGTCAGATGGGGACTACAAATAAATTTTTAATATGTAATGTACTTTGCAATATACGCAAATACAATGAACCTTCCCATTATTTTTCATGTTTTAATTATATCATAATTATTAATTACCTAAAAAAACAAAAGTAAACTAGAAAAAACTTTCAAAAAAAAGAAGAAAAGATCTGACAATGTGTTTGAAAAATTTATTACTTTTAGGTTTTAAATTTTCTACGCACAGTTATCTATTCAAAAAGTTGATATAATTTTTGTATTAAAATATTCCTTTTATTTGGACTGTTTTCATCAACTTGTAAATTGCAAAAATGCTACCATAAAATTACAAATAATAGTCACTGTAACATCCTAACGGAAATAGAGTAGAGGAACTGTTGTGATCTAAATTGATACTACAGAGTAGTATTTAATTTGATGTAAATTCAAAATATAGATACTTTTTTATGCAAAGAAAACAAAATAAGAACTAAATTAATAATTTTATAAACAACAAGAATGATTTTAAAATTATTAAATCTTAAAAAAAGGGGGTTTTCCATTCTGAGGCTTGGCAGCAAGCCCTATTAGGATCATCAAGAATTCTTGGGGCAAGCGTCGAGGAGAAAATGGGTACTTTCACCTTTGCCGTGGTCATGGTATGGACACCATGGTTTCTGCAGTATTTGCTCAAGTCTCCTAATTTAGTTTCTGTTATGGTTGTCTACTGCTTATTAGAAAGATAAACATCTACGTATAGACAGATTATATTTGCACGCGTAAATGTCTCGTTTCCTTTTCTGAACAACTTCTTACTAGTAGGTCTAGACATGAAGCAAATATGTATGCGTGTTAGTGTTCATAATTGTGTGGTAGAAGAAGATGCTGGTGCAGCTCTTAATGCAGCAGCTTCCAGTAATAACAGAAGAGAAAATGAGAGCCTACATTGTACCAATGCTACTGAAGGACACTACAGAAGATTAGAAGAGGAAGATGGAGATTGTCTTGTAACATACTAGACATGAATCAACCAACGAACTCATTGAGGACTTTCTACAAACACTTTGTCAAAAGTGTCGAACACCTTTGCTGATTAAGCATCAAGCTTCCAGAAGCAGAGGCAGCTAACTAGTCCAGCTTAAGAGTATGTAGAGCTGCTCCATTAGAACCTTGACACTCTGTCAACATGTTGAGTCAGCTCACACCAGCTAGGAATGACTCCACTGTTAGTGGAGCCAACAATAACATAATGGAGGAGTTAGTGGAAAAATTAGTGGAGAAGTTAGTGGAGCCATTGTTTAATTAGTGGTTAAAATTCTTCCTTCACTTATTCATCTTTGCTATAAATACCCCTTTGTTTGTAATGTAAAAACACACCAAAACACACTAAGATCACATGAGAGAGCAATTGTGAGGAAGAAGTAAAGTGTGTGTGAGAGAGAGAAAGCTTTGTGAAAGCTTTGAGAGAAAATCAGAGAGTTGTGAGCTTGTAATTTTCTCTAAATAGTGAAAGTGGATGTGCTCCGTGGATGTAGGCAAGTTTGTGCCGAATCACGTAAATATTTGTGTCTCTAATTTTTCTATCTCTCCTAACAACTGGTATCAGAGCACCAGGATTTGTTCCAGGCTGCTAAGGTGTGAAATTCTCTAGGAAATTCTTAGTATGCTCTGTGGTTGCAGCATTGTCTGATCTTCCACATCAGAAAAGAATTGTTCTTGAGATTTACTGATTTTGTGCCGTGGTGTGGAAAGTACATGTCTAGGAAAGGTTCTGGCTAGGAAAGATTTGGTACTTAAGCGTGTCCGTTGTGACCCACCTCTCTTTCCTGGGAACTTACCTGGTGTGCTGTTCACGACTTCGTACATTATTCAGTATACGGTTACTGTTGACCGAGTTTTGACCGGAGGTGTTGACCGAGTTTGACCGGAGGTGTTGACCGAGTTGACTGGAAGTGTTGACCAGGTTGACCGGAGGTGACCAGAGGCGTTGACCAGTGTTGACCGACATTGACCAGAGGTGTTGACCAACGTTGACCGGAGGTGTTGACTGGCGTTGACCGAGGTGTATTATCAGATATTGCAAGTTTGAGTGGGAGCAATGACATCAGAAAAAGATAATTCCAAAATAGAGAAATTTGATGGCATAAATTTCGGATTTTGGAAGATGCAAATTGAAGATCACTTATTTCAGAAAGATCTATACTTGCCCTTAAAAGGCATAAAGCCAGAAGATATGCCGGACTCTAAATGGGAGGTGCTTGATCGAAAAGCACTTGGTACCATCAGGTTGACTCTATCGAAATCAGTTGCCTTCAACATCAAAAATGAGACGACAACTGTATCTCTAATGGCAGCTCTTTCCAGTATGTATGAACAACCGTCTGCAGCCAACAAAGTACATCTGATTAAAACATTATTTAATCTGAAAATGGTTGAAGGAGGAAGCTTCAGAAAACATCTGAATGACTTCAACGAAGTGACGGATCAACTAACATCAGTGAATATCACATTCTCTGATGAAATCCGAGCCTTGTTAGTTCTCGGACAGCTACCTGAAAGTTGGAGAGGCATAGTTACTGCGATCAGTAGTTCCGCAGGAAAATCAAATCTTAAGTTCGACGATGTCGTAAGTATGATTTTGACGGAAGAGATCAGAATGCAGTCATACAGTGCATCAACTTCAGGATCAGCCCTAAATGTGGAGAACAGTGGCAGAAATTCAAACAGATGAAATGAGCGAGGTAGATCTACCTACCGTAGCAAGTCAAAGAACAGGAGGTCCAAGTCTAGAAATCCCAAAAATTCCCAGAGCTCGAAGACAGTTGAGTGTTGGAAATGTGGGAAGATTGGACACTACAAAAATCAATGCAAGAGTTGGAAGAATGATGATGAGGTGAAAGCAGAAGCAAATGTCGCTTCCACTTCTGGAACAAATGATGTCTTGATATGCTCTTTGGAGAGCAAGGAAGAATCTTGGGTGTTAGATTCTGGAGCATCATTCCATGCTACTTCGCGGAGAGAACTCTTCGAAAGGTATGTACCCGGAAACCTTGGTAAGGTATACCTGGGTGATGACCAACCCTGTGATATTGTTGGTAAAGGTGCAGTGAAGATTAAGTTGAACGAGTCTGTATAGGAACTGAAGGATGTCATGCATATTCCCGACTTGAGAAAGAACTTAATCTCAATAGGGCAGTTGGCTAGTGAAGGCTTCACTACGATCTTCCACGATAACAATTGGAAGATTTCTAAGGGTGCAATGACAATTGCTCGAGGTATGAAGACCGGTACTCTTTACCTAACAGCAGGAGTTTGCAGCTCAATTGCACTTGCAGAAGGAAATGAAGATTCAAACTTGTGGCACCAGAGATTAGGCCACATGAGTGAAAAGGGGCTCAAAGTTATGCACTCAAAGGGGAAACTACCAGGACTACAGTCAGTAGAAATTGACATGTGTGAAGACTGTATACTTGGAAAGCAGAAGAGAGTCAGCTTCCAGACAAGCAGTAGAACCCCAAAGAAGGAGAGGCTTGACCTCGTTCACTCCGATGTTTGGGGACCAACATCTGTCTCATCCATTGGTGGAAAACAATACTTCGTGACTTTCATTGATGATCACTCCAGGAAGGTATGGGTTTATTTTCTTAATCACAAGTCCGAGGTGTTTGATGCTTTCAAGAGATGGAAAGCAATGGTAGAAAATGAGACAGGTCTGAAGATCAAAAAGCTCAGAACCGATAATGGTGGTGAATATGAAGACACCAAATTCAAGACGTTCTGCTATGATCACGGTATCAGAATGGAAAGAACCGTGCCAGGTACTCCTCAACACAATGGTGTAGCTGAGCGTATGAATCGAACGTTGACTGAGAGAGCCAGAAGCATGCGTTTACAATCAGGTCTACCGAAGCAGTTCTGGGCAGAAGCAGTCAACACAGCAGCTTATTTGATCAATCGAAGTCCATCGGTACCATTAGACCTCGGAATACCAGAAGAGGTATGGAGTGGAAAAGAGGTAAAACTCTCACATCTGAAAGTTTTTGGTTGCCTAGCATATGTGCATATCAGTGATCAAGGCAGAAATAAACTTGATCCCAAATCTAAGAAGTGCACCCTCCTTGGCTATGGAGAAGATGAGTTTGGCTATCGTCTTTGGGATGACCAAAATAAAAAGATTATTCGCAGCAGAGATGTAATCTTTAATGAAAAGGCTATGTACAAGGACCGACATACAGTAGACGCCAGCAACTCAGAGCAAAGTGGGCCAATGTATGTAGATGAAGATGATGTTCCAGATAGTCCTATAACAAAGCAGACAGTTGAGTGTCCTCAGCCAGAGGAACCAGTTGAGCAGAGCAGCGTGCAGCAGTCTGACACGCCACAACTTAGAAGATCAAGTCGGCCTCATATACCAAATAGAAAATACATGAACTATTTGTTGCTGACTGATGGAGGTGAGCCTGAATGCTACGATGAGGCATGTCAAGCAGCAGATGCCAACCAGTGGGAGCTTGCTATGCAAGAAGAGATGAAGTCTTTAATCTCAAACAAGACATATGAGCTCACCAAATTGCCCATGGGTAAGAAAGCTCTTCACAATAAATGGGTGTATCGGGTGAAAGAGGAGTACGATGGCTCTAAGAGATTCAAAGCCCGCCTAGTTGTCAAAGGATTCCAACAGAAGGAGGGAATTGACTACACCGAAATTTTTGCTCCTGTTGTGAAGCTCAATACTATCAGGTCTGTTTTAAGTATTGTTGCTAGTGAAAATCTTCATCTTGAGCAGTTAGATGTGAAGACCGCATTCCTTCATGAAAATCTACAGGAAGAGATATACATGCACCAGCCAGAAGGTTTTGCAGAAAAGGGGAAAGAAAACCTAGTGTGCAGATTAAAGAAGAGCTTGTATGGCCTGAAACAAGCTCCAAGACAGTGGTACATGAAATTTGATAGTTTCATGCACAAAGAAGGTTTTCAGAAGTGCAATGCCGACCATTGTTGCTACTTTAAGAGATGTAAGTCCAGTTATATCATCTTGCTACTTTATGTCGATGATATGTTAGTAACTGGTTCAGATATGGGCGAGATCAAAAGCCTGAAGCAGCAATTGTCAAAAGAGTTTGACATGAAAGACCTGGGTCCAGCTAAAAAGATTCTTGGAATGCAAATCACTAGAGATAAACAAGAAGGGACTTTGCAGTTATCTCAGGCAGAATACATCAAGCGCATTTTGCATAGATTCAAGATGGACGATGCCAAGCCAGTTAGCACACCCTTGGCTAGTCACTTTCGTCTTTCCAAGAATCAGTCTCCTCAGACAGAGGAAGAGAGAAACTTCATGGACAAGATTCCTTATGCCTCAGCCGTTGGAAGCTTGATGTATGCAATGGTCTGCACTAGACCTGACATTGGCCATGCAGTGGGAGCAATCAGCAGATTTATGTCAGATCCAGGAAAGACTCACTGGGAAGCAGTGAAGTGGATTTTGAGATATCTACGAGGCACCATAAATAAGTGTTTGCACTTTGGCAAGAGAGAGTTAAAAGTTCAAGGCTACGTAGATGCAGACTTTGCAGGTGAAGTTGATCACCGAAGGAGCACCACTGGGTATGTCTTTACCATTGGCACTACAGCTGTTAGTTGGATGTCACAGATACAAAAGATTGTTGCACTATCCACTACAGAGGCTGAGTATGTAGCAGTTACGGAAGCCAGTAAAGAAATGATATGGCTACAAGGTTTGTTGATAGAGCTGGGATTCAGTCAAGGGAAGAATGTTCTGTATAGCGACAGTCAGAGTGAAATACATCTGGCAAAGAATTCAGCATTTCATTCCAGAACCAAGCACATCGGTCTTCGTTACCACTTTATCAGATCTTTATTAGAAGATGAAGTGCTAACATTGGAAAAGATCCATGGTAGCAAGAATCTAGCAGATATGTTAACGAAGGCTGTCACTACTGAGAAACTGAAGCTGTGCTCAGCTTCAGTTGGTCTTCACATATGAAGAAAGTTTTGAGTACACCACTATTCACATACGGTCATTTTTTGTCTCCAAGTGGGAGATTGTTAGTGGAGCCAACAATAACATAATGGAGGAGTTAGTGGAAAAATTAGTGGAGAAGTTAGTGGAGCCATTGTTTAATTAGTGGTTAAAATTCTTCCTTCATTTATTCATCTTTGCTATAAATACCCTTTTGTTTGTAATGTAAAAACACACCAAAACACACTAAGATCACATGAGAGAGCAATTGTGAGGAAGAAGTAAAGTGTGTGTGAGAGAGAGAAAGCTTTGTGAAAGCTTTGAGAGAAAATCAGAGAGTTGTGAGCTTGTAATTTTCTCTAAATAGTGAAAGTGGATGTGCTCCGTGGATGTAGGCAAGTTTGTGCCGAACCACGTAAATATTTGTGTCTCTAATTTTTCTATCTCTCCTAACATCCACGTCAGATGCCAAGCTGGCAAAGTTAGTTATTTGTGTCTATAAAGTTTGTTAAAGTTGTTATAAGATTGTTATGATTCTGTTACGAATCAGCGAGTGAAGCATTGCATGTATTGCATGTACTATATATATTGATTGTATTCTATATAGTCAGTTATCAGAATAATAGAAGAAGTTTTCTTCCTCTTCACATACAGTTCTCTCTTCACATTTTTCTTCCATTGTTTCTTCAACATTTTCAATGCGTAGTAACTAAAGTTTCTAGTAGTCTTTTAAGGTATTATACTGCTAATGAAAATGATAGGGTATCAACTTGGATTATGTTACATTATTGTATTACTCTTGTCTCTAGTTGTAGTTGCCTTCTGAGTAATGCTCCTTTGTGCTGATATGATATGCACTCATGTATACTGAGTTTCAATGACTTCTGCTGTTAAGACTTATGCAGTACATACAAGTAATTTAATTTAATGGTAAGCACCTGAGACAAAATTACCAATTTCTCTGTGGTATCTCTTCTACAAATTCTCGCCTTTCAAATCACAAAACCAAAAGTCAAGTCTATTTTACTCCAATTACCACAAAATAAGCTAGCATGTCAAACCAAGCTGAGGTACTAACATCGATCCCTACAACACTTAACGGTGGTGCGCATGGTGGGTTTAACCCGGGTAGCTCGGTCTCTGGTAGCAACCGGGTGAGCTACCAGAGATGTGTAGCAATGTTGATCGCCTCTAATGGACATACAAGGATGTCTAGTATTGGGCCTATTTTTTGCAAAGATTATCTTGCTATTCATGCATGCAAGCAGTTGGCCCACAAGAAAGAATTTGAGTGACTGAGAGATGATTTAGAACAAATGTAGTAGAAGGAAGCTCGCTGATCCTTTTTCCACGGCTCCTGTCGATCATGTTTCATCAAATTACAGCCACCTCCAGGGGGCGGAACCAATTTCTTTTATTCGAAGGGTCAGGTCTTTAAGAGAGAGAAACAAATTAAAAAATATATGTATAATTTTTATGGGACACAAATAAATTTTTTATTTATTTATTACACATGTTGTGTGTGTGAGTACCGGGGTTGTCACCCCTCATATTTTGTATGTAAAGCACTAAGGCTCACCACTATAATTTTTTATTTATACAGATTTTACTACAATTTCTTTTTTATTTTGAAAGATCAAATAAAATATAAAATATTTGTATCTTAATATATATCTTTTTTTTTTTTTGATAACCTAGAAAAATTTCTAGAATATTTGTATCTTAATTCATATTGTTTTTGCTTTGAAAATCTACAAGAATTTCTTCTTACTTTGATATTCAAGAGGTTCACATTACTTGTGATATGAAGTATTATAATAATTGTAATTGTTTAGAAAAAGAAGTCCTAAAATAATTGTGGAAAAAACATTAAAATCATGAGTCCTATAAAGATTCCCCGTAACTCGTAAGTTTACTTGAGTGCTTTGACGATTTTAATACTACTCACCCTGTATTAAAAAATAATAATAAACTCAACTTCTGATCTCCCTCCATTTGAAATCCAAATCTTTGAATGTAGAAAAAGAAAATATATGAAAAAGCAATAAATTCACTTCGTTTAAGGGGATCATATAACGTGTACAGAAGAAAGAGATATTATAAAAATGAATTCTATGGAGATTTTGTCAAAATGTCACCGCTTTTTATATTATGTTGTTGGGAATTTTGTGATCATCTTCAGCTATTATTATGGAATATACATAGTTGTGGTTTATTTTTGAGCTAATTGCACTCATACTCCTAGGGTTTGGCTTTATTGCACATGCTGGTAACTTTTACTTTTATTGCACAAATATTCTCTGAAAAAAGTTGATCAAACGATTGACTGACCACAAAATTAACGTGAAGTTATTGTAACAAGGGCAAAATCATCTTTTTTCCGGTTAAACCATTAAAATAATTAAAAATAGAAGTTACTGTAACAAGGGCAAAATCGTCTTTTTTCCGGTTAAACCATTAAAATAATTAAAAATAATTAAAAATAAATAAATAAAAATCAAAATGGACTAGATCAGATCTGGTCCATTAGATGAAAATCCAATCCATGTAATGGACCAGATCTGATCTGGTCCATTAGAAGGGTTGGCTCCATCTCCAAATTTCTCCAGAAATCTTGAGATGGAGCGGATACCGCCAGAGCGTGCCGACACTCTGGCTGTTCATGAGAGTGCTGGGCTCCATCGCTCCATCTCCTCATCCATTCTTAAGGTTTTTTTTTTTTTTTCTTCTGTTTGTGGTGATTGTGGTGGATGTTATGGTGGTTGTGGTGGATGTTGTGGTGGTGGATGTTTTTTTTAAATTTTTTTTTTTTATTTTCTAGTGCAGCGAACACGAGATTGATGGAGATCTCGTCTCCATTGACCGTCGACGGAGACGAGATCTCCATTGATCTCGTCTCCTATAGAGACCAGACCTAATCTCCATCGATGGAAACTCGAGTCTGGTCTCCATCGTTTCTAAATGGGATCTCCACCTTGAAATCTTTTTTTTTTTAATTTAAAGGTGAGGGGATCTCCACCATCCATCTTGTAAGATAGAAAATATATTTTTTTAATATTTTTTCATTAAGGGCAGAATAGTCTTTTTATCGAAAACGTTAACTTTTTGGTTAGTCAACCGTTTAGTTAACTTTTTTCAGGGGATATTTGTATAATAAAAGTAAAAGTTTCTAGCATGTGCAATAAGATCAAACCTCAGGGGATATGAGTGCAAGTAACCCTTATTTTTTAAGGACAAATGTTTTAGTGTGGATTATGTATGATGCGTATGTTAATAATATAATGTTATGTGTAATAAGATTAAATTTAGTTAGTATTCATATTATATAATAGGATTAGTAAAAGGTGTACTGTTCACCAAATACATTGAAGTTGTTCTTCTTTTCAAGAGGCTATAGCGTGTTTGCTTTTTCAAAGAGAGAGATCAGTGAGAAATGGCACCAATCTCACCTGATTTTGTCAACCTAACATCAAATTATTAAACTTTGAAGAAATAACACCAATTTTAATGGAAACTCCACTTTACCCTTCATTAAACCAATTTTGTCATCTTCCACTAGATTTCGTTTTACACTCTTTTGACTTGCTCTTTCTTTCTCTTTTCTTCTCTCTTACCTTTGCACAAAAACTTCTCTTTCCCTGAGTTTCAAACTCTCTCAATTGTAATCCTCTTCATATTTCTCTTTGAATACTTATCTTTCAATATTAATTTGATCACAGATACAGAAACTCATTTTAATTAATAAATCAACATGCAATGCACCCTTTGACTGGTAATCCCTCATCGGCGTACAATGAACTTCGTCGTCCTTCCTATCGTAAGTTGTCGTCAACACCGGCTTTGTTTCTCTCTCTAACTGCTATGAAATACTTCTGAAAATCTTTGGTCCTCTGATTTTGTTTGACATGCTTCTTCTTTTTTCTTTTTTTTCTTCTTTTATCACATGAGGGAAAAGGGGTATTTTAGTCTGAATTCATTTTTGAGTTTTATTTCCACTCAAACTAAAAAACGAGTGCTATTTCTACAAAATGCCCTCTCATTAGTGCCATTTTAAAAAAAATAACTCACAAATGGTTCAGCTGCCATTGCTTATCATGGTAATAACTCTTGCACCCCTTTAGGTCAATTGTACTTTTAAATTTTTTTATATGAAATTTTTTTTTAATAACATGCACATACAGGGTGGAACTTTCAAGAGGCCGGGGGTGATCGTGGCTCCCCCATAATTTTTGAGATTTTTGTTTATATGTAAACATTAAAAAGTCTATTATACCTCTTGAATAAATAAATTAGTGAATTGAACAGTCTTTTTATACCATTAAAACTCTAGTGTACCTTTAAAATAAATTAAACAAAACAACCTAGATAAAAAAGAGTAGTCCTCATAATTCTCTCTCTTCTTTCTCTAGAATCCTCTCTGGGGGTTTTGGTGTCTGAACTGTAGAAGCTTCCATTCTGGGGGTTTTGGCCAGTGAAAGAAATATTTTTCCTCTTTTGATAGAGTCTGATTCTTCTAATGTTGTCAGTCTTTGTAATGGCTTGTTATTTTCTAGATCAGAAGTAGGGGTGGTCATTCATGATATTAGGATGAGAATTTTTAATCTTAATGTTCTCTCTGTGTCCCATGTTTCTAGGTGCTGCAATATGGCAGCTCATTGCATTGCTAAGAATGCTCTTTTTTCTAGTTGTAATAGCTTTTGGGTGAGGGTTGTAAAATCTCATTTTTATTATTTTATTTTAAATTATTATGAAGGGTGTATTTGAAATCTTTTGAAAATTTTTGATGAATGTGTGAGGACGTAAAAGATATATTTTGAAAGTTGGCAATTAAAATTGTAATTTCGAAAAGTTGAGGGACAAAACTGAAATTGACCAGTCCTATATATAGCACTTCGTCTTCAACCTCTCAAACGCGACTCCATTTTTTCTCTCTTTTTCTTCAGTTTTCGTCCAACTTTGACCACGATTTCCGGTCACATCCGACCTCCATTTTGTTCGTTCTTGGTACCAATAGAAAGCTCTTGCGACAAAGAATTTTTTGGTACCAACTTTGGAGATTTTCATGGCCGTTTGAGTCTCCGATTTGGTGGAGAAAGTTAGGGATTTTCCAATTCGGAAAACCTCCGATTCCGGCGAATCTAGCCATTTCCCTCTCCGGCGACAGTTATAAACATTGATGAGGGAGACGAGACGAACAAAACCCGACCATTTTTGGAGGTTGCCGGAAAGTTTCCAGAAAGTCGCCGCCGGCCGCCACGCACGGCGGGGGTAAGTTTCCGACCTCCCGAACTTAGAATTTGATTCCGAACCCGTTTACGTATTCGTTTTAAGTGTAGGATATTATTTTGAGGTAAATTGGATTATATGGCCGCCGTATATAAATTAAATAATTATATTCTCGTGTAGATTTTACCGATTGGGATAATTGAGATTGAAAGCGAGGCCGCAGCGAGTTGCGGGTAGCTTACACGAGGTAGGGGTTTCAAACTTAAATTTTTAGAATATTTTCCCTAAATGGTTTGGAGATAAATTGATTGTGGAAATTTGAGGAAATGTTTATTTGAATTGTGGAATTGATTTGAGGAATAAATTGGAATGTATTGTGTGGAAAATATGATTTTTATGCAGGTTTTGTATTTTGGGATTTTGATAAAAGCAGCCGTTATGCTGCCGAAATTTTATTAAAAATGATGAGTTTACATATGGGATGCATGGCAGATTTACTTAAATGGTTTGATGATTTTGAAAGGGTAACCGTCCTAGTCATTATATTATATATTATTATACGACTTTATGTCGGGGACTGCGCAGGGTATTTTCTGGTACGTACACCTTGTATATGAGGGTAGTACCAGGGTCACGGTGAGCAAAATATTTTTTAAATGATAGGCCACCGGGTATGACTAGTGGACGTGTGGATATTACTTTCTGAAGGAAAGTGTTACTGTTTATTTAAAATTTTGTGAAAGTATTTAACCATGCAGGATTATCCCATGACTTTATAAAAATGATGTTTTCCACATACATTATCGGGGATTATACCCTACTGAGCTTTTAGCTCACCCCTTTTTATTTTCTTTTCCCCCCAGGGAGCGCCCACGCGGATTAGAAGATCGTTAGTTGATGTGGGTGAAGGCTTGTGAGATCTAAGGATTAGATTTCTGATATTAGTTATTAAATTTATGTTATTTGAGATTTGTAGTGATTAAAGAATTTGTATTTGTTATGGACTTATAACAAATGTTGAGATAACTCAGTTTGTGGGTTAGGTTTGTTGATGTGCAAATCTTGTAGTTGTGGATGATTAAGACTTCAGGAGTTATGCATGTTTCAGTATGATTATTATCTTGGAAATTGAATCCATGAATTCTAATGGGTGATCACATATCTGTGGGGTTATTTGGTGTTGACTTTTGAAATTTGGAAATATTTTGTTTGTAAACAGATTTTCATTTTGTTTGATACTCCGGAGTATGAGAAGAAATTTGTTGTGGTTTTTATGAAATTTTAATAAAGTCAAGTTGGACAATATTGATTTTATTTACAACTCTGCCACGGCCTAGGGCCCGGGTCGTGACAGAAAAATGGTATCAGAGCTTTTGGTTTTCAAACCTCGGAATGTGACACCTACTAGTATGAATGGATGGTATTTCACTGAACATGCATCACAGATTGCTGATGATTTGATGTTTAAATTATAGGCTTGAAAGATGCCTCCGAGAAGGAGAACTCGAGGGCAGGAGTCTAGGACTGATACACCACCTCCATCACCACCGCAACCTATTAATGAGCAAGTGGTAAATCTCTTGGAAGCAGTTATGAGGATGTCTGCCACACAAACTGTCCATGTGAAGGACAAGAATGAAAGACTCCGGGATTTCTGTCGGATATTTGATGCTCAGTTTGATGGTAGGCAAGATCCTATTACTGCAGATAGATGGTTGAAGGCCATCAGGAGGGCCTTTTCTCAAGTTGATACTCCTAGTGAGTTCTGGGTGGATTTTGCTGTTTACAGGTTGACCGGTGATGCTGTGATATGGTGGGAAAATTTTTCAATTCAACGAGACATGACTGGTGTTGACTGGGAAGTCTTTGAGGGGTTATTCCGGGATAATTATTTTAATGCTGGCCATAGAAGGATGTTGGCAGATATGTTTGAGAATATTGAGCAAGGGGGGATGACTGTAAATGAATACTATACCAGGTTCATGGAGTTATCCCAGTATGCTGGAAGAGCCGACGAGTCACTGTTATTGTCAAAGTTCCTAATGCGTCTCAGACCGACGATACGGAACAGGATCTATACCCAAGAGTTTAGAAAGCTAACCGATTGTTTGGCTGCCGCCATACTAGCTGAAACCAACTTCAGGGATATTCAGCCTCCCAGGAATCAACCTTCTGGCAGCAGAGACAGGAAAATGACCAAGAAAAATCAAGGAGGGTGGCGTGGCCCTAATTATGCTACTAGTGGGAGTGGTACAAGTAGCGGGTCTTCGGGACGGAGTTCACCATATGGCAACTGTTATAATTGCGGACAGCAGGGTCATCTAAAGAAGGCTTGTCCATATCCGCGAAGATTCCAATCATCTCGTGGAGGAGCCTCAGGGAGCCATTCAGATTCGGCTTCTTTCCAAGGCCAACCTATGCACCATCCATCCCATGCATCATCTCCAGCATTTGCTTCTCCTGACCCACAGCGCCAGTATGTTCCGCAATACCGTGCACCTACTTTGGGATTTGGCCAGAATGTTCCTCAAAATTTTCAGGTTCCACAAGCATCTGGGAGCCGTGGCACTTCAAGCTACAACATGGGTTCTAATGCTAGTGGGGGCCGTTCAGGAAAGGGAAGAGGAAAAGGAAGGGGCACCGGACAGGCTTATGCTGCCACAGCTGAGGAGGAGTGTGACCACTCAGGCAGAGGGGTGATTGATGGTATGGTTCTAATTTCTCGTTCTTGGGCTCATGCTTTGTTCGACACTGGTGCATCACATTCTTTCATTTCTTTGTTGTTTGCAAATACTTTGGGGTTGGGTTTTGAGAATCTTAGCATGCCATTGAGTTTGGAAACCCCATTGGGAAAAGCTCATGATTTAACACTATGTTGTAAATCAGTGAGCATTAGAATTGATGACAGGCGATTTTCTGATGATTTGATTGTGATGCCCATGGGACAATTTGATGTGATTTTCGGTATGGATTGGTTAACTAAATACCGAGCACAAATCGATTGTTACAACAAAAGGGTGATACTTTATACAAAGAATGACAAGGTTGTTTACCAAGCGACTCAGGGTATGAAACAACTAAGTCCAATTTTGAAGACCTTATTTGGTGGAAAGAAAAGACTGGAAACCTATGGTAATGTATTTGCCATTCACGGGGAGACAAGTAAGGTAAACCAGTATTCCCAGGTATACGTGGTTGATGAGTATCCTGATGTATTTCCTGAAGAGTTACCAGGATTGCCACCAAGTAGAGAGATTGAGTTCTGTATTAATCTAGTTCCCGGGGCTCAACCAATTTCCATAACTCCATATCGTATGGCCCCAGCAGAACTAGTGGAATTACGAAAACAATTAGGAGAGCTCCTAGAAAAGGGATTTATTCGGGAGAGTACCTCTCCATGGGGAGCTCCTGTTTTGTTTGCAAAGAAAGCTGACGGTTCTTTGAGACTTTGTGTAGACTACCGAAAGTTGAACCAAGTGACAGTAAAGAATAAGTATCCCTTGCCCAGGATAGATGAGTTGTTTGATCAACTCGGAGGATCAAAATTCTTCTCGAAGATTGATTTGAGATCCGGTTATCACCAATTGAAGGTTCGGGCAGAGGATATTCCTAAAACAGCCTTTCGGACCCGTTATGGTCATTTTGAGTTCCTTGTTATGCCGTTTGGGTTAACTAATGCTCCTGCAGCTTTTATGGACATCATGAATCGAATTTTCAGGCCTTACCTGGATAAATTTGTTGTGGTGTTTATCGATGATATTTTGGTTTATTCCAGAACTTGTGAAGAGCATGTAGAGCATTTGAATATAGTCTTGCAGACACTTCGAATGAATCAACTCTATGCTAAGAAAGACAAATGTGATTTCTGGTTGACCGAAGTTAGGTTCTTGGGTCATATGATTTCCCAAGAAGGAATATCGGTGGATCCTGCAAAGGTGGAAGCTGTCCTTCAATGGGAGAGACCAACAAACGTCACAGAAGTTCGTAGTTTTCTTGGCCTAGCTGGTTATTATCGTCGTTTCGTTGAGAACTTTTCAAGGATTGCTATGCCATTGACCCAATTGACGAGGAAGAATGTAAAGTTTGTATGGAATGAAGATTGTGAAGCCTCATTTATGGCATTGAAGCAAAGATTAACCACAGCACCTGTCCTTACAGTACCGGATAGCAATGAACCCTACGTAGTATACACGGATGCCTCAGGTACTGGTTTAGGTGGTGTTCTGATGCAAGGCGGAAAGGTAGTGGCTTACGCCTCCCGTCAATTGAAACCGCATGAGAAGAATTACCCTACCCATGATTTGGAGCTTGCTGCTGTGATTTTTGCATTAAAAATTTGGAGGTGTTACCTTTATGGAGTAAAGTTTGACATCTATTCAGATCATAAAAGTCTGAAATATCTTTTTACACAGCGGGATCTAAATTTGAGGCAAAGGAGATGGATTGAGTACATGGAGGATTATGATTTTAACCTTCAGTATCATCCTGGCAAGGCAAATGTGGTTGCAGATGCCTTGAGTAGAAAATCTCATGGAATTTTGGCCAATTTGGCATTGGAGGATTGGAAGAGAACTATGGTCATTGGAGATTATGATCTGTGTTTACAAGAAGACGAAGTAACAACTCGTGTTTACAATGTGGTGGCTACACCTAGTGTCCTGCAACGTGTTAAGCAGAGTCAATGGCAGGATGAAGAATTGAGAACTCTGTGGAATCGTTTGATAAATGGTGAGCATCTGGAGGATTGGGAAATTAAGGCAGATGGATTTATTTATTATAAAGGAAAAGTGGCAGTTGCCAACGATCCAGAACTTAGAAGAGATGTGTTGGCTGAGGCCCATAAGTCCAAGTTTGTGGTACATCCAGGTAGCACAAAGATGTATCATGATCTCAAAAGGCAATACTGGTGGATCGGAATGAAACGAGAGGTAGCTGAATTTGTTGCTAAGTGTATGGTATGCCAACAGGTGAAAGCTGAACATCAACGACCGTCAGGGTTACTCCAACCATTACCAATTCCTGAGTGGAAATGGGATAAGATTTCCATGGACTTCGTGACAGGATTACCGTTGACTCCACAGAGATATGATGCAATATGGGTTATTGTGGACCGGCTAACAAAAACAGCTCACTTCATACCTATAAGGAAGGACTACAAGCTTAATAAGTTAGCCAGGCTCTATGTGGAGAATATTGTTCGGTTACATGGTGTACCCTCCAGCATTATTTCAGATAGAGACCCACGTTTCACTTCTAGATTTTGGAGAGCCTTACAGACTGCCTTGGGGACTGAATTGAACCTTAGTACCGCCCATCATCCTCAAACTGATGGACAGTCTGAGAGGACTATTCAGATATTGGAGGATATGCTCCGTTCTTGTATATTGGACTTTGGAGGGAATTGGGGCGAGCACCTATCTTTGGTGGAATTTGCTTATAACAATAGCTATCAGGCTAGTATCGGTATGGCCCCGTATGAGGCTCTTTATGGAAGACCTTGTAGGTCACCTTCGTGTTGGGCTGAGCTAGACGAGCGGATTACTATTGGGCCAGAGATTATTGAAGAGACTACGAGCAAAGTTAGGAGTATTCAAGAAAGGCTTAAAGTGGTCCAGAGTCGCCAAAAGAGTTATGCTGATCTTCACCGTCGTGAGGTGGAATATGAGATTGGTGACTATGTTTTCTTGAAAGTGACACCTATGCGAGGTGTGACTCGATTTGGAGTTAAAGGCAAGTTAGCTCCTAGATACATCGGGCCATTTGAGATTATCGAGAGAGTTGGGCAGGTTGCTTATCGCTTAAATTTGCCAGCTCAGTTGGGACATGTTCATAATGTCTTCCACGTGTCCATGTTGAGAAAGTACACCGCAGACCCATCTCACATTGTTCCCCACTCGGAGATTCCTCTGAGAGAAAATGTGACATATGAGGAACAACCCTTACGGATCCTGGCGAGAGAGATCAAAGTGCTGCGAAATCGAGAAATCCGTATGGTTAAAGTGCTATGGCAAAATCATACGGGAGAGGAGGCTACCTGGGAGTTAGAATCCGAAATGTATTATAAATACCCTCACTTGTTTGAAATTCAGCTTGAGGTTGTACTTTGAATTTCGGGACGAAATTCTTTTAAGGAGGGTAGAATGTAAAATCTCATTTTTATTATTTTATTTTAAATTATTATGAAGGGTGTATTTGAAATCTTTTGAAAATTTTTGATGAATGTGTGAGGACGTAAAAGATATATTTTGAAAGTTGGCAATTAAAATTGTAATTTCGAAAAGTTGAGGGACAAAACTGAAATTGACCAGTCCTATATAGCACTTCGTCTTCAACCTCTCAAACGCGACTCCATTTTTTCTCTCTTTTTCTTCAGTTTTCGTCCAACTTTGACCACGATTTCCGGTCACATCCGACCTCCATTTTGTTCGTTCTTGGTACCAATAGAAAGCTCTTGCGACAAAGAATTTTTTGGTACCAACTTTGGAGATTTTCATGGCCGTTTGAGTCTCCGATTTGGTGGAGAAAGTTAGGGATTTTCCAATTCGGAAAACCTCCGATTCCGGCGAATCTAGCCATTTCCCTCTCCGGCGACAGTTATAAACATTGATGAGGGAGACGAGACGAACAAAACCCGACCATTTTTGGAGGTTGCCGGAAAGTTTCCAGAAAGTCGCCGCCGGCCGCCACGCACGGCGGGGGTAAGTTTCCGACCTCCCGAACTTAGAATTTGATTCCGAACCCGTTTACGTATTCGTTTTAAGTGTAGGATATTATTTTGAGGTAAATTGGATTATATGGCCGCCGTATATAAATTAAATAATTATATTCTCGTGTAGATTTTACCGATTGGGATAATTGAGATTGAAAGCGAGGCCGCAGCGAGTTGCGGGTAGCTTACACGAGGTAGGGGTTTCAAACTTAAATTTTTAGAATATTTTCCCTAAATGGTTTGGAGATAAATTGATTGTGGAAATTTGAGGAAATGTTTATTTGAATTGTGGAATTGATTTGAGGAATAAATTGGAATGTATTGTGTGGAAAATATGATTTTTATGCAGGTTTTGTATTTTGGGATTTTGATAAAAGCAGCCGTTATGCTGCCGAAATTTTATTAAAAATGATGAGTTTACATATGGGATGCATGGCAGATTTACTTAAATGGTTTGATGATTTTGAAAGGGTAACCGTCCTAGTCATTATATTATATATTATTATACGACTTTATGTCGGGGACTGCGCAGGGTATTTTCTGGTACGTACACCTTGTATATGAGGGTAGTACCAGGGTCACGGTGAGCAAAATATTTTTAAAATGATAGGCCACCGGGTATGACTAGTGGACGTGTGGATATTACTTTCTGAAGGAAAGTGTTACTGTTTATTTAAAATTTTGTGAAAGTATTTAACCATGCAGGATTATCCCATGACTTTATAAAAATGATGTTTTCCACATACATTATCGGGGATTATACCATACTGAGCTTTTAGCTCACCCCTTTTTATTTTCTTTTCCCCCCAGGGAGCGCCCACGCGGATTAGAAGATCGTTAGTTGATGTGGGTGAAGGCTTGTGAGATCTAAGGATTAGATTTCTGATATTAGTTATTAAATTTATGTTATTTGAGATTTGTAGTGATTAAAGAATTTGTATTTGTTATGGACTTATAACAAATGTTGAGATAACTCAGTTTGTGGGTTAGGTTTGTTGATGTGCAAATCTTGTAGTTGTGGATGATTAAGACTTCAGGAGTTATGCATGTTTCAGTATGATTATTATCTTGGAAATTGAATCCATGAATTCTAATGGGTGATCACATATCTGTGGGGTTATTTGGTGTTGACTTTTGAAATTTGGAAATATTTTGTTTGTAAACAGATTTTCATTTTGTTTGATACTCCGGAGTATGAGAAGAAATTTGTTGTGGTTTTTATGAAATTTTAATAAAGTCAAGTTGGACAATATTGATTTTATTTACAACTCTGCCACGGCCTAGGGCCCGGGTCGTGACAAGGGTCTTTCCAGATTGGCTCATGGATGTTGTTTTGGGAGACTTTTCTGCTGTGTAGTTCTTTTGCTGGTTTATGATATCTTTGTTTTAAAAAAAAACCCTCTGCCCGATTAACCTAGATAAAAAAGAGTTTCAACCAATTTGTTTGTCAAATCGTATCGATTAGATGTTTATTTTTTTTGTTAATTATAACTTCAAATTATGACATAAATTAAATTTGTAGTCTTATAAACATTTATTTTTTTAGTTTATTACCATACGCATATAAACAGTTTGATAAATATACTTTGCGTCCCCTAGATTTAAAGAAAAAAAAAACTTTAACTAATTTGTCTACCAAATAACATATTTTTTTTGTGTATTTTTTCTTTCCTAAATATTTCTGTCACACTAGAGTTGTGGAGTGCACTATTTTAATGGTGCACCTTGGTACACCCAACCCTAGAGCCAGGATTTTCGCTCTAGGGCCAAAATATAAATTATATAATAGATTAATACAAAATAATATATACTACTGTTTAAACATTTTGTTCTCAAAAATCTATATGTAATACTGTTGAGCAGGGGCAGACCTAGACATGGCCAAGGTTCCGGAACTGGCGGTTCCGGTTTTGGAACCGCCGGTTCCGGTTCCATTTTTGGCCTAACCGGAACCGGAACCGTAGGGGTCTCGGTTCCGGTTCCGGTTTGGAACCGGCGGTTCTCCGCCGGTTCGGTTCTTCAACCAGTTCTTTAGAACCGGTGTGGAACCGCCGGTTCCGGAACCGGAACTGGAACCAGCGGTTCCTTTTTTTTTTTTTTTTTTTTGCTTTTAAGAAGCAAAATTTTTTTTTTTCAATTTTTTTTTAAAAAATGGAACCGGAACCGGAACCGGCGAAACCGCCGGTTTCGGTTCCTAACCGGTTTTGAACCGGCGGTTCCGGTTCCAAAAAATAAAAAACCGGAACTGGGATCGGGTGTCCCGGTTCCGGTTTCCGGTTCCGGAACCGGTTTTGAACCGGAACCTTAGGTTCCGGTTCAAAACCGCCGGTTCGGTTCGAACCGCCCGGTTCGAACCGAACCGGGGCCATCTCTAGGCAGACCCCTCCCCTCTGGCCCCCATAATTGTTTTTTTAAAAAAAATTATATATGTAAAAAAAATTATATTTAATTTAAATATAAATAAATAAATTTAATTTATAATTTATCATAAAAATATTTTAAATGCATTTGTTACATTCATGTCAGAGAGCTTCATATGAGGACCCCCTTACCATAATACAATTAGTACCATTTACTAATAACCCTTGGATCAATTCAAGGGTTGTTATAAAATGGTATTTATTAATATACTAATTATAAAAAAAATAAAATAAAATAAAAATATTACTAATATTTAATCCAAACAATTCCTTTCTCTTTCTCTATAATAAGTAAAATTATATTAATAATTTCAAACAAATAACTAATTATTAATATTTAAATAACAAGATATTAAAATACTTTAAAAAATAAGATGTTAAATCATCCTAGATAATATATATAAACATCATCAAGTATTGATTTGCAAAAACGAAACAAAAAATTATTTATTAAATTCAACACGAATCTAAAAATTGAAATTTTGATGAGTAGTAAATATAAAATACCACAATAAATTATATAGAGAGAAAATAAAAAGTATTATTTTTTTAACTATTATATTTTAGTATTTTGAGAATGGAGACATGATTCAACGGTGATCTCAATAATGTGGATGTGACTTGTGAGTATGAATGACATACCACTAAACTAATCTCATATTATAATAAAAAAAAATTATTGTAATTTATGCTTGCGAGAAATTATTTATTTTGTGGTATTAACTAAACTAACAAAGAATAATAGGAAATTAAAATATAAAAATAATATAGAGATATTAATAAAATTCTCCCTATAATTTAATACATTCGTCAAAATTCACGATCTAGTTTCATTTATAGTTAAAATCCCCCCAATAATTTCATTTTATAGCTAAAATTTTATTATCGTCAGTTTTAAGTACCAAAATACCATTAACTGTTAACTTTCTGTTAGAAATATTATTAAAATCCCCCTCTAATTTGGTGTATTAGTCAAAATCTCCCCTTAGTTTCATTTATGGTCAAAATCTCCTCCCGGTAGATTCATTTTATAGTCAATTTCCCCTACCATCAGTTTTAATTATAAAAATATCTTCAACCGTTAACTTTTTTTGTTCAAAACTTTAGGGTTCTAAGGAAATAAAGGTATATATATATTAAATTAAAATATTTTAATTTATAATATCAATAAATCTCTATTATCCATCATATGATGGATGGTAGAGATAAAATATTAAATATTAAAAAATTTAAAAATTTAAAATTTAAAATTTATGGAGATAGATGGTGGATAGGGATAGGCGTGGTTCGATTCAGTTCGGTTTTGGTAAGAACCATAAAAACCGATAGTTGTTTGGTTTTTGAAAAAGTAAAACGAACCAACCAAAAATTATCAAGTGAAGTGAACCAATCGAAATCGAATTGGTTCAGTTCGGTTTGATCGGTTTGTAGATCTATTGGGCTATATAAGTTTATGCTAGCTAACAGTGCTAGACTGCTGGTGTCCATCAGTCCATCACATAACTAATATGTAACCATTTCAACAAGATAGCTATACTTGGAAATTAACCGTAGTAAGCATTAGAAATGAATGGTTATTAATTAATATGTAACCATTTCAACAAGATAGCTTAACTAGTGAGTTCTTTTACACAGAGGAACACGACCCATGACAAATTGACAATGCAGCAACAAATTTACGATATAATTAGAGACAAATACTTTGTATATAGAGAAGAAAAACAAAAGACCATAACAAAACCCAGCAAGACAACAACAATATCACGTTCTCAACAACAACGAGAGAAGAAAAACCATCAAAACCCCGTTAATTTAACAACAGGACAAGCAAACAAATAGAATAGAATATAAAAACCTATCGGCAGCAGCGGGATGCGAGGCGAGCGACGGGAATTGCGACAGCAGGACACGAGGCAAGCAACGGAACTTACGACAGCGGGACAGGCAGCGACGATGGGACAAGAGGCGAGCAACGGAACTTGCGACAGCTGGACAAGCAGCGACGGCGGGACACGAGGCGATCAACGAGACCTGCGACAACGGACAAGAGGCAGCGACGAGAATGACGGCAGTGAAACGATGATGATTAGGGGCCGGTGCTTAAACAGAGATGGTGGACAATAATCAATGAAGAATCAGATGGATTTGAAGAAATGGATCGAGATCGTGCTTTGTGCGAGGATGAGAAGTGGGAACAAATGAGGCTGAATGTTAGGGGTTTTTTAATTTATGTACCAGTTTACTCGTTTGGTTCGGTTCATGATTCGAAAATTCGAACACCGAATCGAATCGAACCGGTAATGATTGATTCTTAAAAGAATGAACAGAATCGATTTATTAAGGATCATGAATCGGTCCAAAATTGGTATGGACCGACATGGTCCATCGATTCGATTTGATTTATTAAATTTGTACCCACTTCTCATAGGAGAGGTTTATTTTTTAATTTTTAATTTATTTTTTAAAAATATTTTATATTTATAATCTCTCCTATTCACATCTATAGTAGTGAGAAATTATTTATTTTGTGGTATTAACTAAACCAACAAAGAACAATAGCAAATTGAAATATCCCAATAAAGGAGTAAATAAAAAATTATATTAAAATAAGAATGAGGCCTATTAAATACTATTGCATATTCTACGTAAATCACAGGCAAAATTGGAGGAGTTTCTTTGGTTGGAGGCTTGGAGCCTTGGAGGGCCTGTGGGCCCCTCATACCTCTGCCTCTCAGTCTCCGCCTTCGTATGTGGCGAAATTTAAGTAGATTATTTATATGCACCGATGCACGCTTTTTTTTATTTTTATTTTTTGTCTTTTTTTACATGGGAGAAGCGCGGAATATAGAAAAAGTTGAAAGTAGGCAAGAGCAGCAGACCTTACCTAAAATAATTTTTTGGGACACGAGATCTTACCTCATATAGTCATATTGAAAGGGAGAAAAGAGGGGCTTTTACGAGAAGACTTGGGTTTTACAAGCAACAATCATGTCATCATGACCATTGGTCAGCTCAAGTACGAAAAAGCAGCTGTGTGGGAAAACAAAGACACTCTTTGACAAGTAAAATCACAAGTTATTCCATGAATGGTTCTATAGTTTGCTTTGTTTTAATTTTTATTATGTATTTTAAATTTCTTTTCAATTGAAGAGGCCATGTTAATGTAAAAGTTATTAATTGCTAACTTGAATTTCATAGATTATGATTGTTGTTCTTTTTTTTTTATTTGGTTTAAATTATTTTTCACTTAAAATATCAAATATTTTTAATTGTTAGGGATTTAGTTAAATTATTTACTAAAGATTAATAATATTTTTAATTCGTACATTTATAAGTACTTAAAATTTTCACAACACCAATATAAAACTTTAATTTTAATATTATTACTCTTCATTTTTTAAATAGAAAATTACTTATACATGCTAGTGTATGTGTATGATGAAATTTGAATCTTCATCATTAAAGTAGGAGGAGGTCACTAACCACTTCAGTGATGAGTGAATTATTAAATTTCAATGCGGATTAATTGATAAAATGTTATACTTATAGAAAAATCCGACCAAGTATATTGCTTAATAGCATGTGTTGTGTTTATCTAACAATGCATTATATGTTTCTTCTCGTTCATCATTAGGCTATATTGTGGACTCATTTTGATTTTGGCAATCCAGGTTCTCCAAAGAATGTAAAGGCTATAGGATTGATCACGACGCTCATATTATTAATGAAGAACTAAAACATTTGAAGTTTGTTGTCGTTTATTTTGGTTAATTTGCTTGAATAAATATATATACAGTTCAAAATCTGGAACTCTCACATTATTTTTATTTTATTTTTTCAATTTTACAATTACAAAACTAATTAAAAGTTTATTGGGACCTACCGATATTAATTACTAAACTCGCTATCCGAATATCTACTCATATAATGGAAGACGTCTACTACCACAATAAGGGTAGAAAACTCGTCACACATGCTGGTAAATACGTAAGGTGTAACTTAAACCTCCACCACTAAAATAGAAAGGATGTATACTAACCACTAGACCTATAAATGAATGTACTATAATGTACTAATTAAAACCACGTATGAGTATCTGGTTAAGGTTGTTTTTTATTTTTGTTTGTGTTTAATATTTTATTTACTTATTAATCAATCTCACTATTGGATGAATCATTTTAATCTACAACTCATAGGAACCATTCTAATCTACAACTCATAGGATGGCAGCCTCAAAATCCAAGATTTTTAAACTGGAAATCTGTTATTTTTTCTTTCTTTTTTATTTTTAATTTCTTCCAAGTTCCATCACTTGGTCATAGAAACCCTAATGCTCATTTGTTCATTTATTATTTACCAGTCATTTAATTCAAATCATGCACTCAAGAGCCGACCTTAGCTCAGTTGGTAGAGCGGAGGACTGTACTAGGGGGTGAGCCTGTCTGACATCCTTAGGTCGCTGGTTTGAATCCGGCAAGTGGGAATTTTATTTTTATTTTTTTATAAAAAATACAATATTTTAAAATATATATGAATTAAATTGTTCATGTAATTAATTTCTTTAATTTTGATATTTATCCAAATAAGAGCATTTCCAATGCTATTATGCATTTTGAAAAAATTGAGTTCCACATAGAATCTATATTGAAAAAGTTAAAAAAAAAAACTTCTTCAATATAATTATCTTACTTCAATATTAATATGATGTGACAAAAAAAAAGTTAGAGAATATGATACAGCTTTATTAGACCAATATGGCAACCCCAACCCATTTACAAATTCACAAGCCCAGCACAACCAGCCCAGTCCTTTGTTAGCAAGTGAGCCTGATGAAATCATTGAGCTGGCACCAGGCTTCAACACCTCAAATCAAGTTCAACCTTCCACAACAAGACTCAAACGAATGAGACAAGCTCCAAAATGGTTAGAGGGATTTACCAAGTGGCCTGAGGTATTGAGGGAATCAAATTGTACAGCTGTATTCTCTCTCTAGTTATATTCTGTTTATAACAGAAAGCAGTTACTGGATGAGTGTGAGCTGGGCAAAAAATCTAGAGAAATAAGTATGAGCTATGGTTGTAATGAAAAGGAATGAAGAAATTTATCTGAAATCTCCTTCTTCTTGAGTCTTCTTTTCTTCTAATTTTCCTCTGCTTTTTTCTCTTGAAGTTCTTGGAGTCTGCACTCACTCGAAGAGTGTTATTTTGTTGTGCTAACTTGTTCTTGAACTCTTAGGTGAGGATAACATTTGGTGCTTTCATTGCTCTCATACTCTATGGCGGATTCAGAACTATTAACTGCAGTAAAGGCTTTACAAACGCAACTTGATAGCCAGACTATTACGGTACATCAAACCCTCCAGCAATATATGGCATCAGTGGACACTCGTTTGGAAGATCTTCGCTCCTAGCTGAATGGGTCTTCGAATATTGCTGCAGGTGGACCATCAAGACCGGTTTCTTGCCCTCCTCCCCCAGCTATTGCGCCAGAATCTGGTGACACTGGTCCTCTCTTTCGTACAATGAAGCTCGAAGTCCCTAAATTTGATGGGGTTGATCCAAATGGATGGGCATTTCGTATTACAGAGTTTTTTTACTTTCATGGTACTCCAGAGACGCTCTGTTTACACATTATGTCTTTTCATCTTGAAGGCCGAGCATGGGAGTGGTATCAATGGATGAAAGCAAATGACCTTCTTAACACCTGGGCAGATTTTCTCTAGAATCTTAAGTTCAGTTTTAGCTCATCCTTATATGAGGACCATCAGGGTAACCTCTCCAAGCTTACTCAAAAATCAACTGTGGCTGAATTCCAAACTGAGTTTGAAGATCTTATGAATAAGGCAACAGGCATCTTGGAACCTCTCTTGATTTCATTTTTTATTACGGGATTACGATCTGATATTCGCCGTGAACTTCTTCTCTCACGGCCTACTTCTTTGATAGAAGCCTTTGCTTTGGCTCGGGTATATGAAGCACGGGGTGACGAAACCAAGTCTGAAACTCGCCCTTGGTCAAGTAGAGTTTCTAATTGTAGATATCCTTTTTGATATGCTGACTAGGATTTCTAACTTTTTCCACCAAAATAATTTTAATATTTTCTCAATGCATTTATTTGTCATATTAAATTGGAGAGAGTATGTGACAAATGGCTTGTGGTGAATGGTTCGAAATTACTATTTATATACTTACATTGGAGAAGTGAATATGCATTTCTATAATTTTTTTAATAAGATGGATCCATATTATCTAGAAATACTGATGTGACACTATTTAGATACTCAAAAATAAATATTTATATTGGAGATGCTCTGAGAAAATCATGATCATCAGCATTATCATTCAATATCCTTCCATGGATTTTATTCAACAGCCAACCTTTTTACAGATTTAAAATTGATTAAATCTTTTTCTCAAAATTCGATAAAGAATCAAAATTAAAGATTTCATATTAAAAATGGATTTTACTTCATTTGCGTGCCCACCCTTTTTTTTTTCACACCCACTCCGATCTCGCTTTAGTTTGATCTAACCCTTATAATCGATCTCTAATACCATTTATAGGATCAAAAATAATCTCTCATACCAATTGTATGATACACACCAACACAAACACACTCATTCACATATATAAATTGGAAGAAAGAAACTGAATATGAAATGTAACACTAACTTTATTACAGTACTTTTTATAGGTATTGAAAACTAAGTTGATAATAATAAAAGAGTAAATAACGCCTATCTCCCCTTAGGTTTGTTCAATTATAGGTGGAGTTAACTTTTGAGTTTATTGACAAAGAATTGTCCTCCCGTTAGTTAACTTTTGGATTTTTTGACAAAGAACTCCCTTGGACAGGGGAGGTGTTTGTCTAAATTTTACTAAGGGCAGGGGAGCTGTTTGTTAATAAATGATAAAATTGACTCCGGTTGTAGTTGACAAAGTCTCAGAGGAGGTCAATGTAATTAGCTCATAATAAAATACTGACATAAAAAACCTTATTGCTAAGATAATCTAATCTCAAATGATAAAGCTAATATAATCTAATAGCATGATAATTATAACAAATAGAGGTCATGAATATTGTATAACAACATGACCCAATTAATTATTGTTTTGTATACATATATGACATTGAATAGATAGATCAACAGCTCTAATCAAACAATAGCTTAGGAAGAATTTCAGTCTCTAAGTAATCTGTAAGGAATTTGTAAGCAGATTGAGTAGGGTGGATGCTATCCCAGAATAAGAATTGTGAAGGCTTTCCACATGTTGGTGTTGTTGGATTACAGAGGAATGCTGTTTCTATCAGTCCACTCCCACAACACCCTCTCTTTGTTTCCACAATTCCTGACAATGACATAGTTAAGTATAATCCAAAATTGGATTCAAAAGAGAAGACTTATTGGGTTGATGTTGGTGCATCTGTCCACTTAAAGCTTGTTTGGCAGGGTTTTTTGAAACTTCCTTTTAACTTTTTGAGCCCAAAAACTCTTTTGAGAGTGTTTGGATTTTCCAAGAGAAAAGCTTTTAAGCTTTAAAAGTTCTTCCAGGCAATGCAAAAATATATATCTTTTATAATATGAGCTTCCAAGGAACTAAAAACTCAAAGTAAAAACTCTGTCAAATAGGGCCTTAAGATATTGAGACTGTTTGGCTTACCATATTTATGGGGATGATCAATCATATCAATCAACGGCTGATATACATCTGCAAAAACAATTTTGCTACATGGAAGTAAAGGTTGCAATTGATCAAGCAGCTTGGAGAGCTTGTGATTGTAAGATTGAGCATATGAATTCTGATCCTTCAAACACTTCCTGTTCGATGGATTCTCAAATTTTAAAGTCATTTGTATGGGCAGACAACCTATTGGTGGTAAACCAGCTATAATCACCGTACGACATCCTAGCTTATATAGTTCCTACAATAATTTAATTTTACATAAAATTGTAATTATAATCACTAAATTTCCATGATGAAAATAATAATAATTAGAAGCTAATTGCACGATAGGTTGTTTTGTCTGTGATCAAAACGTTGTCTATAAAATTAAAAATATATAGAACTTGAAAATTTCATTATACAAATTGGATACAGTTTCATACAACCAAAAAAAAAAAAAGAGTTTTTAAGCTTGTTTTGATATTTATGGTACGTTTTTAAAGTTACTTTTGAGGATATTATTTGGAAAATAAAAAAATAAAAAAAACGAAAAGTTGAACATTGTATTTTGAAGCTCTAAAACTCTTTGGTATTTACCACCCAATGTGATTTGATAGTAAGGAACATTCATTCAGCCTGATAATATTCCAGGTTCGAGTCGCCACCACCGCTAATAGTAAATTAAAAAAAAAAATTTGGTATTTCAAAAAAGCATTTCTTGAAGGCCAAAGTCATGAAATACTATTATGTTAGTTTGAAAACGTATGAGGGTTTTATGTATTTTCATCATTACTTTAAAAAATATACAAAATATTTTACCAGCTTATTTGGATTTAACATTAACTTTTAGAAAATAAATTTAATAATAATAATAATAAATGATGCATAAATGATGTACACATGATTATATTACCTTAACAAAAGATTGTAACTTGTCGAGCAAGAAATCTTGATAGCCACTAACAGTGAACTCCAACCTCCTAATGGGAATATCATAAAAATTAATAATAAAGTCATTAGTAGCTGCACTAAATAAAACCAAACTACCACTAATTATCTTCTTAGCTTTTTCTTCACCAACAATCCCCTTAATCCTCCTTATATAATCTCTAAACAGTTTAATCTGCTTAGAAATTGGGATCGCTTTAGATGCAACAGTGGTCAAATCATCCAAACCGGATCCGCCGGACGCCGAAACTGACACCAGAGAGGAGTTCATCATCAGAAAGATCTGGGTCCAGGAAAGGAGGGACAGCCTCTTTGATGCCTAGGGCAGAGGCTATGAAGTCAGGAACAAGTTTTCCATTAGAGAATCTGCCTGTGGGGATGTGACCTGGAAAGTCTTGGCCATAGGGAAGATAATTGCCTTTAGCCAAGGTTTTTATGTAATTGTTGTTGCCTGTATCAACTGTTGAGTCTCCAAATATGAGAATAGTAGATGGGAGTTTTATACTGTTGCTTGTATTGAAGAAGAAGAAGAAGATGATCAGAGTTAGCAGAAATGTAGTGATGATGATCTGGCGAATATTGATGGAAGCCATATATTTTGTTATGGAAAAAAGTGGCTTCAAATGAAATTGTTTAGATTTAACGAGATTGGAAGTGTCAATAAATACTGATTTGTTGTATCATGACCCATGAGTAGCTACTTGTGCAAGTTATTTTAATTTCTTCACTTACTTTTTCCTTAGTAAGGGAAGAAAGAGAAACGTTATTGGTAATTAATTAAACGTTATTGGTTAATTAAGTTTTCCAAATTTGAATCATGAGGTGGTGAGTGGTGATAATGCTCTCTTTCTTTGGGTGGATTATTGCTGTTGGAAGTTGGATCGTGGGATGCTTTTTCTAAATTATTAATTAGAATTTATTTTCTAGAAGCAGACATGGTATGGATTAGATATCTGTCTGAATCTATCGTGTGTCAATTAGTGAATGAATACATATATTAAGTAAGATAAATTATTATTAATATAAATTCAGTCATCTCTAACCACTATATGTGCAGTTCATATATTTATTCCTTTATTACGAGTAGAAAATTCTAAAAATATACTAGGTTATATATGTATGGTATGACTTGAACCCTTATTGGAGATGTATACCCCACCAAAGATATCAGGAGATGTGCAGAATTCATTAAAATTTATGGTGTCTAATTATTACATGCGTCTTGAATCAGAATTCTCTCATATTCTTGTTTTTATCTAACCTTTTTATAATCCAATGACACTAAGTATAAATGAAATTACATGGTTACGATTTTTTTTTTCTCTCATGCAACCTACTGCTTTATTTAAACTCTATTATTTTTTCTTTTAAGTTAAACAGTCGTTAATATTTGTTATAATATAATAATTGGTATATATAATATGATATTGGAAATTATTAAGTTTAAACTGACACCATATTTGGACCATCTGCATGTTGTTTTTGTTGGTTTGTTGGCTACATATATAATAGATGATGAAACTTGAAAAAACTGATCATTTCTGACGAATAATTTAACAATTATGTTTGCATAGAATTAAAGTACAAGTGATCTGCATCTGCTATGAAACCCTAGTTTTGAAGGGATAGAAACCAATTCTAGAAGCCTAAGAAAAACCAATGTCATACAGGTGTCGCCATGCTACGGAAATGAACCTCATGATTACTTGGTATCTCAACTAAGCCAACTTGTTCTTCAAAGTACTCCAATCAATCTGCAGCTTTGTGACATTCTTGCAATACCAACCAAATATTCAACTCAAATCAGTTGATGTCACGTGTATTAAATACTAAGCAAATAGTCTCAGAGACATCACCATCGCCACCTCTTCACTGAAGCATCTGTGTTAACTTTGAAAGAAATCTGAGGGAGGTTAACTTTCTTGAGAGATACGGTAACCGCTAGAATATATTTGTGACCAATTTATAAGTTAATATGTGCAAGTTAGGTTAAAGTAAAAAATTAGGTAAATTATAATAAAGTAACCTAACTTTTATACTATGTTCAACTCAGATCGAATTTTTCTGAATTTAATAGAAAAATATTCTTCACCTAACGTTGACCGTTGGCCATTGTGTGCCGCTAGTGTTACAAGGACAGCAAGATCTTCTTATACTGAAAGAAAGAAAAAAATTTAAAAGAATACTAAGAGAGTACCAAACCTTAATTCTTTGGTGAGGTCTTTAGGGTAGAGATCGCATCATAGGTGGAGGTGCGATCTCCAGCACAGAGATCGCTCACATCTCCATGGAGGAGATCTCGTCTTACCGGATCTTTCAATGGAGGAGATGGTGAGAGCAAATCTCTTTCTTATATTTTTTTTCATTAATAAAACTTCATCTTTTTCTTTTAAAAAAAAAAAAAAACTTTTGAATTTTTTATTGTTATTTTTAAATTTAAATTTAAATTTATGACTTTTAAAATTATAATAATGGATAAAAAACCAATTCTGAAGGGCAATTTTGGATGGAAAAATTAGCCCCAGCATTTACGAATATTATGAATAATATTAGTAAATACGTGTGATTAATATGTGTTTCTTTTTATAATTATTATCACTCATGAACTTTACACAAAGCAAGTATGACCATTGTTGGCTTTATAATTAATTAAGGAGTTGATTAGAGAATAAACAATAATTATATATGAAGCATAAGAATTATCCAATGCGGCGTTTCGTATATTTTTTTGGTGCAGGACCTTAGGGCATGGCCAATATATCACACCAAATATTTTACCATTTTGGTGTTAAAAAGGCATCTTTATAGAATATACTTACACCAAATTTTTTTCCACTTCAATGTATTAACACCAAATTGGTGTAAAGAGCATCTTTAAAGAATATTCTTTATATAATATTATTAATTTTTATTTGATAACTTATATAAAATTAATTAATTTATTTGATATACTTAAATAATTAATTATATAATATTAAAAAATAATTATTTCATAGTTATTACAAATTTAATTTTAAATAAAAAATTTAGAGATGAGATAAAAAATGAATTAAATAAATTAAATATATAATATTGGGTTCATTTTGAAGATCTCGACGAGATCTTTCCAATGGTATATTTTTTATAATATTTTAATTTATAAATTTTATTATTTATCAAAATTTATAAATATATTAAATTGATAAAAGGATATAAAGTAAATAAAATTTGTTTGAAATAACTAAAAAAAAGGGTAAAATAGAAAATTTATAAAAGTTAAAAAAATTCGGTGTGGTGAATAGTACCACACCAAATTTGATGTGGTACTATTCACCACACCAATTTTTTTTTTTTGGGAAGTGAGATTGGGTGCTCCATTTCCAAAATGGTGCTACATTGGCCTTGCTCTTAGATTATCATTCTTGACAATCAATTTTCCCTTTGGTTCAAAAATAATTGTCCATTGCAACATCATATTTTTATAATGCTGTATTGCAAGAATGCTAGTGGATTCGAGGGCGACAAGTTTGGATATATTGAAGTAGAGAGAATTAGTAATTTGTAGACCAATTAAGTTGAGATACCGAGTAAAAAATTGATTTTTTTTAACAAGAAGTACGTACCTTCCCCGAACTCTATCTATATATATACCTTCTAGATATCTGTTACATGACCTGTATAATTAAGCACCATGAATTCTAATGGAAGCTTTAGAAACCATATAGTGCAAGTTGTAACAGCAACAGGTCCACACATGGAAAACATAAACCCTATAAATTTCAAGGAAATTAGGGAAGTTTTGAGATACATTCCTCAAGTAGTCAGTCATTGTTTCTATGTACAACAAAATTATATAAAATAATGGCTTCCAGGAATGTCTTCACGATCATCATATTTGTGCAAACCTGCATGATCTTCATGTTGTTCAACACAGGCAGCAGCACAAAATTACCATCTACAATTCTGATATTTGGAGATTCAACAATGGATACAGGCAATAACAATTACATAAAAACGATATTGAAAGGCAACTATCCTCCATACGGGCAAAACTTTCCTGGTCACATACCCACAGGCAGATTTTCCAATGGAAAACTGGTGCCTGACTTTATAGCATCCAGTCTAGGCATCAAAGAGACAGTCCCTCCTTTCCTGGACCCAAATCTGTCTGATGAAGAACTTGTCTCTGGAGTGACTTTCGCGTCGGCAGGATCCGGGTGGGATGATTTGAGTACTCTTGCAACTAGAGTGATATCAGCTTCTAAGCAGATTGATATGTTTAAAGATTATGTAAAGAGGAATAAGAGGATTGTTGGTGATGAAAAAAAAGGCTAAAAAGATGATTAGACGTGCTTTGGTTATAATTAGTGCAGGTACTAATGACTTTGGTTTTAATTTTTATGGTATTCCTATAAGGAGAATGGAGTTCCGTATGGGTGCATATCAAGATTACTTGCTGGACAAGGTACGATCTTTTGTTAAGGTAAGTATATAAATTAACATGAATGAATTATGCAATTGTATTTTATATGAGAATTTATATGCATGTAAAATATATAATAATTGTACAGGAACTACATGGACTAGGATGCCGTAGGATGATTATAGCTGGTTTACCTCCCATGGGTTGTTTGCCACTACAAATGACTGCAAAATTTCAGAATCCATTCAACAGAAAGTGTTTGGAAGATCAGAATTCAGATTCAAGATCTTATAATAAAAAACTCTCAAAAATGCTTACTCACTTGCAAGCTTTGCTTTCACGTGGCCAAATTATTTATGCAGACAGAGTTAATCATCCTCAAAAATATGGTAAGCCAAATCATGATATGATATTTTTATTAAGAGTAAATAACAGCTATCTTCTCTGAAGTTTGTTCAATTACAGGCAAAGTTAACTTTTAAATTTATAGACAAAGACCTCCTCTCCCGTAATCAACTTTTAGGTTTTTTGATAAAAACTTCACATGATCAACTGTTATATAACTTATATTTGACCAAATTTTACTAAGGACATGGAGGTATTTGTCAATAAATAATAAAGTTGACTCCGCTTGTAGTTGATAAAACCTTAGAGGAGGTCGATGCAATTAGCTTTTTTATTAATAATTATTATATAATGTTATTAATGAATATTAATTGTTGCATGTAAAAAAAAAAAAGGATTTGTGGAAACAAAGAGAGGGTGCTGTGGAAGTGGACTGATAGAAGCAACATTTATGTGTAATCCAAACTCGCCAAAATGTCAAAATCCTTCACAATTCATATTCTGGGATTCCATTCATCCTACTCATTCTGCCTACCGATTTCTTTCTATACACTTGGTCTCTGAAATTCTTCCCAAGATCATGTTTAATCACACCCGCTGATTTAATTCATTTTATTTGTAATCAAATTAAATTTATTTATTTGAAAACAAGTCAAATATTATTTTTGTCACGTGTAGTTCTCTTTTCTTCTTTTTTACTAACTTTTTTGAAACCGAAACAATTCACAAAGAGCTGAGAGTCGATAAATATAAAAAGCGATAAAAATTAATACAAACGGAGAGGGTTTAGAGTGAAGAATTATTTGCATTAATGATTTGGTTAATCATGATATTGATCTTCTTTTATTTACAAATTTCAAGAGATCTTGATATTCATTAATGTTAAATTTCCTATTGTTTTAGGAAGCAAAATTACATGTATACTTTTTTTAAAAAAAAAATACATGTATACCACAAAATTTAGATCACGAATGTTTCTATAAGATATTGGAAGAAATTACAGAAGAAGCATATTGATTTCACCATTAATGTACGTTTGGAAGAGTTTATCTACTGGCCAAAACAGCTTATTTAATCTTAAAAGCTATTTTCAATTTTTTTTGTATCGTTTGGTTGCCACCCTAGTGGAGCTTTTGGCGATTAAATAAGCTGTTTTACGTCTATTTGGAGAAGCTCAAATTTTAAGCTTTTCCAAGTAGATCTTTTTGAGTTTTTTTTAAAAATATTAAAATGTCTTATATAACCTTAGTATATTTAATAATTCCACAATACCCTTTTAAATTATAAACCCTAATAACTAAGTTTTTTATCATATAAAACATAATTTCACTGCTCTCAAAGCATTGAATTTTTGAAAATTCATCTTTAATCTGTGAGTTTCTTCTATCTTATATCTTTCTAATCACATGTATGTTTGTTCTACTTGTTTTTTATTTTTTTCTTTATCGTTGCTGCATATATATGTTTGTTCTGTTTTTTTTATATTTTTCTTTACAATATATGTTGTCTTACCAAACATAAATGTTTACCTGCTTTTTTTTTTTTTTTGTACATTATATGTGGTCTTGCCGCACATGTGTTTATTATGTCTTTTTTACTTTCTTTTTTTTACAATATATGTTGTCTGTACATATATGTTTTGCTCTGTTTTTTTTTTCTTTTTTTTTTAACTGTCTTTGTTGCCGCACTACCCGCACATACATAGTTTTATGCGTTCTGCTTATTTAAAAATTTTTTACTGTGCATGATTGTATATGGTATTATGGTTTTTTTATTTTATTTTTTCTTTTACAATATATGTTGCTTGCAAGCTGTACGTATATATTTTGCTCTATGTTGTATTTTTTTTTTTTAATTTCAATGAAAGATATTTTTTTTTATATTTTTTATTTATTATGTTTAAAATTTTTTCTTGTCATTTCTGGTAATTTTATCATTTAAAAGAGCTTTTTAAATTTAATACAACCAAACAATCTACACCTTAAAAGAGTTTTTTTAATTGACAATCAAACGACCAACGATTTTTCCTTAGAAGCTCCACTTGTAAAAGCTCTACTTTAAAAAGATCTACTCTTAAAAGCTCTATTCGAAAAAGCTTTTCCAAACGAACCCTTAATCATTTTGTAGATTTGAGTTTGTAACATATCCAAATATATGGAATGCAATTTAAGTTACTCCAAACAGGTAAAATAAAATTTCGAGGCTACAACTACTGTTCATGTTGGATAATTGCTATAAGTAAACGAACTTTTCATCTAGTTTTTCTATCTTTGTTTTATATTTGTAAATTAAAAATAAAATAATCAAAAGAGTTTGGTAAACTCTTATTTTAGGGCGAAAATTATTTGATGTCACACTTTTTTTGAATTATTTTTTTTATTAATATTTTATTTTTTAGCTTGTAAGACCACTAACTTTTTAAAAATTCATTCTGATAAAATTTTTACCAATCATGATCATTTTATTTGACTTAATTGATTTTGTTAAAAATATAATTTTACTCTTTATTTTTTAAAATTTAATAAATTAACTTTAACTTATACGTTTAATAAGAATTTAATATGTGTGGCTAATTTTTTTATAAAAATAAAATTTATAAAAAAAAACCCTATAAATATTTAAAAAATAAAAAAATAATTTAAAATAGCTTAATACCAAAATTAAAAAACTTTAAAAAATTAAAATAATCATAATAATCAATAACTAATTTATAAAAATCTAATAATTTAAATATCATTTTTAGATTTAATTGAATAGGGAAAACCTTTTTTCTAACGAACAGGGGATTCCATTCATCTTGAGTTTAATTACATATATATATATATATATATATAAGATTAAAAAAATATTTTAAAATTATAAAAAAAAATATTAGAATTTGTCAGGTTTCAAATTAAGCTGATCTGTTGAAAATCAAGTAAAAGAAGGCGGCTTGAATTTATGAAGTTGGGATGTCATGTTCATGTCATCACCTCTTCAAATAATAAAAACTGAAGAGAAGCATTCATCGATTGAAACCACGGCCACGAGGCACCGAAATATAAGTTGCACGTACACAAACTGATTACAACAGAATCTCAAATTGACTGCCACGTCTTGCTTTCTGCATGCATTTAGCTGACTAACCGACCACCCAACATCTCCCTTCATTACCATTTTACCCTTCTAAATTTTTAATATAAAAAATATACTATTTTAAAAAGTTAAATATCATTTATGTGCTCGTATTTTACTCGAAATTTTTTTAAAAACCATTAAGTGAAGCATAATATTAATGATAGGAAATGTTTCTGCTTCCATAATCATTTAAATTTAATTTATCTTATTTTGATAAAAATTATATATAAAAATACTATATATATTATAATTTTTATAAGATGCAGATTAGATTTATATAAATTTTATTATTTTACTATATTATAAATATTTAACCGTACATTTAATAATTATTCTCGATAAATTTTAATAGTTATTAATTTTATACTTTTTTAAAAATATATATATATATATATATATATATATATATATATATAATTGAACTCTATAATAGATAAAGTAATTGGCTTTTTTGTTGTTGAGGTTGATGAAATCTGTACAAACAGTTGCACGCTGATTTAATTTGATTGAAAAGACCACTAAAAGAATTATTAAAAAGAGAATTAGGTGAATATAATTTAAATTTATAATCTTCTATTTAGTTTGCAAATGTAATTACAAGGACAAAAGAGTAATTAGTGTAGGCAAAAGTATCAACTTCAAAGCCACCCTTCTTGTGTATATATATGGTCAGTTTAACGAAGACGAAGAATAAGGAGGCCATAGCCGAGGAAAATCAAAAATGGCACTGCAAAGCCCAGCTCTAAGATGCGCGGTGGGCGTTACACTCTTAACCTACGCACTCACAATGTCTTCAGGTCTGCAAGACACCCCACAGAACCCTACCATACGCCAGGTGACAGACGATCCCAACAATGGTCTTCTGGGCACACCCACAGAGAACCAGTTCAAGAGCTTCATGCAAAAGTACGAGAAAAGCTACAGTACAAGGGAGGAGTACGTGCACCGCCTGGGAATCTTTGCGAAGAACGTGGTGAAGGCAGCGAAGCACCAGCTGCTTGATCCGACGGCTGTACACGGAGTGACACCTTTCTCTGATCTGTCCGAGGAGGAGTTTGAGAGGTTCTATACAGGGATGAGAGGTGGCGGGCCCCAGTTGATGAATCATGAAGATGTCAACGGTCTGATGAAGGAAGAGGAGGAGGAGAGGGCAAGTGTTGAAGGGTTGCCTCACAACTTTGATTGGAGAGATAAAGGTGCCGTTACTGAGGTCAAGATGCAGGTATGAATGAATAAAATAATATGTGATTTCATTTGAATTAATATGTTATCTACTAAAATGATTTGTTATAACATCATTGAATAACATTAAAATCTAATCTAAAAAGTTGTTATATACTTATATATGACAGTTTTTAATTAGGGTGCTTCTCATGTCATTTAAGTTTTTTTTTAAAAAACAAAAAAAATAAAAAAAAATTAGGATCCCTTGCATTAATTTTGGTATTCCAAAATTGATGTTTTTTTAAAATTTTGGGTCAAAATTAGGCAATTCAGTTATTTTTTGTTGAAATGGCCCTACTTACTACGATTAAACCACAGTTCGGACATCTACTTTTGTAAGAATAGGACATAAACAATATGTATTAGAGGCTTGAAGGATCTTGTACTAAACAAATATGGGACGAGAAGTTCTATTGTGTCTTGAAAAATATAATGGAAGTTTTAATATATAAAAACTGATACAAGTTAAATAAATAAACATTAAAGAAACTGTTGATTTTTTAAATTTTTAAATTTTGGAAAGGAACATAACTATTGAATTAGATACTAATACAAAAATAGAACAGAATTTAGAAATTTGTGATAATATTATAGAATACACTTGGCTGCATAATTAGAATGGTTTAATATGATATTGTAATAGTATTATAAATGACAAGGATGGAAACATGGAGTGTTTCAAGAATTTCTAATTTTTTTTTTTTTTTTTTAGTTTTATAGTAAGTTAGTGAAGCTCTTGAATGGATGTTGCAGGGTCATTGTGGATCGTGCTGGGCTTTTAGCACTACAGGAGCTGTGGAAGGAGCCAATTTCATTGCAACTGGGAAGCTTCTCAATCTTAGTGAGCAACAGCTCGTTGATTGTGATAACTCGGTCAGCTCCTATCCGACTTCTCTACTACGAAAGGAAACAATTATTCATGTTTTTGCAACATATATAATCATGGGATTTCCCCACTGTGGTCTATAACTATACAATTAGGATCTGATTTTTCTTTTAATAAACATGTCAATTGCTTAAGGTGTTACACATAATTTGCAGTGTGATATAAAGGAGAAAACTGCATGTGACAGTGGTTGCAATGGAGGCCTTATGATAAATGCCTTTAACTATTTGATCGAGTCCGGAGGGCTGGAAGAAGAGAGTTCATATCCTTATGAGGGGAAACGCGGCGAATGCAAGTTTAGTCCGGAGAAAATAGCAGTTAAAATTGCGAATTTTACCAATATCCCTGTTGATGAGAACCAAATTGCTGCACATTTAGTCCACCATGGTCCTCTGGCTAGTGAGTTTCTCTTTCCATTTTTTTTCTCCTTTATTAATGACTATGTCTATTCAATTACTTGTTGCTCCTTCAATCCAAGTAATCTGTTGAAATTGAGTGGTACCCAAAAATTTTTCTTCAATGGTAAGAAATTTCATTTGGGTTCTATTTAACTCTGCTAGGCAAGATTTGTGTACGATTGAGTGATAGAAAATAACACTGATCTTTAAAATATATAATGCAGTTGGGTTGAATGCTGTGTACATGCAAACTTACATTGGCGGTGTCTCATGCCCTCTTATTTGTTCTAAGAAACGGCTCAACCACGGTGTTCTGCTCGTTGGATACGGTGAAAAGGGATTCTCCATTCTGAGGCTTGGCAACAAGCCCTATTGGATTATCAAGAATTCTTGGGGCAAGCATTGGGGAGAAAATGGGTACTTCCACCTTTGCCGCGGTCATGGTATGTGTGGTATGGACACCATGGTTTCTGCAGTATTTGCTCAAGTCTCCTAAATTTAGTTTCTGTTATGGTTGTCTACTGCTTATTAGGAAGATAAAACATCTACACATAACAGATCATATTCGCATGCGTAATGTCTCAGTTTCCTGAACAACTTATTACTAGTAGGTCTAGACATGAAGCAAATATGTATGCGTAGTAACTCAAGTTTCTAGTAGTCTTTTAAGGTATTCTACTGCTAATGAAAATGATAGGTATCAATTTGGATCATGTTACATTATTGTAGTACTCGTCTCTAGTTGTAGTTACCTTCTGAGTAATGCTCCTCTGTGTTATGATAAAATTACCAAATTCTCTGTATTTGCTTCTCTCTGGTATCTCTTCTACAAATTCTCGCCCTTCAACCAAGCTGAGGTACTAACATGCCTACGACACTTAACAGTGTCGTGCATGGTGGGTTGAACCAAGGTAGCTTAGCTTCTGGTAGCAACCGGGTGTGCTACCAGAGATGTGTAGCAATGTTGGTCATCACTAATGGACATACAAGGATGTCTATGAGAAATTCACAGGTCTGTTTTCAGTTTACAATTTGGGAATATTGGGCCTATTTGTTGCAAAGATTATCTTGCAATTCATGCATGCAAGCAATTGGCCCAAAATGCTCCCAATTGATGTCACCCTTCTCTCGTCCAATGTTCAAAGAGTATGTACTCAATCTAGCTTGGTTAGGTATTAGGTGGGCTGGAAGACTGAGGAAAGAGTTTGATAATTGTTTAGTCAAAGGTTGATTGATTTTTTAAGTGAAAATTATTTTCATCCTTAATTTTTTTTTTTTAATTATTATTTTTTACCTTTTACTGATATTTGATATTTATCCATATTTGATATTTTGACTATTGAATTCCTAAATTTTTTAAAATTAATCAAATTAATTGTTATGATAATATTTTTTTAATAGTCAAATTTAACAGAATTTATACAATGAGTAATTGAGTATTTTATCTTTAAAAAATAATTTTTTTTATAAAATATAAAAAAATAATTTTTTTTTTTTTTGTGAAATATTTTTTTTTATCGATATTTGATATTCTGACTTTTAAATTTTTAAATTTTTTAAAATCAATCAAATTATTTGTTTAACTATATTTGTATAATGAGTATTTTATCCTTAAAAAATTAAAAATTTTATAAAATATAAAAATAAATTGTGTTTTTGTTTTTTAATTATATTTTTATTTAATATTTTATTTTTTTATTTTTAAATTTCAATAGTATTTTTTTTTATAAAGATGGAATTACTTTTAATACCGTTAAAATTGACTAACTGATTAATAATGATTTTATAAAATTAAAGACCACAAGAATAAAAACATTAAATATGACTACGTAAGTACTCACATTTTCAGATTTAATCGATTAGAAAATTGAATTAATTACCCATGTGATTTTTATTTTTTTCTTGGCCTTTTTGTTCGTTTGAGTGCTAATATTGCCACCCATAGAACTGGTTTGTAAAACCAGTTTATCAATACACCCCATGCTGCGGTTCGAGATTCACATTTTACTTTAAGCATGCAACTTTTTATATATAAAAAATAACCTATATAGATTATCATATTTTATTCATGTAACTTATTTTACACCCTTTCTACTTAATTATATAAAACATTTTAAATTGATGCTAAAAAATATGGAATGCATTTATTACACCTTTAATTCCACGCAATATTGCTACATGGGTCTTGAAAACTCACACTACAAATGCAGCAAGTTATTATTTTTTATATATATCTCATTTGAGTGCAGCGATACAAATTTGGATGTTTTAGACTGCATGAGTGTAAATTGTTGTTGATCGGGTGTTGGAAGGAACGAAAGTTCAACTAGCATACGAGTCAAATGTTTTATTGGTATTGGAAGGGTATGATCAACTTTCAGATCCAAAAAGATTTTTTTTTCCTTTACTTGGGGGAGAGTATTTAAAATTTGTATTTTAATTTCGTTAAGAAACATGGGTTATTATCCGTTTATGCCGGTAATAATAAAGTAAATTTTTAAATAAGAATAACATACCACGAATGAAGATTTTTAAATAATAAATATCAACGAGTGTCGATAGAGTTATAATTAATTTTATTATTGTACGATTTTGAAAAATAAATAAGGAATAACTTTACATTATATTTGGAATAAGTGAAAATACTAGTAATTGAAGAGAATGATTAGTAGCTTTCAGACCTGTAGAGTAGCTTTTCAAGGCTGAGAAAAGTTTTTATCATGATAAGAACAGAAAGTTGAATGTATGCAACTCAATCTTTTTAAATGTTGATATTGTAATTAGTAATATCTCCCAATTTTTATTTAGCAATTAAAATTAATTTGGAATTCGGAAAGAAATGTACGACTCGAATTTATAACATTTAGTGTAAGTGTAAGGGACATACTACTGAACCAATCTTATCTCGTCACCTTCTTACGTTTAACTCCTTATTAGATAATAAAAACTATATACTCTTGCCCATCTTATATTTTAAAATTTGATAAATCAATTAATGCCAAAAACTGTTTGAAGTATATATATAATATGTAGACTTTTAATTTGATTATGTAATGTTTTTAATAACGCTATCGGGTAAGAATAATTTTTATCATAAAAGAAAATATGACATATACATGTTTAATAATTTAATTTAATTATTTTCAATGAAGAACAAGAAGTTAATTTTTTTCAAAAAAAAAAAAAAACAAGAAGTTAATTAATTTGCAATTCTAATTGCCAGTTAGTGGGACCTACTTTGCCGCCCAAAAGACGTAATTGTCATTGTATAAGCCTACAAATCTTAAAATTAAATCTACGATGATAGTCGACAAATATATTATTTAAAATTATTTTAATAAAAATAAATTAATTGAAAATGTTGACTAGTAGATTGTGTATCTTAAAAGTGAAGTCGAAGTCCAAGAACGGTAGAAAATGTTTGTTAGGACAATTCCCTTTCAATTTAGCTGTGAGTGATAAATTTCATTATATGTATCTATTAGTATATATGGATAGTTTTTTTCTCTTATTATAGAAGTAGACGTATCTCATTATATAAATATATATCCACACTTTATGTCTCGTAATTAATCTTGATATGTTCTGAAAAAAATATTATAATTTATACATGTATATTATTACCTGCTATTAAGGTTGCTGTTAAGTGGAAAATGCCTCATGAAGAGTGGTACAAATTAAACGTGGATGCGTCTCTGAAAGCTGAAGGCTGCTTGATTGGGTTAGAGGCTGTTGTGCGCGACTCCCAAGGGTTGTTCATGGTAGGGCTGTCAAGAAAGCTCGTGGGTTTGGTCTCGGTTGAAGTTACAAAGGCAGCCGCTATCTTGAACGGATTGCATTTGGCCTTCCAATCTGGTTTTTCTCGCTTGATTGTGGAATCGGATGCTTTCAATGTGGTTAATTACATTCTCTGTCGCGATCCTCCTCGCTCGGAGGTTGATTTGATTATTTTAGATATTATTTTCTTATGCGCTAATGCTTTAGTTGAGTTTGCTTTTGTTCCTCGATGTACTAATAATGTACCTCATCTTTTAGCTAAGAATAGTTTTTTTATTGATGTTGTTTCTATTTAGTTGGGGAATGCTCCTTCTTAGCTAGATCAGGATCTTCTGTCTGATATCCACACCTAATTTTATTTTATACATGTAGATACCCAAACACAAAAAAAAAAATTTAAAAAGAAATAATAAAATACAAAATAATAATAATAATAAGAAGTTAGTTGAGTGTTTAATTTTTATATTAAAAAAAATGAGAAATAGTTGGAGGGTGAATCAGTGTCTTGCATTGGGAGACAAATTTCTTTACCGTTAAAAAGAGAGATGGCCCCCACTTGAGAGATACATAATCCTAACATTGTTGACTTGGGCCAGATCACAATCTACTAGTCAACAATTTTTTTATTTTTTTTAAATCTAATATTCACCAAAACCACCGAAATTACTCTATTACTACGTTTCGAACATCTATTTTTAAATTAGAAGCCGGTTACTTCCAATATGAGAGGAGTCTACTAATACTATACGGTTTAATGAGCAACGGTGGGACAATTTGTATAATAACAAACTTGAACCTTAGTTAATTGAAGAAGGCTTATAAAACTCCAACCGCCAATATTTGCACATAAATATTAAGTTGTTTAGCAGAAGTTGGTGGAAACTACATATTTGTATGGCGGGTGGGTGGGTGATTATGATTTTCTTGCATCATGGTATTTGATGTAACATGACCTAATTAATTTTTTGTTGTGTTATCACCTGTGTCATTGTACTTGGAAATTTCGTGATACTTTTTCATGGCTAGCTCCTCTTTGTTGAATAGTTGGGGATTAGATATGTTGATTCAAACTTGAACAAAACTGTTCTTTTTGGATTAGACGAAATTTATTTTAGATCCTATTTTTTTAACATTGTTACCTTTTAATCGATTTTTAATCTTTAATTTATGTGGTCCTTAATTTTTTTTAAAAAATTTATTAATTATATTAATTAATAATTAGGTAAATATAAAGGTTTTTGAGGTATTTCACTATTTACACACAAAAATCATTTTCACTATTTTTATGTTCTTTATTTTTTGTCAGTGGACTCTGATCAATGTTTGGATTATTTTTATTTATGAGGTAAGTTATTGTCTGGATTTTAAAATTTGGTTCAGTATATTTATTTGGACATTAAATATGTGAAGAATGATAATAATATTGCAATTTTTAGAGTGGTGGAGATGGAGCTTGAAAATCTCCATCATCAGCGACGATGGAGGCAAGATCTAGAGATCTAAGATCTCCCCATCAATGGAGATCCCATGAAGGATCCCCATAATTCCATTTTTTCCAAAAAAATTATATATCTAAGGTATTTTCTTATCAATTTTATTATTTTTTAATTTAATTTTTTTAAAAAAATTGTTGGTAATACTTGTTAGATTTTTATTGAATGTATAAGTTAAAGTTATTCATTAAATTTTAACAAGTTAAAGGGTAAAATCATATTTTTAACATAATCAACTAAAGTTAAGGATAAAATGGTCAATGTATATATTCTCTAATATTTTACTGTTAAAAATTTGGCCTAAGGGACTATATTGATGAATTTTTAAAAAGTTAGAGATTATACAAACTAAAAGAAAAAAATTAGTTTAAAAGTAATAATTTTAAAGAAATAGGAATAAAAATAAATTTCACCCTTTTGGATAACATCTAACCTTTTTTTTAAAAAAAAATCTGACACTTTATGGGTCAAAAGACTATCGACATCAATCGAAATTAAATCATACGAGTACGGTCCGGATAATTATTCCTAGCAATGGAAGTCAATAACTACTTGGATCAACGGTCCGGACAACTACTCCCAATAATAAGAGGGGTCTACTCCCAATATAGGGATAGGTCTACCCACACAATTATATTTTTATGGATAATGGTGAGGATACATATTTATATGTCTATAGAAAGTATTGAACCTTAACGGCTTAGAGGAGTTTGAAATCTCCAACTATCAAAGTAATGGACCTCGTGTACATCTAACTAAATATACATCATAAAAGTTGTATATTTAACTGAGAATGTTAAGAGATGCTAAAATGGAGAAAATTCTTGAGGGGGACAAAAACATGATAATTTACAACTGATATACATCTTTTAAAAGAAATTATAAATATATAAATATAAGTGGTTAGTCTCACATGACAACTCATATCGAACAATTCAAGAAATTAATATGACACATCATAAAATATTGACAATCTTTGATAATAATAAAATAAAATATTGACAATCAATAAATAAAGCTAATTGAAAGTAAAAAACTAAAAAACTAAATCATCATCACGTGTTTTTTTTTTTAAAAATTAATATATCTTTACATGAAGTAAAAAGAAAGAGAAATGTTATTTTAAAACTTAAGAAAAAAAAAGTAATATATTTATTTAGAAGATTTTATTGAAATTTTATTCATAATCAACTATAAGCACTAATATAATAAAGTCAATATAAATTTTGTAAGCAATTGAATGAATATAAGTGGATACTAATTAAGTCAAACTAAATTAATCTAACTTGCTGATAAATGAGAAGTGAAATTTATATATTAGTACGAACTGAAAAGATAATAATAGATTGAAATATTATTTTATATTATAATAATTTTTATATTTATTTTTAAATAAATAATATTAAATCTATATGAGGTTTGTTGAATTATATTCAAAATTAAAGTTTATAAAAATTCACACTGAACTCTCTTATATTAAATTTGGCTATTAAAAAATTATAATTAACTGTTAAAAAAAAATAAAAAAAGAAGCGAAAGATCTACCATAGATCGCGAACCAGTGGAGGCTTCAGCCTACTTTTTAAGCTCTTAAATTTAATGTTAAGGAAATTTAGACTAAATTTTTATAAAATTAATTTTGAGGGTAATTTAAATCTTGTATTTATTTATTTATTTATTTTTGATAAAATTATAATTTATATTAATTGTCTAAACTTGTCTTGTAAGTTGTAAATCAAATAAATGCGTAGTCACTAACGTGGCACTAATTTCGGGAGTAGTGTAAATGTTTTTCGACGACAAAATTACACTACATGTGAGAGTGAAGGTCAAAATAGTAAACCAAATGGCATGCCGCGATTGGCTGTACAGCCTTGGGAAATCAATGTAAATGCAGAGAATATTCACCGTGTTCCCCGTAAAAGCACGTGCAGAAAACATCCACGTGGTGAATTCTTAATAGATAAGGAAGATGGATGGAGTCAGTGTTATTGACTTATTGTGTTAGGTGATCTGACGAGACTCACCAAAAATACCGTCAAAGTATCGCGATGTGATAAGTTTTCACTTTTTTCCAAGTTATCCGGAGACGATAATCTGAGATTCTTTGGGACGCCGTACGCGCATAAATTTTCATTATCCAAAAACCGGCCATTGTTGAGCCCGCTCATAGCCGGTTTAAGATTTTTTTTTTTTTTTTTTGAATTTAAGAACAATAAATAAATATTAGGGTTAAAATGTTTAAAGAACTTTTTTTCAAGAAATAAATTATACATTGATGCAGAGTTATATTAGAATTCATTTTATAAAAGAATTATTATTGAGCACGTCCACTTATAGTAAATTGGTTAGTGCACTTCTCTCCCACTTTAGTGGTGAGAAGTTCAATTATCACCATGTACATGTGTGGGTATTTTTCTCCCCTTATTAGGGGAGTAGTATTATCTCGCTATCGGAGTAAATATCCAGGCCGCGCGTTTAGTAGTTAATTTCGGCAGGTTCCGGCAGTGGTTGATATTGTAATTGTACCCTCTTTAAAAAAAAAAAAAAGAGTTATTATTGAATAGTATCTCCTTAAAGTAATTTTGATTAAGGATATAAATGTAATATCAAATAAATTTAAAAAGTGGGACATCATTATATATTTATATAAAATGAGGAGTGTCAATAGCACCACTTTATTTTAAATTTCCTTGCAATAATTATGTAATTAAAAACAAAATTACTCTTGGCAGCCAAATGACTAAACAAACCCTAATAATTTTTTGAAAATCAAAACTAAACTTTTAGGTCCCCAAAATTTGATGGTCACCAGAAGTTGAAAAAATAAGAACATTCATAAAACACTTGACATGATAAATTTGATTGGGTGAATTGCAAAAGATTGGTTTTGTTTGTTTTAATTTTGTCTCGATTTTGTTTTGTTGTGATTGAATAATTAGATGGAACGTATAGAGTTGTTATTTGGGTGTAGCAAGAAAAATATTTAACTAAAATGGACATTAATATTCCACGTTAATTTTGATATTTTAAATGTTTTAGTGAGTAATTTATTAATTTCAAATTTTTAACTAAGCTTGTGAAGAGTAAACGAAATGCGGCGAGTGTTTATTTTTATTGTGTTATTTTGATTTTCTATTTATAGTAATAAAAAAAATAATAATAGGGGTTCATATCCAAAAAATATGTATAAAGAAACAAAGTGAATGAGTTATTTCTATGTAAACATCATATAATTATAATCGTTAATGGATCTAATGATTCAACAAGTTTTCATATAATTTTATAAGAATTCAAATTTTTAGTAGGTTTTTTAAAAAATAGCCTAAAATAGTACCGACACTAGCACATAGGCCTACTTAAACAAAAACATTGAATAAGTTACTAGAGAAACAAAATAAAAAATGAAAATGGCTGATTAATATTGTAAGTTTTAAATAAATTTTCCTAGTAATTCAAGAAATTTCATGCATCCTAGTCAAACAAGTTGAAGTTGTATTGGAACATGAAGATAAAATAAAAGTGAAATTAAAAATATAGTATAATAGTTCAATATTTAACCGTTTTATGTGTTTGTGAGAAGTAATATACTGTGAATAATGTTACAATTCAAAAGGCTAGTCTATTGGGTTGTGGTATTTCTTAATATATATACTGTTATTTTGAATTTTATATTTTCAATGTGAGATTTATTTTTACCATCTATCGCTTCACATATAGATTTTCTAATAGATATAAAGATAGTAGTCCAAATCCTTAATTTTAATTGTCAATTAATTTGGAATGGAATTATGTTTATATACCATGTAATAAAATCATATACAATGAAATATATGAAGAATCATATCTTTATCTAAGTTTCGTTTGACCTATAAAACAAAAAAAAAAATATAAACTTGGTCGTATCTTTATCTAAACTTCGTTTGATTTAAAAAAAAAAAAAAATCTAAGCTTTGTTTGAATATATTTAAATTTTGTAATTGATTATTAATAAAATGACAAAAGACTCCTCTCTTTTCCTCCTTTTTGCAGTCTAGGATATGTATAGTTGTATGACGCACATTTAAAAATTTGGGTACCTCTCTAAGCACTTTATTCAAATATTTAAATATTAGATATTTCGTAAAACTATAGGGATTTGTTTGAAATTATCCCAAATATATTTTTACTAATATATATATATATTTCTTCAAAATATTAGCCTGGACCAGAGCAACTTATATCATTTGGAGGCCTTAGGTGAAAACCTTATATGAGCCCTGTGTTTTCTATATTTATCAGTTTTTTTTAAATTTATTTTGGCTGGCCTTCTTTATATTTATTAATTTGTTTATTAAATTTATTTTCTATTGAATATTACTTTTTTTCAAGAGCCCCTTTCAGTTTTTGTTATTATTTGTATTCTTTTTGTTGCCTGTAACAAATCTTATCAAGTGCACCTTTTATGTTTTTGTTACTATTGAACTTGTTTTTCTATACTTCTTTTCTTTTTAAGTTTTTCATTGATCAAAATACAAAAGAATGATTAATAATAATGTGGTATAAGGTTCATTAACATGTATTTAGGAACTGTTTTAAAATTACAAAATATTATGATTTTTTTTTTGAGTAGGAAAGCAACCTATTTTAATTAAAATTAAATCAAATACTATGTATACCCATTAATTACACCTATTTTATCTATAACTATATTAAACACTTTATTTTAAAAAAAAACCTACCATAAAACCTAATTATATTTCAAGTATCAAATCTTCTCATAAAATACATGATTATTAAAGGTATGTATTTTTTTAAATTTTAATTTTTTTTTATCTTTATTTTATATTTAGTTATAAATTCTATCAATAAATAGAAAGTGAAACGTAGTTTATTTATTTTTTTTTAAAAAAAGTGCAGTATAGATTAATATTTATTCATAAAATTTTATTTCTTTTTTTTTAAAAAAAATAATTATATTATTTGCTTTTACAGCCAATGATAAATTATTAATCAGTATAAACTTGGAACAACGATAGAGTTATAAAGTTAGTAAATTAATTCTCCAATGTCACCCTTCATAATTTTTAATCGTTGATGAACATCTTAATTCTTTTTTTAATATAATCTCTCTGAGAGTTCATAAAAAAATAATAATTATGTTTTACAATTTTTTTGTAATTAATTCTTATTTTTATTCAAAAGAAATATAATGGGTTTTTATAAATTTTTCAACTAACATGATAATGTAAAGATTAAATTTGGTGTACTAATAATTTAAAACGGCTTACAAATAAATAATATGAAAATAAGTTAATTGATTTTAATAAGGGTACAATGAGCATTATAATGGATGTTTATAATAATAATTTAAATTTTAAATATGGATGTACTTATAAATATGGGTGTATAAATTATATTTATAAGTGGTAATATCGGCACCTATAAAAAATAGTGTATAAATAATTTGTTTGAGGATGCCTTATACATTTAATAGCAAGATATTAGGAGGCCTTCCACGTATAATATTATATATATATATATATATATAAAATAAAATTGAGGCTTTAATTTTATGAGATTTTCTCATCGTACATATTTATAAGCATGTGTGGATAGTTTTATCTTCTTATTGTAAGAGTAGATGTCTTCTGTTATGGGAGTAGATATATAGGCCGTGGTTTAGTAATTAATATCGGCAGGTCCCAATAATTATTAATTTTATACTCTTATTCTTAAAAAAAATATAAAAAAAATAGTACGAGACTTTGGACCGCTGCCTAACTTGCCTAGAGGAACTTCGTTCTGATTTGTCTATTTCATTATTGGATTTCATATTGTAATAACAATGCATTCTTGGGGTGTTGATGCAAGTAAACAATTACTGTTAAGGCAACTCATTGAGAATCGTGATCATCGGCGCATGGTTGCCCTATAGCTTGGTTGATCAACTGATAATTGGCGATGTATCAGCATTAGTTATAATGTGTCAGCTTCAGGTTGTTAAAGTTAGTTAGAGAATTGTTAGTAGCCATGAGAAAGGTGTGAGCTATAATTAATATATATATATATAGCTTTCTTTTTCTTCTCTAAGGTTGCGATTAATACGTGAGATTGAATTGAACTATTTTTATGGGATATGATTGGATTAGATTTAATTCAGTAAAACTCACAATCGCAACAGGACTTTGGTGCCCATCAATTTGGATCCTGAATTGGGTAAATGAGCTTGACGTTTCATGCACAAAACTAGCAGTTTTTGTTGATTTTTCATTTTAAAGTAATTTAATTGTCTTTTCCATGGGAAAGTAGGAGGGTTGGTGCGGTTGGTTATTTGAAATTTTAGTGCTAATTTACTATAAGTTAATCGTTTCTCATAAACAGATAGTTCCTAATTATTTGTTGATATGTTTTGAATTTGTCCAAGCCCATTTGCTAAGCCCAAGTCCATTTGCAAATTATTGGGCTGACCCAATAGAAATAGTATGTGCTACAGTAAACGCGTGAACAGTGACGTAAGCAGTGACGTCAACAGTATGTATGCGTAAGCAGTGACGTCAACAGTACCGCGTGAACAGTACCGTATACGCGTGAACAGTAACTGTGAACAGTACTAAAATTTTCCTATAAATACCTCATTTCTCTTCATTTGTAAACCATCCAAGCTATTTGAGAGAATTCTCAAGAGAGAGAATTATTTGAGAGAAAGTGAGCTTGAGATCTTGTGAGAGTATTTATTGGGTGTATTGGGTTTTGGGTTTTGAGAGAAATTCTCTTGTCTTGTAATATCTCCATTTTAGTAAAATTTCTTTGATCGTTTTCGCCCGTGGATGTAGGCTTTAAGCCGAACCACGTAAATTTTGTGTCTCCACTATTCTATTTATTTCTCAATTTTGTCGTCATAATCATTCTTCCGCTGCGAAATTCCTAACAAACTGGTATCAGAGCTTCCGGTTGTGTTCGAAGCTGCTAAGGCGTGAGATTCTCAAGGAAATTCTTAGTATGCTCTGTGGTTGCAGCATTGTCTGATCTTCCACATCAGAAAAGAATTATTCTTGAGTGTACTGGTTTTGTGGTTGCTGGATATAAGTGTGGTGGTGTGGAAAGTACATGTCTAGGTAAGGTTCTGGCTAAGGAAAGACTTGGTATTTAAGTGTGTCCGTTGTGACCCACCTCTCTTTCCTGGGAACTTACCTGGTGTGCTATTCACTACTACATACACTATTCCAGATTATTAACCAGAGGTGTTGACTGGCGTTAACCAGAGGTGTTGACATCATGACGACGACAAAATTTGATATTGAGAAATTTGATCGCAACATGAGTTTCACCATGTGGCAAGTCAAGATGCGTGCAATCCTAATTCATAATGGTTTGCATCAAGCACTACTAGGTAAAGATAAATTACCTAGTACTATGGATGAGGCGAAGAAGCAGGAGATGGATGATAAGGCCCTTGCTTCCATTCAGTTATGCTTGTCAAATGAAGTTTTGCGAGAAGTCATGCAAGAGAAGACTGCCAAAGATTTATGGGACAAGCTTGAATCTTTGTACGTTACAAAGAATCTCACCACCAAGTTGGTAGCAAAGCACCGTCTATACACACTCAGCATGGCCGAAGGTGCATCTATCAAATCTCACATTGATGAATTCTCCACTATCCTTATGGATTTAGGAAACATGGAGATTTCTTATGATGATGAAGATCAAGCTCTTATGTTGCTTCGCTCACTACCTCCATCCTACAAGCACTTTAGAGATACTTTAATTTACAGTCGACAAACTCTAAAGTTAGAGGATGTTAAAGCAGCTTTATTTTCAAAGGAGCTTATTGATAAGGAGCTTGGAACAAGTAGAAATGACAGCCCAGCAGAAGGTCTACTCGTTAGAGGAAGGACTCCAGATAAAAGTTCTTCTAGCAATCAAAGATCAAGGTCTAGATCAAAGTCTAGACACAGAAATTTAACTTGTAATTATTGCAAGAAGAAGGGGCATACCAAGTCAGAATGCTTCAAGCTAAAGAACAAGCAACAAAACAAAGATCAGAAGAGAGATGAACCCGCTGAAGCCAGTATTGTTCAAAATCAAGAGCAATGTGATCTGCTCTTAGTATGTGCTGATGAAGCCAAAGCCATAAATGAATGGATTCTGGATACGGCTTGCTCATTCCATATGTGCCCCAATAGAGATTATTTCTCCACATATAAATCGGTGCAAGGTGGAGTTGTATTGATGGGCAACAACCATGCTTGTAAAATTGCTGGAATGGGCACAGTCAAAATCAAGATGCATGATGGAGTAATCAGAACTTTGACAGATGTCCGACATATTCCAGAATTGAAGAGAAATCTTATCTCTTTAAGTACTCTGGATTCGAATGGCTACAAATTCACTGGCGGAGATGGAGTTTTGAAGGTTGCTAAAGGTTCTTTAATTGTGATGAAGGCTGAGAAGATAGGCAAACTGTACATTCTGAAAGGCTCTACAGTTACAGGTGCAGCAGCCGTGTCCACATCTTCCTTGTCTGACTCAGATGTCACCAGATTATGGCATATGAGGCTGGGACATATGAGTGAAAGAGGTCTATCAGAGTTAAGCAGAAGAGGCCTTCTCTGCGGTCAGAGTACATCAAAGCTAGACTTCTGTGAGCATTGCATTTTTGGCAAACAGAAAAGAGTCAGTTTCAGTACTGCAATTCACAGAACTAAAGGTACTTTGGATTACATTCATTCAGATCTTTGGGGACCTGCACGTGTCCCATCAAAAGGTGGTGCTCGATATATGCTTACCTTCATTGATGATTATTCTAGAAAGGTATGGGTATATTTTCTGAAGCAGAAAAATGATGTGTTTGCCACCTTCAAGCAATGGAAGGCCTTAGTAGAGAAACAGACTGAAAGAAAAATAAAGCGACTCAGGACTGACAACGGTCTAGAGTTCTGTCAAGGTGATTTTAATGAATTCTGTAAAAATGAAGGCATTGTGCGTCACCTTACAGTCAGAGGCACACCACAGCAGAATGGTGTAGCAGAGCGTATGAACAGAACGCTCTTGGAGAAAGTTCGTTGTATGTTATCAAATTCTGGCCTATCTAAAGACTTCTGGGCAGAAGCAGCTTCTACAGCCTGTCATTTGGTGAATCGGTCTCCATCCACAGCAATTGGGATAAAGACTCCGGAGGAGTTATGGTCTGGTAAACCAGCTGAATATTCTGACCTAAAGGTATTTGGATGTCCTGCTTATGCACATATTAATGATGGCAAATTAGAGCCACGATCTAAAAGGTGCATATTTATTGGTTATCCTTCTGGTGTGAAAGGATATAAATTATGGTGCCCTGATCCAAATTCTCCAAAAGTAATAATTAGCAGAGATGTTGTATTTGATGAATCTGCTATGTTACATCCAATAAAGGAGACTTCCACTAGAAAGGAGATTTCTGTTTCCTCTAATACAAATGTTGCAAGTTCTTCTAAGCAGGTGGAGTTTGAGGTGGAAAATGAACCATCTCTACAAAATCAAGTTCAGATGCCTACTCCAATTGAAGAAGAGGAAACACCACAAAGTGAAGAAGAAGACTCTATTGCTAGACATAAGCCACCAAGAAAGAAGATGAGGCCTCAGAGACTAGCAGACTATGTCTCATTTGCACTAGCTGTGGCAGAAGACACAAATGCAGTTGGTGAACCTTCAACATATTCAGAGGCTATCTCTTGTGATGATTCTGCTAAGTGGTTAGTGGCTATGCAGGAAGAGGTGGAGTCTCTTCACAAGAATAGAACTTGGGATTTAGTTAAACCGCCTAAAGACAAGAAAATTGTTGGATGCAAGTGGGTCTTTAAAAGGAAAGAAGGCATTCCAGGTGTTGAAGATGCGAAGTACAAGGCACGGTTGGTTGCAAAGGGCTATAGTCAGGTACATGGAGTTGACTTTAATGATGTATTCTCACCTGTTGTTAAACATAGCTCTATTCGTGTCTTACTTGCTTTGGTTGCTATGCATAATTTGGAGTTGGAACAACTGGATGTTAAGACTGCCTTCTTGCATGGAGAGCTTGAGGAGACAATTTATATGCAACAGCCTGAAGGTTTTGAGATTGAAGGGAAGAAAGACCATGTTTGTTTGTTGAAGAAATCATTGTATGGTCTGAAGCAATCTCCTCGACAGTGGTACAAGCGGTTTGATTCTTTTATGATTGGCCACGGCTATTCTAGGAGCCAGTATGATAGCTGTGTGTATTTCAGAAAACTTAAAGATGGCTCATTTGTGTATCTGCTGCTTTATGTTGATGATATGCTGATTGCAGCTAAGGATATGTTTGAGCTAAACAAATTAAAATCAGAATTGAGTGGTGAATTTGAAATGAAAGATTTGGGAGCAGCCAAGAAAATTCTTGGTATGGAGATTCGAAGAGACAAAGCTGCAGGAAAACTTTACCTTACTCAGAAGAGTTTTGTTGAAAAGGTTTTGGAGCGTTTTGGTATGAAAAACGCTAAACCTGTAAGTACTCCACTTGCTGCTCATTTTAAACTTTCTGCTACTATGTCACCACAGTCAGATAATGATATTGAGTACATGTCACATGTTCCCTACTCTAGTGCTGTTGGTAGTCTCATGTATGCTATGATATGTACTCGTCCTGATATTGCACATGCAGTCAGTGTTGTTAGTAGATATATGTCTAATCCCGGTAAAGAACACTGGCAAGCAGTTAAATGGATTATGAGGTATCTACGGGGTACTACTGATTCTTGTTTGGAATTTGGAAGGAGTAAGGGACTTTTGGCTGGTTATGTTGATTCAGATTATGCAGGTGATCTCGACAGACGGAGATCCATTACTGGCTATGTATTTACTCTTGGTGATACTGCTATCAGTTGGAAAGCTACGTTACAGTCTACAGTAGCATTATCCACTACAGAGGCAGAGTACATGGCAGTTGTCGAGGCTATAAAAGAAGCCATTTGGATGAGAGGCTTGTTTGGTGAGCTCAGTTTGGATCATAAAGTGATTGTCGTCCATTGTGATAGCCAAAGTGCTATTCATTTAACTAAAGATCAAATGTTTCATGAAAGGACGAAACACATTGATGTGAAGTACCACTTTGTTCGTGATATTATTTCTCAAGGTGATATTTCTGTTAAGAAAATTGGTACTGCAGATAATCCAGCTGACATGTTGACAAAGTCTCTTTCAGTAAGTAAATTCAGGCATTGCTTGGACTTAGTTGGTATTTATCAAAAGTGATTGCCTTAGGGGCATTTTTGGAGAAGATGATTGAAGAAATTCTTTAGCTAGCAAATTCAAGCCAAGGTGGAGATTTGTTGATATGTCTTGAATTTGTCCAAGCCCATTTGCTAAGCCCAAGTCCATTTGCAAATTATTGGGCTGACCCAATAGAAATAGTATGTGCTACAGTAAACGCGTGAGCAGTGACGTCAACAGTATGTATGCGTAAGCAGTGACGTCAACAGTACCGCGTGAACAGTACCGTATACGCGTGAACAGTGAGAGAATTCTTTTAGGGTGAACAGTACCGTATACAGTACTAAAATTTTCCTATAAATACCTCCTTTCTCTTCATTTGTAAACCATCCAAGCTATTTGAGAGAATTCTCAAGAGAGAGAATTATTTGAGAGAAAGTGAGCTTGAGATCTTGTGAGAGTATTTATTCGGTGTATTGGGTTTTGGGTTTTGAGAGAAATTCTCTTGTCTTGTAATATCTCCATTTTAGTAAAATTCCTTTGATCGTCTTCGCCCGTGGATGTAGGCTTTAAGCCGAACCACGTAAATTTTGTGTCTCCACTATTCTATTTATTTCTCAATTTTGTCGTCATAATCATTCTTCCGCTGCGAAATTCCTAACATTATTAGATAATGAATGGCTAGACAAATGATCATTTGGATTATTAGAGGATGTTTGTATTACTTGCCGCAGTGATCGAACCTAATAATTGGACAATGATTGGATCTTGTTTACGTATACGTCCAACTCTCGAACCTAATAATTGGACAATGATTGGATTTTGTTTACGTATACGTCCAACTCATTAAAATCAAGTAATGTAATATGAATAAACAATTATATGAGTCATGAGATATGTATCCGTATGACACATGATATAATATAATTAGATTCGATGTATACGTTGAATCATATTGAAGTATTTCTTATTTTATAGTCGATTAGTTCTTGAGCCTAACTATTGTAAATAGAAAGAAGGAAATGTTTAAAACTATTTCAATTGAAACCACATCTCCAAAATTGTAATATTCTATGAAGAATTTGAGGGAATGAAATATCATGTCTTTCCATTGCTGCAACTCATACTTTGTACAACTATTTGATAAAACAGAAAAGCTAGATAAAATCTGATAAGTGCAGGTTGTGTTAGCCAAAGAGTTTAATTATTGATTTTGATGATAACAAATAGGGACGTTTTTAAAAATTTATTTTAAGGTGGGTTAAATTGATTTTTTTTAATTAAAAATACTATTTGACATTTAACATTATATAAATTTTTCGTTAGAGTAATAAATTACAATAGTATGAAAAAAAAAATATTAATTAAATTTATACATACCTGAACCGTGTATCGAGAGAATATTTATTAAAAAAAATTTAAAAAATAAATAAAAATATGAGATATGTATATAACGTAGATATAATAGCATAATACAAAAATATGTGATAGTTGATTCGTAGAATAATAAGAATGATAATAAAATTAAAATGGGTAGCTCTAATATATATTTTTAAATAATTTTATAAGAAGATGTATATATATATATATATATATTTATATATATTTCAGTTTAATTAATAATTATTAATTAATATATGTAATAAGCTTACAACCAGCTAATAAGATCAAGTGTAATTTTATTTTAGATATTAATATATTTTTATATATGTTTTAAGATTTAAATTTTGAAAAAAATTTAATCATAATAATTTGCTTTTTAGAAAATTTTGGCTAGGCTTGTGAAGAGTTTCGGCCGGCCCCCCTTTTTTTTTTTAATGTATATTTACAAAATTAATAAATAATTATAAAAATTTTATTATCATTGAGTTGAAATGTGGGTACTAAAGTTTCAAGCAAAATATAATTGAGGTCAAAATAAATCATGCAAAAAAATTTCACTTGATGGAAATCAGTTTACATGCACGAAGGAGGCTTTTGGAGTTTGGACATCAAAAATATATTTTATAGAAACAAACAAAACTATTTGTATCAATATTCGGGAGTCATCTTTAGTATGCTTAAGTCATTTATATCCTGTTGCCTTTTTTTTTTTTCCCCTGAAATAAAGGAAATATTATAGTAAAAAAAATATTAATTACAGATTAGCACTAGAATCATTAGAGACAAAACTCTCAACACACGAAAGATAATTTTCTATCCAAATAATATGTTGATCCAACGAAAGAGCGAGTTTAGTTAATGATGAGCCACTCTTTTAGCAGAACGACTAACATGTCAAAACGAAACAATAAGAGAACGGTCCTGAAGAAAAAATTGGATATCTCAAATTAGAAGACCAATCTCGGACAAAGGAAAAAAAGAATCGTGAACGAGCTGCACAACACGAACCGTAAATTGGTAATATTCAATATAATTTTATTTAACAAATTGATTATCCGGTTAGCTTTCGGTACAACAAATTGGTTATATTCAATATAATTTTATTTAACTTTTATAGTATTAAGAATTATTCATAAACATCTAAAATCTAAAGTTAGGTAAAATAAAAGTTAGGGAGTGTTTATTTTTTATCTGAAATATGACTTAATAATATGTTTATTTTTTATTTATAATATCTAAACACAAAACATTTAAAAGTCGATAACAAAACAATTTTATCCTTTTAATTATAAATTATTCAATAGATTAGTGTCTAATATAATTAATTTGGTGAAATATTTATAATATCTTTTAGCTTAAATTAATTCAATTAATATTTTTTGTTATAATAAAAAATATTTTTTTAAAGGGTACAATTACAATATTAATAACTGTCGGGACCTGTTAAGATTAATCACTAAACGCGCGGTCCGGGTATCTACTTCCATAACGGGAGAATATTACTCTCACAATAAGGGGAGAAAGAGGCCTGTAATGGCCTCATTTTTTCTTTTTTAAATATGATACATTTGCGGGTCAGAGGACTACTGAGACCAACTGAGATTAAATCATACAAGTACGGTCTGGAAAACTATTCACAGCACAACGGGAGATGATAACTACCGGGACTAACGGCCCAGATAACTACTCCCAATAATGGGAGGGGTCTACTCCCAATATAAGGAAGAGATCTACACACACAATTGTATTTTTATGGGTAATGGTGAGAATATATATTTATATGTCTACACAAGAATTTAAATGGCTTATAGGATTTTGAGGCCTCCTTTGACCATGTACAAATGTGTTTTATTTTTATAGATTATTATTGTAATTTGTGTGATTATGCACGAGTATTATCGGTAAAAATGTATTGAAATTGATTAACTTATTTAAATATACCTCCGACAATCCACTATTTGTTTAAAACACGTTTTTTCATATATTTTTATCTTTTTTTTTTAATTTTTAAAATATAGTATTTTAAATTTTTTATTATGCTAAAATAAAATATTTAAAAAATGAGATAAAAGTTTTTTTTTTTTTTTTTAATATACTAACTACAGTTATCATGTATCATGAACTTGAAAGGTTGTCAGGCTGAATGAGCCTAACCATATTAGGTAATAGTAGATAAGATACTCTTTTAACCATTTAATTTGACTAAATTTAAATAGCGACCAAAAAGGTAATTATCAATTTAAAAAAAAAATTATTTCCACTTATAAATAAGTAAATCTCAAATTGGTTATATTTAATTTAGTAATACCTTCACAAAGATTTTATGAATAAACATAATTTTAGAAAGCTAAAATGATAAATTTAAGGTATACAATTAATTACATTGATTGCTTACAGAATAAAATATTGCTAAATCGAGGTAATGGACAAAATACAATTGTTTTGGAGACATATAAGGAATGTATTTAAGAAAATTAAATTTAAATGAAAATTAACTTATATATATATATAATATCAATAAATAAAAAACAATAACAAACATGTTAAAATTTCAAAAACATATTAAAATTCAAAAATATTTTAAAAGAAGGTTAAATTATTAAATATGTTTCAAATGATTTGAACTCATTATACGTCAAGGTCGTGGGTCGTGGGTTCAAGTATATTCCTCTCTTAAATCTAAAATTTGTACTTTTTAAAAAAAAAAATCTCTTTAAATGATATTATAATAAAATTTGATTTTTCGAATCAAAGTTGGCCATCAAATTGATATTCTTCGGTCATAATTCTTAACTAGTATTGGGAATTTTTCGCACATTTACTCATAACTTAAATGATTAGTGTACCTTATTGTTCACCTTTGTAATGAGGATTTAACTCATATCACATGTATTTACCGTGTGTATGCGTATGTAATAATTAATCTCGGTAATTCCGAACAAACTTCTCATAAATAAATAAGTAAAACCATGTTTAATTAAAAGTCAAATAAATAGTTGCTTCAGTCACATGACAATTTATTTTTTCATGCCAAATAAGAGTAACTGCCGTTGAGTTCTTTTATATTATGTATTCAAAAGCATGCAATAAACTTTCAAATTAAAAAACGATTGGATCTTAATTAAATGCAATATGAATAACGTGACAACTAATATTCATTAGAAATGTCACACATTTAATATATGACCTAACAATTTTATTAATTAATTGTCACCCTTATTGGTTATTAGTTCACTCTTCAAATCTAATGGTAAGATATCTCCATTTTATTTACATCATTTAATGTGATTTAGTGGTAACAGCGCTCACTCAGCCTGTCAATATCTCAGATTCGAGTCGTCTTCATGTCCAAAAAAAAAAAGTCATGCTAAAATTAATAATCTTACCATACTAATCAACAATTGAGTGAAAAAGTGGTGCACTATCTTATTCCAACAAATGTATTAATCACTAATTATAGTAATTATTTGAAAAATAATAATTGAAATGAGATGACGATTTTGTAATTAAATTTGAAATAATCCATATAATTAAATCTCTCTTTTGCATTTTTCATGTGCATGAAAACAATTTAATCTTGCTTATTTACTTCCTTTTATATATAATATATTTTAACATGTAAAACCACATTCTCCTAAACTAGTGATTATTGTTAAAAATATATTTTACAAATTATCTAATTGCCAAAATATTAATATGATGAGATTTTAACATTAAATCACTATCTCAATTTTCAACTGTTAGATACATTTGAATATCAGAGCTATTTTATTTTTATTATATTTCTTTAAAATCGTTATAAAATATAGATAAAATAATATTTTTTTTATAGATACAATGCTATATTTGAGAAAAAAAACTCTTGAATGAAATGGTCTCATTGTATCACTTGTGTACCGCCATTTTTTTTTAAATTTTGAATATTAATTATAAGTTTATCGGGATCTACCGAAATCAATTGTTATATACACAATCCGAATATGGAGAGAAAACTCTTTATATATATATGAGTAAATGTATATAATGAGACTTGAAATTCAACTACTAATCACTTGAACTATAGGTGCATATCTTGTCTACGGCTAATTAAAAAGCCTTTTATGTAATAAAAAAAAGAAAAGAAGATGTGATTAAATAAAGGAGAAAAAAAAACATTTAAAAGGTTGTTATAGGGACATAAATGTTTTTCTTAGTAGATTTTGGGTGTATTAAAAGGTTACCCTATTATGGTGGGCACGTTTTGAGAAATGGAAAAAGTGTCACAATCGCAACTATAAATTGAAAGGGACGAGAAATTGAAATTGGAGCAAAAAGAGGAAGGCAAACAACAAACGAGTGAGAAGGAAAACAAAGAAAAGTAAAGAGAGAGAAGAAGATGATCTACTTCTCTTTTCTCTTTTGTGTTGGTATCTGTTCACTCTTTTGACGGAATCTCCAATCCATTACTCAACTAAACAACAACCAACAACAACAACAACGGAAGCAGCAGAGAATAAATTAAAAAATAAAAAAAAACAGAGGGAGAAAAGCAAGAACACCCAACTGGGTTTCTAATTTCTATTCAACTTGAAGTGAAAATCAGAGAGAAGTAGAATGGGGATATTGTACGAGGACGTGGTGGTGATAAGTCAAGCAGAGAAGCCTGGTGAGGCCACTGTGATCACAGTGAACTGCCCTGACAAGACTGGCCTTGGCTGTGATTTGTGCAGGATTATCTTGCTTTTTGGACTCAGCATTTCAAGAGGAGGTCAGTTTCATTGCCTCTTTTGATGGGGTTTTCTTGGTTTTTTTGATTTTATTGGAAATTGTGGGTCATTGTAATTGTTTTTGTTTATTTTATTCATTGAGTTGTGTGCTGGTGGGATCTGGGACTTGATCTGAGAAACTGATGGGTTGTTTTGATATCGAGATCTATGATTTAGAGTTGGAGGTAAACTGATGATGGATCATTGTTTTGTTGTTTTCATTTTTGTTCAAATTTGTGAAGTTACTGGTTGAAAACTTGAGGCATGTTGCAATGCTACTGATGGGTCATTTTGATACATTATCTTGTTCTAGTTTTCAATTTTATTGTTGTTAAACTGGAGAAATATATTTTAAAAAAAAAATGAAATCAGTCATTTTGATTTGTTATGGAATGAATAGTAATTTGTGTGCAGTGCAAATTTTCTAAGAAGTTCCTTTGCTCAAGTTTTTGTGGATATAAGATTATTTATTCAAACCTAGACATATAAATTTTGCTTTGTTTTTAAATAAATTAATGATATGTTTTGCTTTGGTTATATGTGCTGTAGATGTATCGACGGATGGAAAATGGTGCTATCTAGTCTTTTGGGTGGTGGGAGAACCAACCACAAGGTGGAGTTTGTTGAAGAAGAGGCTTTTGGAGGTGTGTCCTTCGCATTTTTCGACTTCCAGAATCTACTATTATCGGCCAGAAAACCAGCAGCGAAAGCCATCAGATGTGTTTCTTTTGAAATTCTGGTGTTCTCAAGATAGGAAAGGACTCTTGCATGGTAGTCTTTCTTTTCCTTTTGAAATTTATATTTCTTGAGAGAAAGTTCTGCCATATGTCAAAAATTGATCATGCTTTGTGGGTTTTATGTCCGTGTGTCTGCTTTTAATATTTAATATTTTTGGAATTATATTGAAATATAGCGTTTTTATGCCTAGTTATATGCCAGAAAAGCAAATTAATTACTCTGAATCCTGTTATTGCTTTCAAGTACAGTGTGATATGGTATGAGCAATTTTAGGAAATTTTTGATACGATACTGAAAGTGATGACAGGTGGCAACATTAATGGGAATGATTAGGCATGGTCTTCAACATTAATAAAGAAATCCAGGGAAATTGAAATGGAAATTTGATCCAATAGGGTTTTGTTACTAGATTGGGAGAAAGGAAGAGGTATATATAGTTAAATTTGGTAGTACTATTTATGTATGGCAGATAGCAAATTGAGCACTTTTGACCACTCAGCCAAGTGTTTGGTGCGGTGGAGTCGCTTATAATGTGGCTGATCTCATAATTATTAGAGACTTGTTGATGATTTTTAGAGAAGTTGATTGTCATCATTTCCAGAAGTGGAATTATAGTATTTTTAAGAATGGATTCATAGTCGAAATTTCCTAAATGTTTTTAATTATACTGTCCAGAACATGATCAAGTTGTCTTGGAAAGGATACAGAGATTATTTAAAAGGCATAACAATAAGAATTGAATTATTTTCATTAATAAAATATTTCTCATTTCCTTCCTTTGGCTTTTCCATAACAGGGAATTGTTTTGTACTAGTTTTTTGTTCTTTTAATTATAATTACTACCCAATTCAATTAACTTTGATTTATTTGCTTTTTTTCTCGCTGTAGATGTAACTGAGGTTCTCTGTGAGTTGGAACTTACAATAAAGAGAGTAAAAGTATCCACTACCCCAGATGGAAGAATAATGGACCTCTTTTTTGTCACTGATACCAGGTTTGTCATTCTTGAAAACTTTTGCTTTTACTTTGTTGCTAGACTTTTCTACTTCTTTGTCTTCTCTGTTTTTGTTTTGTTCTTTGTTCAATTCTTTAGTTCTTTTGATTGTTCAATAAGTAGATAAATATATAAAAATAGAATTTGGAATCTTACAAGGCAAAATACAGTCTCTCAGGTACCTTTTCAGATCTTAAGTTTTCATTCTTTGATCTTGGTAACCAAAGAGATAACATTCAAAATTAATGTTATCAACTAGTAATAATGAGTTTATACATGTGAATATTCTAGGCAGTGTTAATGATGTAGCAGACATGATGGATACCTTATGCAATTAGGTATGCTCTGTGTCAGCATCTATTTGGATAAAGATAAAATGGCAGTTAATGGTTTTTGGTTGGATGTATATTATTGTTCACTAACCAATATTTTATTATCTATGTGATGTTGATTCAGATTATGAATCTATCAGTCTTTGTAAAATGGGCACAAAAGACAAAATTTCAAGTGGCTGATACTGTGTTTAATTATAATTTTTTTTCCCCAAAAAAGCCAATGAAGTGAGATCAGCTCTGCACAAAGAGTTCAATTAATCTTTTGATTAGATCATGTGACTGTTTTTGGGTTTCCCAATCACTGGTGGCTGTCTGCATACACAAGGGAATACATCTGAATATTAGTGATTTATCAGTGGTTGGAACCTGAAATTGGACTCTATTTAAGGAGAAAAAGCTTATATTTACCATTTTCTTGAGTATAATTTCATAGAATTGATTAAGACATTCTCAGACCTTGTATTTAAGCAGTTGATATTAGAGTTGGGAAATTTGATATGTGAATTGAAAGTCATTAGTGTCTAGAACGCACAAAATTGACTTGTTGGTGGGTTGTCCTGCCATATTTTGTTGATATAAGTTTCCATATCATAGTGATTCCTAAAATTAAATGATGCTGGTATAGACTGTATCCTGATTCCTGAGCGATGTATAAAATGTGGTGTTGTATTGGCTAATAAAGTGGCCATGAATGTGCTAGACATTGGTGTCATCAATGATATGATTTGTTCCCACTGAAAAAGATCCCAGTAACTTGTCAGTTTGAAATGATCTTATGTGCAATTGGGATCACTATTCTGCTCATGTGCAGTTAAACACGAGAACATATTGAGTCAAACCTCAATTTCAGTTCTCATTTGCTGGCAGTTAAACACAAGAGCATATTGAGTCAAACATCTATTTCAGTTCTGATTTGCCATCATAAAGTCATCTGGGTCCAATCATTTGCCATCATAAAGTCATCTGTTAAGTCATTCTGTCAGTACACCAAATACTTGTTCCAAACAAATGCCCAAGTGCTTCTATATTTTACAATCTCTAAATTGATTGGGATTGTGTTGAATAATTATGTGTAATCTCGAAGTTAAATACTTTTAAAGATTCTTTTTGGAATATTTTTAGAATCTTTGCTCTCTGGTCCTTCATGAATTTATTTCACATCCACCCATGGGCTTCCTAGGGCATTCTATGTTTAGGGTTAAAATTTGCATGACTGGCGGTTGTGAACTGTCAATTGATGGATATTGAATTTGTTTTAGCTAATCATCAGGAACATAACATAATAATCTTTTTGCTATGCAAATTTTGTACAAGTCCTGTCTAGGTGCAATCAAAGTGAAGCCTGTTTGCTGATAGATGCATCCGTGTTCTTTATTGGCCCTTTTGGTCAATGTCTGTAATTCTGATATAAATGAAGTTATGGAGGCAATACTTCATAGAATTGTTTAACTGCTGCAAAATATATGAAGTAACAGTGTGCACAGGCACGTGTTTGTGTTGTGTGAGTCAGAGAGACATTGATATAAGAGTAGAGACAGGTTGTATATTATTTCCAGTAATTAACTCATATTATTACTTCAGGGAGCTTCTTCATACAAGAGCGAGAAAGGAGGAAACTATTCATCGTTTGAAAGATGTCTTAGGGAATACCTTGATGAGTGGTGAGATTGAATTAGCTGGCCCGGAAATTACTGCATGCTCCCAAGGTTCCTCATTCCTTCCTTCTGCAATAACAGAAGATATGTTCAGTTTGGAGCTGCCCGCTGGACATCCCAATGGATTTCTTGCTTCTTCACCCATAACCATCACAGTGGATAACACCCTTAGCCCTTCGCACACACTTCTTCAAATCCTTTGCCAGGATCACAAGGGTCTCATTTATGATATCATGAGAACCCTAAAAGATTACAATATCCAGGTAGTTAAATCAAGGCATTTACTTTTCAATTGACTCGTTCTTATCATGTTCTTGACCGTTTTCAATGCTGAATCCTCGGAAAATTCTATTTTATGTCAGGTTTCTTATGGACGATTTTTTGCAAATCCAAAAGGCAATTGTGAGGTGGACTTGTTCATAATGCAAGCAGATGGGAAGAAGATAGTTGACCCCAACAAACAAGATGCATTGTGCTCTCGACTAAGAATGGAGCTACTGCGTCCTCTTAGAGTGGCTGTGGTGAGCCGAGGCCCCGACACTGAGCTGCTTGTCGCAAATCCTGTTGAATTGTCTGGCAGGGGCCGGCCTCTTGTTTTCCATGATATTACACTTGCTCTGAAAATTCTCAACATCTCCATTTTTTCGGTAAAAGCCCTAATCCATTTTTGACTCTTATAAATAAATTTTGTTCAAAGTAAATCTAACAGGTGATGCTATCCCATTGTGGTTCGATCATCTCAGGTGGAGATAGGAAGACACATGATCCACGACCGGGAATGGGAAGTATACAGAATCTTACACGACGAAGCAGATAGCAATCCTTTGCCAAGGAACAAGATACAAGAATGGGTTAGAAACATATTGATGGGTTGGGAGTAATAAAACTATCAAACTACTGATCTGGGTTTAAAGGTTATTATTAATCTCAGAACAGTGATTGTACAGTGTGTATGGCGAGTCTCTAGTCTACTACAGTTTACATTATACAGCTAGGACTAACTAGTAACTACATACAAAGGATGTAAATTATGTGCCTTATGAGTAATGAGAAATGATAAGTTTTATAAGTGCACCGAATATTTGTCTTTATTTTTCCAAAAATTTTAATTTATAGTTATAACTCACTTAATACTAAAAAGTATAATTTTTTTTTTAATTTTATTGCTTCACATTTGTAAATAAAACCTCACTTATTTTAAAGAAAAATTATAAGATAATGATTGAATGAAAAATAAAAACGAAAATGCAAACACATCTAAAACTTTAAAAAAAAATATTGAAAGTGCGAAGAAAATATAATTGAGTGAATTAATAGCGAAATAGTTTTAAGTGGAGTTGATTTACTTTATAATACAATAAAATTAAAGAAATAATATTTTTGAAATTAAATGGGTTTTAATCATAAATGAAAATTTTCTTAAAATATATTTAGAGCTGGTTTGGTACGCAGATTAAATTGGATTTGATTGAATATGATAAGACAATATAGCAATAGCAGTGTAATATGAGGTTAGATTAAAAATTAAATGTTTTACAACGTTTTAATAAATTATATTATAAAAAATTATTAATAAGATAAAATAAATTAAACTTGTGACTAAATAGTCCTAGGTTGAGCTGGCTGCATGAGATTAGACTTGTTCAATCCTATTTAGCCAAAAACATACGTAGGATTGGACCAAATTTAATTAAATTATAGTTTTATCTCACCAACTAAACGGGCCTTGAATGGGTTGTGATTACGACTGGGTGGTACATAACAGTTCTATAGGGGTGTAAATATCAAAACATTTTTTGTGGCTGGTTGCACGGGTTAGCCCAGACCCGTTAGGCTTTAGAAATAAATAGCTTCCAATTAGATAGAAGTGTTAAATGGGTCGAGTCGGGCTGAATTGAACCGTAATATTTGGGCTTAAATGGGCTTGAGGGCTGTGTCACTGGATTTGAATATGTGTTTTGGGCCTTGAACGGCCCGTGCCCCATAGGCTTTACCTTAATTTGTATATAATATTATTCACACCCAAAAAAAAAAAAAAATTATATACACCCATTTCAAATAATAATAATAATAATAATGTTAAAAAAATTTGAGTGAATAGAAAAATAGTTTTTAGTGGGGTGGAATTTACAATGTTTGTTGTATAATATATTTTTTTTAACAAATAATATTTTTGGAATTATATGGTTTGGCAATTATAAATTACAGATTTTAAATTTTTTTTTTAACGAAGTGTACTTCTAAAAAGGGTGTACATACAATTTTCTAGTAATACAAATATTAATGCTTTTCATTTTTTTTTTTTGAGTTTGCTAGTCTTGATAATTAAGCCCATCTCACTTAACCGTAGGGTTTGGGGCACACGCCGAGCCTTAATTTTGAGGGCTAGGCCATATTCATAGGTAAGAATATGGGTGGACATATTAACCAAACATAACCGAATTGACTAGAGAGTATTATTTTCGGTTATAGGTTATGGGTGTTTAGTTATTTTCTTTGATAACCGAATAAAAATCGATTATGGATCGGCTATGAGTTGTCAAAACCGTAACCGACCCATAACCAAACTATATAAACAAAAATAAAAATAAAAACCATACCCATTTGATATTGGATATCAAGTATCAATTATACAAAAAAAAATATTAAATTAAAAAACTTATAATATAACTTAAAAGAAACCCAAATTTAATATTGGGCCAAAATATATGGATCTATTAACTTATAAATATACAAATAATTGGTTAAAAAAAAATTAATTTTTAGCCCAAAAGACTTACTTAAGCTCATACACACAATTCAGGCCTAAGAAGACCCAAACTGAGATAACCGAACTTTTACGGTTTGATTATTTTCGGTTATTTACTTAAAGCCCACCATGTTTGATTGATCCAATTGATAACCCAAAAAAATTTGTGTTCGGGTCAAACCTGACTAACTCCGTTCGAGGCGGATCACATATAAGGCTCAAGCCTCTTTCAATGAGTGTATTTAGTGGGGATCGAACCTGAGCTCTTCCCACATACTTAGTGTATGTTGCCAACTGAGCCATAACTTATTGGTATTGTGTGATTTTATTTAAAAAAGAAAAAGAAGATACTACTACCTATTCCAACTTTTATCTTTAATTTACAATATAATAACTTAATTAAGCTCATATCTAGAAATTGGGATACGATACAATTAATATATACTTACATATCAACTAAATTAAACAGTGAAGTCTTTAATTGAGATTTAAAATATTAATTAATATTATTTTAATATAGTTCGATGACAAAGACGCTCATTCAGTCTGATAATGACTCTGCTTTGAGTCACCACTACTGTAATATGTAAAAAAAAAAAGAGTTAGAAAAATTTAGAAAATATATATCAGTGTACTGCCAAATAAAATTTTATGGGTATTTTTTTATAACAAAAATAAAATATAAATGTTGGAAAAAATCATTGTATGTATTATTGGAGCGTAGAGAGAAAAGTCCTTGGAAAGAGTTTCAAGACGGAAGCCAACGCAAGACAAACCCAAATTTGTTTACAAACTTGTGTGGTCCGCAGCCACCACGTGTCCTGACACTGGCTTGCAAGCATCAATGGTCGTTAAAAGTTTGTTGCCTTCCCTCTCCACTCTCTCTATCCATGTCTCTCTTGTGGAACCCACTTCACCTTCTTCTCTCCAATCCCACCGGAGATCCATCAGAATCTTCCTTTTCTCTTCACATCCTCTTGTTCACATATTCAAATTACTTTCTACTTTTCAGAAGCAGAAATACAAAAATCAAAAACAGTACCAACCAGAGATCCCTTCAGAATGTTCCTCTCGTAAACACAGCATATCTTCTTCTTCTAATCTCTTCAAAACTTCCCTTTTCTTCTGTACATAAACACCAAAAACAGAGATAGCAAGTAGTGAAGTTCGAAAAATATGAGATCTTTGAATTCAAGGTTTGTTCTTATAGACCTAAACAGTTCGTGGCAAGCAGCGAATCACATCCCAATCTCGTCTCTGAATTACATACAGAGCACCAATTTCATAACCTCCATCTCTTCGTCATTTCGTCGAACACGTCGCGCCCATAATAAAACGATCAACTCTCAGAAGTCGTCATCTCCTTCGGTTCAGCCGCCGAGCGTCAGGAGGCCAACTGATCGGGCCGCATCTAGGAGTGGGTTGGTCGCCGATTCTCCGAACTCGACCTCCATTTCGAGATCGTTGGATGATGGTGAGCTGGGTATGTTACTTGAAATATTGCCATTGAATATGAGAAATGAATTGTCTAGGCATGGCGAAATCCAGGACTTGATTGAGGTAGTGATGGATTTGGGAAGGAAGCCTCTCGCGAGGTTTCCGTCTGGGGATTGTGTGATCTCGGAGCAGGTCGTGAAGCATGATGATCTAAAGCATGCAATATCTAAGGTGATATTAATACAAGTACATCTTATTGGAATCTAATTTAATTGTCCTTATTCATAATGCCTTTTAATTATATAAAACTGTATCAAGATTTCGACCCATTTTTGGCAGGACTAACATAGTTGGAAGGACGAGTGAAATTTTTTATTATAATAGGCTTCTATATGAAATTATTATATTGTATCACGGTTAACTTAAGTGCGCATGGTCACTCTGGTTTTGAATGAGATTGCAGTATTTTAATGTTGTCTTGTCTTATTATAACATATGTAGAGACATCAAGATACTGTTACTCTTTTTGGTGATGTCATTACCTTTTTATATGTATATAATCAAAATTACTTGATGATGGTCAATGTTGGTCCGTCCTGTCCTGTGATTAGGATTTGCTGATCACTGATAAATATACTATGATATTCTATCATAAAGATTGTTTGATATCTGCATGCATGGTGTTGAATTACTATGTTTGTGAAGAGGTGATTTATTGAATCTTTTATGTGAAGTTACTCTTGACCTTTTTAGGTTGGTGATTTTTCGGATGATAACCGTTCGGGCATAAATAGATCTTTACATCGTATAAGTGCTATTCGCAATCGTAAAATGCAAATCATTGGTCTCACTTGTCGGGTGGGTCGAGTGGTACCTGGAAGTGCTGAGATCATAAGTGACTTGGTTGAGGGGGGAGGTTCCATCTTGGTCATAGGTCCTCCAGGAGTTGGTAAAACAACCTTAATCAGGTATCCTACATTCTGTAGTTGTAAAGTTGAGTAACTGAATTAGACTTATTGTTTTGAACTGTTTCATTGCTTAAAAGTTAGTTTGTTGTCTATAATGTATAAGCTTGTAATTTTGTACATTGTATTTAAGTTTATGCTGTTCTTCGATGTAGTTTGTTGTTCTTAAGACTTTTAAAAGGAATTTCCTTGCCTCCTTTTCTTGTAGTTCTATTGGTTCTTTCTTAATTTCCTGAAGATGCTTGCCCTTTCGATGATCGTTCTTCTCATATATTGTATTCAAGATTTTCGTTATGGGAAGAAAAAAAGAAATGAGGAACTGAAAATAATTTAATATATCCAGAGTTTTGATGTTCTCATATTACACAGTATTAATGAAATATGAAGAGTCTTTATTTGAGCAGAGAAATAGCTAGAATGTTGGCAGATGAGCACATGAAGCGTGTTGTCATTGTTGATACATCCAATGAGATTGGAGGTGATGGAGATGTCCCTCATGCAGGTATTGGTCATGCAAGAAGGATGCAAGTTCCTAATGTTAATATGCAACATAATGTAAGTGTTAAAATACTCCGGCTATCCTTGTTGCTACAGTGCCCACATAGATTGACATTGGAGATTCTTTTTCATTAATTTAAAATTTTTAATGGTCTCTTGTTTCACTTCCTTACAGGTGATGATTGAAGCCGTTGAAAATCATATGCCTGAGACCATCATAATCGATGAAATTGGAACTGAGCTTGAAGCATTAGCTGCCAGCACTATTGCACAACGAGGGGTCCAGCTAGTTGGAACGGCACATGGAATGACAATAGAGAACATAATTAAGAATCCTTCCCTCCAGATCCTTGTTGGTGGCATAGAGGTGAAAATCATATCCATGAATGTGCTTAAAATTTCGCGGCCTATTTGTACTTTTGATTATTCTTACTCATTTCAATTTGGTCTGGACAGTTGGAGTCTTAATTAAAATGGTGGCTTGGAATCAGAATAATATTTGTCTAAAATTTACATGAAAATCTTGCCCACTTTAGTTGATCTCTTATGGTAATATTCTGATTTATTGAAACTACTTTAAGCAGAGTGTAACTCTTGGTGATGAGGAAGCAAGGAAAAGGAAGGTGCAGAAGACAATTCTTGAAAGAAAAGCAGCTCCTACATTTACATGTGCCGTTGAGTTGATATCTAGGACTGAGTGTCGTGTTCATCATAGATTAGATGCAACAGTAGATGCTATACTGGCCGGTAACTTTTATTCATCTCTTTAAAGATCCACCAATCTAAACAAGGGTTTCCTTTTATTAAATTGAAGATTTATTTAAGTAGTTATTTGAAAGGTTTTCTTGGTGATAGGAAAATCTCCCCTGTTTGAAATCCGCCAAATGGATGCTGAATATGATGAAACTCTGAAGTCTACTTTAATACCCAGAGAGAACTATCTAGAAGAACCCAAATTGACTATTAGTGAAGAGAAAGGTGTTGAAGTGGAGTCTGATGAGGAAGATGAAGATAATTCTCAAAAGCTGTTCAAAATATGGAGTACTAAGAGATCTTTGAGCCAGAGGAGCTCACCAGTATGTGTCTATACTTACAAGGTAAGCTATTGAAGTTTTCATTCTACTAGTGAAGTTTACTAGTAGGAATATCTAATGTATTCATATGAAATTTTTATGATATTTTACTATCCTTTATGATTTAAATTATTTGCATATGATGTCATGGGATAAGCATCAATGAAATGTAAGCGTATTTAGTTCCTTTCAGTGGTTTCATAGAGGATTATTGTGATTTTGTAATTTATAAACTAAGCTCTGGAAGCATGCTAATAATTTCATTTCTATTTTAATTGATGTGTTTTAGATCCTTGAAGCTGATCTATTACAAGTAGCAAAGGTAATGGGGCTTGAGGATGAGCTAGATGTAACTGAAGATATTGGAACAGCGGATGCAATTCTTGCAACCAGTTCTGAATTGAAGCAGAACCCATGGATTCGTGGAGTTGCTAAATTCCACCAATTGCCAGTATTTGTCATCAAGGTATACTTGGTACTTCATTTTTCTTCCATGAAACAATTATTCTTTGGAAAACTTGTTATTACAACACTCTGGCTACAATTGCATGTGGGAATAAGCCATAGATGATGATGATGATGTAGCGCCCTTAAATTATTTTTGAAGGTCCCAATGCTGTCATGTAAGGTTGTGACAAAAAGCTTTTGGTAAAACTTGTGAAAATGACATTACTCATCATTAAGACGTGTTCTATCATTTTAATGTCTTTTGATATTGCAGTCAAGTACCATGGCACACATGGTCAAGGCAGTTCGTATGATTCTTGGAATGGAATCATTTGGCTCAATACCTAAACCCTCACTCAAAAATTCCCTTGACATTGAAATTGAAGATGATGCACCAAAAAGAAAACCCACCCTGGAAGAGATTGATGCCTTGGAGGTGCGACTCATCTCTCCTTTTGTATTTGCTATTTGTTTTCTCATTCTTGCATTTGCATACAAAAATGTAGGCATTCCTTCAAAAGTTTTAATGATGTTAAGCCAAATGTATGATATATCAATGCCCTATGGTGGTGGTGATTCTCGTATATAGAATCAATTTTCCAATTTTTTGAACACATTTGCTACATGATCATAAATTTACATACAGTGAAATAACTCCTCTCGAAGAGGCTGCTGTTAGATGGTGATATTATTTCTTATCAGCCACTACAAACATTTAAAGTTGGCTTTTCATATGAAAGGAGTTTTAGGGTAAAATAATATTATTTGTTCATTGCTTTGGGTTTGCTGTGATTAATCTATAGATAATAGGAAGTTAAACTAAAATCTTTAGCCAACGACACCCAATAAAAATGGAAATAGAGCCTGAAAAAGAAGTGCTTAAGTTCACAGACCTCCAAGCTTTATATGCTTTGTAATCAGAATCCTATTTGAAGCTTAGATGATATCATCATTTGCTGAAGCTACTTATAACCGTTACTACTGACCACAAAAATTTGTAGGATGCTTACTTTCTATTGGATGGTCAAGCCTCAAAAGGAAATTTGATCTTATTTGGGTCTAACTGTATTCAATTTTGTCTCTGCTAATGTCTATGCATGTACATTTTGCTTTATCGTGAACTTGTGAACCTCTGTATCTTCTTCATTATTGCTGAGGAGAACTACAAAAAGGCAAAGTGGTATACAGACTTGCATTCTGTTTCACATTGATATTCTTTGTATTGACTTCTTCTGTTTTTGTTTTCTGATAGGAGGTTCGCCTTGCAATTGAGTATATCGTAATTCCTGGAGGAGAGCCTGTGGAGCTTCTCCCTAGATGCTCTGAAATAGTTGCCCGGCAGCTTGAGCTTGTGGAAAGCTATCAGTTGGCAGCAGAAAATTCAGGTACAGAGCTGAATCCTAGGTTGCAGATACTTCCCCTGAGATTAAACAAGAAATTGTCTTCTAAATCCGTCAAATTTGGTTCAACTTCGCAAAACGAAACATCAAGAAAATCACTAACTAGCAGTGATGGAGGTACTAGTGTTACTCGGCTGCCATTCCTGCCTGAATAACTTAACCTTATCTCCAACTGATGCATATACCACTTCCTGTACAGTCATGTAATTTAAGTATTTCATTTGTTGTAATTATTACTTTGTCAAAATTCTCAGCGATAACAATTTGTTGTCATCTCGTCTTCATTCCAAGGAATGGAAGCTTCAACCCAAGTGTCCATTCTTTAAATCTCAGAAGATATCAGGAATGTTTGTTTGGGGGCTCTCCTTGGTGATGCAATCCAAAAAATGCGAAAAGAAATAATAGGTAATTGTGAAAATTATTGCCAACTTTTTAGTATTGGTAATTGATGTTGATATAAAGAAAGTGATTTTCAAATACAAATTTGGGAATCGAGGAAGGAAATACGATTTAATCTACAATTTCATTGATATATGACCTTTGAGCGTGAGAAGTATACTTTTAAGCCACCCCATATAGCAAAGTTGATTTGTAAATGAGTTTTATTTACAAAGATTTAATATATATATATATATATATATATATATATATATTAAATCTGACACTTTGTGATTTAATGGATAAAAATAGAAGGGGTTTTTTCATACTAAGATGAGATTAAACCTCTTTCTCTATCACATGAGTGAAAATGAAGTGCACAACCATTTTACTAAAAATAAATGTACAATATAATATTTTTCTAAAGGTAAATTGTAATAAACTATCTCGATATTTAATTCTGATTTAATTCTGCAATCACACTGTACTTTTGCCAAAATTATAAAAAAAAAAAAATCATTTACTAATCCGTTCACTGTCAGAGTTAACAAAAAATCATTTACTAATCCGTTCACTGTCAGAGTTAACAAAAAATCATTTACTAATCCGTTCACTGTCAGAGTTAACAGATATCAAAAAGACAATCATCATCAACAACTTTTTTTTTTTTTTTTCTCTCAATCGTTATTATCAGCGCCACCATTTTTAACTTTATCTCTAACATCATCATAAACTTATCTATTTCTTTTTTTCTAATTTCATATTCATCACACCCAACCAATAAAAAAAAATTAATAGTTTTACAAACTTAATCTTCATAATAATTTTAAAAAAAAAAGGTGGAATAGATCCGCTCCATTAGAGATGGAGCAATGGAGCACATGGCTCCATTTGATAGAGCGATGACCAATTTGCTCCATATGAGATAAAGATGAGCGGATCGTTTTATTTAATGGAGCTCAATTGGGATATAAAGATCGCTCCATCTCCAAATGTCTCTTTTATTCTTTTTATTTTATGGTTTTAATAAATAAATGTTAGGGTTAGGGGTAATTTAGACTTTTTATAATATTTGATCACTCAACTATTAAACTAACCGTCGAAGCTGGTTTAGTTAAAGGAATTTTTCTATAATTTTGATATTAGTGTTGGTCTGATTGTATATACATAAAATATCGGGACACTTTATTGTAATTTAACCTTTTCTTTGAAGAGAATTTGATATTAGAGTTATTTGGGTGGGTGGGGTGACAAACTACATATTTTGAGGAGAGGTAATAACGAGTGAGGACCCTCAATTGGAGGCCCAAATAGAGACCCATTTGTCAACCAGTTTTGAAGGCCCAAATACAAGGTACTATCCTGAAACTGCCGACGTAATGACATTTAAAACAGCCATGTGCAGCAGCACTAACCCATTCACGTCCTCGAATACTCGAACCGACTTGTCTAGGGTTCCTCACAAATTCAACACTTTACAGAATTTTTTTTTTTTTTTTTTTTTTGGGGTTAAAAAAACTCAGTAAGGTAAGCTAATTTTTTCTTGCAAAGAGTTTTTTTCTTTCTTTTATCCTACCTTTATTCGAAACAAACAGAGGTTGGTGGTTTCAGTTATTGTTTATTGTGGTAAAAACGTTGTCGTTTTTGTGCAGAAATTGCGTGGTCTGTGCATGTGAGTTAAGAGTGATGGCTGGAAAAGAAGATAACCGCATATTCGTTGGTGGACTGTCGTACGGAATCACTGAACGACAGCTCGAAAACGCGTTTAGTCGTTTTGGCAAAATTATCGAGTCTCAGGTACTTTGAATTTCGCTCGTTATTTTATTTTATTTTATTTTGCTTTTTTAGCTCTTTGGTTTCTCGGAATCTGGAAGGAAAATGAAAGATAATTTATAATTCTCTTATTTTTTATTTTACGACTTGCACTGTGAGATTCTCATTACTGGTTCATGTATATATATAATTATTGTTGCATGAATTGTTATTGTTTTGCACTTTTGCTCCATTGAAGAACCATTGGAATAATTGTTATTATGATGAATTTTCTTAAAATCAGTTATTTTAAAAAAAAAATTAAATATGCCCAGCTAAAAAAAATATAAGCATGGCCCGAATTTCAGAAAAGAAAGAAACTCTCTTAAGAAAAGTTTTGTTTTCATGTGAAATACTGAATTTGTTTCGTTCCATGCTGAATCAAAAGATTAGGCTTTTAACTGCTACTAGTTTTCTTTAATTTTGTTGAGATGGTCTTTGGATATTTGGTGGTGTTTGTTATGATTACCAATTCTTTTTCTTCGTCATATTAATTTTGTTTACTTGTTTTGTTGTTTTCTGTGGAATGCTGGTTATGATCTTTTGAGATGCTGTTGATGGGGTTTTTAGAGATATTTTTGGTCAGAAACGAGTTGCTGAATCTCAGTTGTGTTTGTGTGATTAGATTAAAACGGATGGTTATTTTTAGTTTTTCCCAGCCACACAAGCATTCACATAAACAGTTGATGTCTATGTGAAGTATGGTTCATGAAAGGATCTGCCACATTTGCTATCTGCTGGAATTCTTATTCATGGAAAACATCTTGGTTGGAAATCCTGAGAATCCTGCTTTTAAGCTTGGAGTGAATCTGATGCAGTATAGTTGGGTAACCAATCAACAAATCACATGATGTAGCAAATTTTGAGACTTAGATCTTTTGTTTAGAAAAGTGCCTGCTTTTTAAAGCTTCCATTCATCTGGATCCTGTGGCTGATGACTGAAGAAGTCTCAAAGTGATCTTCTTTCACAAGTGATAACAGATGTCCTTACCTAAAGGATAACATTTATTTCAGCCTGATGAAAGAAAACTTTCCTTCTGTTTTTAAATGGATTTTCCGAATATTATTTTAGTTGGAAATAGTGTCATTCTGGATGTTTTTGGTTGTTGATTTGAAACAAAATTTTAACCTGGAGAGAGTATACCATTGGATATTTTTCAATCGCTATCTTTGTCATGCAGAGGATTTGCTCTGTCAAAAACGCCATATAGTGTAGTTTTCTCAAAACCTGCTACATCATGATGTAATGTCTCGCTTATGCGTTATCAACACAGATTAACCATGTTCTTGATATGCGGTCTTGTGTAGTGAATAGTGATCATGCATGTATATGAGCCTTGAATTTAACTTAATAGTTTCTGGTGAGATTACATCCGGTAAAGTTCCTGAGGCTTGAAGCAGGTTCATATACATCATAAACAACAATGTATTTTGTACGAGGCAGAAACAGTCATCTTCTGTTGGTGATGCTCTCTTCTTGTTACTGTGGCGGACTCGTGAACTTCAAGATTCTTGCTTTGCAGCCTTGTACCAGAAGTTTTTTTCATTTCATGACAGCTCTCAGCTTCTCTGTTGTCTTGTGCAAGGATTAGGCTAATATCGTTGGATTTAGTTGGTTAAAAGGAACAGAAGGTTTTCACTTTTTGCTTTGGAGAATGGTTATGGTTGCTTGCATTGCACCATTTTTATTACTTTCTAATCTAGTTAAAGTACTTTCAGAACCCTTGTGCTTTAGCTTCTTATTTTTTGTTATCATTTGGGCATACATAGACTACCTGGCCAGTGAAGTGGGTTGATAACTTGATATTTAGCTTACAAAACATTGCATCTGGTGAATCTGGAGTCTGGGTGCTGTCAATGGTAGCCGATCTTATTCCGTCATCACTTCCCCTCAATATTCTGAGAACAATCTATTCGAGGCCAACATCATATCTGTACTATCACCTTATATGTTGATGACTGAGAGTACTGTAGGTTAAGTATTCAGGGGATAAAGATTTGTTCTGAGTCAAGTATCTCAGTTGGTAGAGATTGTCCTGATTTCCTCTTTTCTGCATTGTCATGGTTGCGTGGACAAAGTTTTTATATCTTGACTGCATAGATACCAATATATCTGGTCACCCTGCTGGCTAGGTTGATGAACAGTGCAGAAGGACGTAGAGTTATCAAGAATCAACCTCCAGAACAAAGAAGTTTGATGATGCAATGTTATTTGACCTGATCGTAGTTATTCTGGAACAGAGAGATTGATTGGTTCAAGACATGTTCTTGTGGAGTTTTGTCACTGCCTGTGTTCACCTGTTTGGACTAAGAAAAGATTTTGATTTTTTGACTGCAAGACGGATATTGCCCTTATATTCACATTGTGATGATTTTTTGTTGAGATTAGATGACTTATTTGTGGGAGCAAGCATTATAACTAGAAATGATTCCAGTTTAAGTGGGATGTTAAGAAAGTTGACAAGTATGATCGTGCTACTGGTTATTTACCACTTTTTTTCTGGAACTGGTATCTTGGACTTTTGTCAGATGACAGATATGCAGTTTTGCAGATTCTTCTGCTTCGTTTAGAATTCCTTGCAATAACAAAAATGCAGCCATGCCTTAGCAATAATAACAACTTGAAAAGTAAGTGATGTGCTGTTTATTTTTCATTATGAAACGTTTCCTGTTAAATCTATGTTCCAATCTGCACTTCTAAGATTTGAATTTAAACTCCGCAACTATTTATTCTGTACCTTTTCTTCGTTTCTTTCTTTTGTGATATGTCAAATGCTTCCTGAAGGTTACTTGGATATGTAATCTTATTTGAGTTTACTGATTTGCTTCTTTTTTTGTGTTATTTTATCTGTCGGTGAATCATTGTAAGAACAGTCAACTCCGGAATGAATTATTCCTGCATGCCTTACAGATATCTGACTGTAGATCCTGTACCTTCTTATATTTACTTTACCTTTCTGTTCTTTCTCCTTCATTTTTTTCTTTCCTTTTTTTTTAAATATTTTTTTCTTATAACTCAATGATCATATGAAGGCTATGTGAATATTACTTTTGCCAATATGCTTCATATTAGCACTGACCATTAGTGTTAGTCAGAGAGGAACCAGAAGATTGATAGAGGTATAAATGCCTGTCCCAATTGTTAAAAGGTATTAACTTAGTCTTAGAGTAAGGCTGGCTTGATGAAACTCATGTTATTTTGGAGAGAAGATTGATTGGTTTCTAAACTACATTGATATCTGTTTTGAGCTGTGGTCCCCAGGTCTTGAGATACAATAGTTTCCTAGGCTGTTTTGTGATGAGGCAGATACCACAATGCTGTTGCCGTTCTCAGATGCCTTGTTGTGTGTGCACGCGCGCATGCGTGTCTATATACGTTGTCTTTAACTCCAAACTTTTGATGTTTATTTGACTGATTGTCAGATTCTTCTTGTGTTTTCAACTTGTTTTTAGTATTCATTGACCCTGCTTTTAGCAAATGCAGTATGGCTATAATTTAAATTAGATAGAGTCTGAAGATTGAAGTGTGGAATCTAACAAATTTAAGGCGTGCTTAGATTCTTGTGGTTGTGGATTGACTTGGAGCATGTTTTATATGTGGTTAGCTTTTCCTTTTTACTAACATCTGATGAACTTTATCATGCATTGTTTCCAATTTAATAGCAATAAATTGGTTTGATTACTTTGTATCAGTTGAATTGTTGCTTTCGATGGGCATCATCCTGTTAGATCTGTGCTGGATCATGTAGAAAGAGAGGACATGACTTTGTTGCTGATTTAGTTCATAATTTGTTGAATGGTTACAGTAATTTAGTTTAGATGATTAAAGGATTTATTGGTATCAAGGTATCTCTCCCTCCCTCCTGCCTGTTTTCTATGAATTCTTCTACATGTAGATTCAACCACTTCTAAACACTGCCTCTTTCTAAAGCTTATTTAGTTTAAAGATCCAGTTATATGGACGGGTTTGATTTTATAAGGTTTTTTTTTTGGAAACTGTGGACTAAGTTGTTAATAATCACAAAATTGTCACTTTTTGTGCTTCTTTGTTTAAATGTCCAGTTCTATGTATGACTTAGACTTTACAACTGTTTAGTAAGCGGTGATTAATCATCATCTTATGAGGTATAATTAGCTCTGCCATCAATGCTAAAATTCTTGTATTTCTGAGTTATTTTCGGTCGAAGAGCTATGGGATCAGAATGGTTCAAGCTTCAAATGTTTGCCTGTTATGCTTATCATTAATCTTATAAGCTGCTTTCTGCTGCTATCATCTTCTTTCAAATTGCAATGATGCCTATTTGTTAGTGGTGCAACTTTCTATGGTTTGGGATCATCTACGTCATGCTATTTTCTTGGGATCAGCTTCTCTTGTGTATTTTCTGTAGATCATGATGGAAAGAAATACAGGCCGTCCACGCGGGTTTGGGTTTATTACATATGCAGACCGTAGGGCCATGGATGATGCTATCAGGGATATGCATGGACGGGAATTTGGTGATAGGGTCATCTCTGTGAACAAGGCTCAGCCCAAAATGGGGGGCGATGACTTAGACCATGGCTACAAGGGAGGTTACTCATCTGGTGGTAGGGGAAACTATGGTGGAGACAAGCCTGCTGGGCAAGATGACTGCTTCAAATGTGGGCGCCCTGGGCATTGGGCCCGGGATTGCCCTTCAGCTGGTGGTGGCCGAGGTGGGGTTGGAGGCACAATTTCATCACGTTCTAGGTTTGGAGGGGCTGGTAGCCGAGGAGACTACTTTGGAGGTGGCCGTGATCGATACATTGATGACCGTTATGATGGAGGGCGTTATGGAGATAGGGATCGTTATGAAAGCAAAGATAGCAAATATGGGGGTCGTGATCGCTATGGTAGTGACAGGTATGAGGTTTTAGATGCTGGCTATTTGCACAATACCATTTTAATGTCAAGCACCTCATAAGCTAGCTATTTTAGACTTTTACCGGTCATCCATTCGTTTTGCTCAGATAGACAACAATGTAACTTTTTATTCTTTTATGCTTTAGAACTGTCGTTGAGCAACGACGACAATCTAGTTATGCTTTGCTTCAAAATTGTGATACATGTTCACGAATGATGCAGGTACTCACCCGTTGGAGATCGTTTGCCAAACAATAGGTGGGGCGTTTCAAATCGTTACCCTGAGAATGGTTATGGCAAAGACAGAGGGTATGAAAGGGACGGAGGTCCACGAGGAGGCAATGATCGGTATGGAAGTGGAGGGCCAGCGCGCGATGAAGGGAGAGGCTATCGAAGACCTGGTCCATATGACCGCCCAACCAGGGGAGATCGCCCCTCTTCCTTCGATCGTTACTAAATGTTTGTTATCTGTTGGTTTTGTTTAATTTGTAGGTGTAAAAACTAAGTAGGTAATTTGGTTTTTCTTTGTCAGTCATGAAGGATGATGCATTTACACTTGAACAACCTGTAGATGGATTTATTTAATTTTGGTTTGTTTGAATTTCTATTTAATCAGAACCCAAATTAATGCATGGATCTATGCATAGTATGATCTTGTATATGGAATGTATGGGCTATGAGAGAACCATATCTTTAAATTATTCTAGTTGATAATTTCTTTCAAACTTTGTGTTGATTAAAAGGTTCATTTATTATTATTTATGTTAAAGGAAAATTTTTAAGGAACAGTGAAAATGCATCTTAATTTTTAAAAGTGACAAATCGCATATGCAAATAGTTACTGTAGTTTTACTCCTTTGATTTTCTTTTGTTTGAATCTACTAATTAACCATACAATCGATTTAGTTAAATTAAGTTTTTTCGTGCTTTTTTTAATTAAAAACAATTAAAATAAAGGGTAATCCTATGTTATTTTAAAAAAATTATATAAATTTATATATAAATAATATAATATGTGAATTGTTAATATAATATATTTAGAGTATTTTCAATGTAGATATGTATTTTTGAGTATTTAAATAGTGTCATATCTGCATTTTTAGATAATATGGATTCATATTGTTAAAAAAATTATAGAAATATATATTAACTTTTTCAGTGTAAGTATCTAAATAGTAATTTCGAATCAATTACCACAAGTCATTTGTTACCCACTCTCTCCAATTTAATATGACAATTAAATATATTGAGAAAATGTGAAGATTATTTTGGTGGGAAAAGTTAGAAATTCTAATCAGCATATTGAGGAGAAGATCTACAATTAGAAACTCTACTTGATATTCTCTAACTTTTTTTTTTGCCACATTATATCAATATTGAAGTTAGATAATTGTATTGGAGAGTTTTTTTTTATACTTTTTCAATATAGATCCTATTGTGGCACTCAATTTTCTCCAAATAAATAATAATATTAGAGATGCTCTTATAGATGGGAAAAGTTAGAAATTCTAGTCAGCATATTGAGAAGAAGATCTACAATTAGAAACTCAACTTGATATTCTTTAACTTTTTTTTTTACCACATTATATCAATATTGAAGTTAGATAATTGTATTGGAGAGTGTTTTTTTTTATACTTTTTCAAAATAGATCTTATGTGGCACTCAATTTTCTCCAAATAAATAATAATATTAGAGATGCTCTTATAGATGACATAAATTTAAATAAAATATTTTAGGTAACTTAACTAAATGTGTTAGAAGAGAAATTAGAGCATCTCCAATGCAAATATGTATTTTTGAGTATCTAAGTAGTGCCACATCAGTATTTTTAAATAATATGGGTCTAGCTTGTCAAAAAAATTATAAAAATGCATTGAAGAAAAAATAGTAATTTTAAACCAATCACTACAAGTGATTTATTATATTCTCTCTCCATTCAATATGATAATTAAATGCATTGATAAATTTTATCGGTGGAAAAAGTTAGAAATCCTAGTCAGCATATCAAAGAGGATATCTACAATTAGAAACTCTACTTGATATTCTCTAACTTTTTTTTTACCACATTATATCAATATTAGAGTTAGATAATTGCACTGGAGAATGTTTTCTTAACTTTTTCAATATAGATCCTATGTGGCACTTAATTTTCTCTAAATACATAATAGCACTGGACATGCTCTTAAATTTCAATAATTAAATATCAACCATTTCAAAAAAAAAAAAATCAACCTAAAATAAATTGCGTTAAATTCACAAAAACAGCCAAAGTTACTATTTTATTATTTCATTCGTTTTTTATTTTTTAAAAAAATTTACTATTATTTCATCGTTCTTAAATCCAATAAAAAAAACTCCCGTGGGGAGTCTGAAGCTTAACACAGATGTGGCGCTTAAGGAGGGGTCTCCCTACTGTAGTGTTGGTGCTGCTGTTGCAGACAATGAGGGTGCTGTTTGTCAAAAAGGGGTGGCTTGAATTTTTGCTTTGGCTTTGTCAAAAAAGGGTAGCTAGAATTTTTTGCCTTTCCACTGAAAAATCATAACAAGCCGAAAGATTTTTTGGCAGCTTGCTCTCTCATTTGCCTATATATAGGCAAGTGATCAGAAGAATGAAAAATAACATATAATTGAGAGAGAATAGAGAGAAGAAAGGGAGAAAAAAGAAAGAGAGAATTTGTAAGAAAATTTTGGGGTGTGAAATATTGTAAGGGGTTTTGTGAGTTATCCTCTTGGGGTATTAGAGTGAGATCTCTAATTGTGTACACACCATAAAATTTTCTAATATAGTGGAATTGCTCCTCCTGATCCGTGGATGTAGGCTTGTTTTTAGCCGAACCACGTAAACTCTTGTGCCATTTATTTTTCTACTATTTTAATTTTGTCATCCATATTAAATTCATGTACTATCCGATCATGCTCCAAGCTTAACAAACTGGTATCAGAGCTTCCGGTCGTGTTCCAGGCTGCTAGAAAATTCTTAGTATGCTCTGTGGTTGCAGCATTGTCTGATCTTCCACATCAGAAAAGAATTGTTCTTGAGATTTGCTGATTTTGTGCTGTGGTGTGGAAAGTACATGTCTAGGAAAAGTTCTGGCTAAGGAAAGACTTGGTACTTAAGTGTGTCCATTGTGACCCACCTCTCTTTCCTGGGAGCTTACCTGGTGTACTGTTCACGTCTACATACAATATTCAGTATATGGTTACTGGTGAATAGTGTATTGCCTGGTGGACCCTACACGGAATAGTACATGGTGAATAGTGCACCAGTGGGCCCCACGCCGAATAGTGTCAAACGGTGAATAGTATATTTATTTTGTTCCTATCCTTGTTAAAATTAAGGATGTCGACGGTAAAATTTGAAGTTGTGAAATTTGATCGAAAGATTAATTTCACTTTATGGCAAGTTCGGATGCGTGCTGTTTTTGTTCAAAGTGGAGTTCAGAAAGCTTTGAAATGTGTTAAACCAGCTGATATGAAAGATGCAGATTGGGAGGACATCGATGAAAAGGCCCGTTCCGCTATTTAGTTATCTCTCTTTGATGAAGTTTTACGTGAGGTCACTTCTGAAAAGACCACAAAGGCATTGTGGGAGAAACTTGAATCTCTCTATTTGAAAAAGACACTCACAAATAAACTTTACAAGAAGCAGTGTTTATATTCTCTCCGCATGAGTGAAGGTACATCTCTTGGTTCTCATATTGATGAGTTTGAATCTCTCATCATGGATTTGCAAAATTTTGATGTCAATATAGAAGACGAAAATCAGGCGCTGCTGTTGCTGTGTTCGCTACCTTTCTCATATAGACATTTTAGAGAAACTATGTTATATGGAAAAGACAAAATTTCTCTGAAGGATGTCAAAACTGCTTTGGAGACTAAAGAGAAAATTGACCATGATATCACTGGGCAATCTTCTAATAGTCAGGCACAAGGTCTATATGCGAGAGGAAGACCTAAACAAAAGGGAAGATCACAAGATCGAGGCAAAAGCAAGTCAAAACACAGATCAAAATCTAGAGACAGAGATGTCGTATACTGGTACTGTAAAGAACCAGGTCATGTTCGTAGCAAATGAAACAAGCTGCAAAAGAAAAGAGAAAATAAGGTCACTCCACAAAATGAAGAGACAGCCCAAGTTAGTGTTGCTGAAGAAAGAGAAAATGCTGATGTTCTGTTCGTGACAGAAGATCGATTCAATTCCGATAATGAATGGATTATGGATACTGGTTGCTCTTATCATATGTGTCCAAACCAGGATTGGTTTTCGACATATGAATCCATTGATTGAGGTATTATTTTGATGGGAAATAATGCCCAATGCAAAGCTGTTGGCATAGGAACAATTCGTATCCGAATGCACGATGGCATTGTGAGAACATTGTTTGATGTGAGACATGTTCCAGACCTAAGGAAGAATCTTATCTCTCTTGGCACTCTTGATTCAAATGGGTGCAAGTTTTCAGCTGAAGGTGAAGTACTAAGAGTTAGCAAAGGTGCATTGATCGTGATGAAGGCTAAGAAAACTGGTAGCCTTTATGTATTGCAAGGTTCCACTGTTACAGGCTCTGCAGCTGTTTCAGAATCATCCATGCCTGATTCAGAAGTTACAAAATTATGGCATATGAAGCTCGGGCACATGAGTGAAAAAGGTCTAACCTTGCTAAGTAAGCGACGACTTTTGTGTGGCCAAAGTACTGGTAAAATGGACTTCTGTAAGCACTGTGTGTTTGGAAAACAGAAGAGGCTAAGCTTTGGTACTGGAATTCATAGAACTAAAGGGACGTTGGATTATATTCACTCTGATCTATGGGGCCCATCGCCGGTTCCATCAAAAGGAGGAGCTCGATATTTATTGACCTTTATTGATGATTTTTCAAGAAAGGTCTGGGTGTTTTTCTTGAAGAACAAAAATGATGTTCTTAACACTTTCAAAAGGTGGAAAACTCTAATCGAGAAGCAGACAGGAAAGCAAATCAAAAGACTCCGAACTGACAATGGTTTGGAATTCTGCAGTGGAGATTTAAACAGATTTTGCGAAGACGAAGGGATCGTCAGACATCGTACAGTAGTTAAAACTTCTCAGCAGAATGGTATTGCTGAACGCATGAATAGGACTCTTTTGGAAAGGGCCCGGTGTATGCTTTCAAATGCTGGATTGTCCAAAGACTTTTGGGCTAAAGCAATTTTCACAGCTTGTTTCTTGGTAAATCGCTCACCATCTACAGCAATCGAGTTCAAGACTCCTGAAGAGGTATGGTCAGGTAAACCTGCTGATTATTCAAATTTGAGAATATTTGGAATCCCTGCATATATGCATGTTAGTGAAGGGAAACTAGAACCGAGGGTAAAGAAATGTATTTTTCTTGGCTATGTATCTGGGGTGAAAGGATATAGATTGTGGTGTTTAGATCCTAAATCACCTAAATTTGTTATTAGTAGAGATGTTACTTTTGATGAATCTGCTCTACTAAAGCCAAAAAAGGAGTCTCCAGTTTCTTCTGATATAGATAAGATAGGTGGTGCATCGAAGCAGGTGGAGCTTGAAGTTCCGTGTCCACCATCGATGCTTCAAAATCCTAATATTTTAGAATCTCAATCAGAAGAGGAGATTGATGTTGAAGATGTGCTTCAAGAGACAAGTCATAACATTGCTGAAAGTAGACCACGAAAAGAAATAAGACCACCACAAAGATACACAGACTTTGTTGCATATACTTTGACCATTGGAGAAGAGACAGACTCTGTTGGAGAACCTGTCACATATTCTGATGCTATTTCTTCTGTTGATTCTGCAAAATGGTTAATTTCTATGCAGGAAGAAACTGAATCACTTCACAAGAATGATACATGGGTACTTGTGAAACCACCAGCTAAGCAAAGGATTGTAGGCTGCAAATGGATCTTTAAAAGGAAAGAGGGAATTCTAGGAGTTGAGTATGCAAGGTATAAAGCACGGTTAGTAGCTAAAGGCTACAGTCAGGTACCATGTGTGGATTTTAATGATATTTTCTCACCTATTGTAAAGCACAGTTCTATTCGTGTCCTACTTGCATTAGTTGTCATGCATGATTTAGAGTTAGAGCAATTGGATGTTAAAACAACATTTTTGCATGGTAAGCTAGAGGAACAGATCTATATGCAACAGCCACAGGGTTTTATTGTTGAAGGTAAAGAAGACCATGTTTGCTTGCTGAAGAAATCATTGTATGGTTTGAAGCAGTCTCCAAAACAGTGGTATAAACGATTTGATTCGTTTATGATTGGTAATGGATACTTAAGGAGCAACTATGATAGCTGTTTCTATTTTCGAAAGACTGATGATGGCTCATTTGTATATTTGCTTCTTTATGTTGATGACATGTTGATTGCAGCTAAGAACATGTTAGATATTGATGAGTTAAAGAAGCAGTTGAAAAATGAGTTCGACATGAAGGATCTTGGTGCTGTAAAGAAGATCCCTGGCATGGAAATAAAGAGAAATCGAAAAGAAGAAAAATTATTCTTGACTCAGAAAGGATATATTGAGAAAGTTTTGGAGAGATTTGGCATGAAAAATGCTAAACCGGTATATACTCCATTGGCCGCACATTTCAGATTGTCAGCAGCTTTATCAACCAAGACAGAAAGTGAAAAGAGGTATATGACTCGAGTTCCCTACTCCAGTGCAGTTGGTAATATTATATATGCTATGGTTTGTACGTGTCCAGATATTTCACATGCAGTTAGTGTTGTTAGTAGATATATGTCTTGTCCCGGGAAAGCACACTGAAATGCAGTGAAATGGATTCTGCGATATCTACGTGGAACTTCAGAAACATGTGTGGAGTTCAATCGGAGTAGCAGTTCTCTAGTCGGATTTGTCGACTCTGATTATGCAGGTGATCTTGACAAAAGGAGATTACTTACAGGATATGTATTCACTCTCAGTGGAAGTGCAGTTAGCTGGAAAGCTTCTTTGCAACCTGTTGTAGCGTTATCAACAACAGAGGCAGAATACATTGCTATTACAGAGGTGATAAAGGAAGTACTCTGGCTTCGAGAATTGTATAGGGAACTTAGTTCTTGTTCCGATGCCACTACTATTTTTTGTGATAGTCAAAGTGCAATTCATTTGACTAAAGACCAGATGTTTCATGAAAGAACTAAGCATATTGATATCAAATTTCATTGTGTTCGTGATATCATTACCCAAAGAAGAGTTATAGTGAAGAAGATAAGTACTCATGATAATCCTGTAGATATGCTGACGAAATCTCTTCCAAATGTGAAGTTCAAACACTGCTTGAACTTGATTGGTATTTCAAATTGTTGAAATACTTTGTCAAGGTGGAGCGATACTGCTATTGATCAAAATTCAATCCAAGGTGGAGATTTGTCAAAAAGGGGTGGCTTGAATTTTTGCTTTGGCTTTATCAAAAAAGGATGGCTTGAATTTTTTGCCTTTCCACCGAAAAATCATAACAAGCCGAAAGATTTTTTGACAGCTTGCTCTCTCATTTGCCTATATATAGGCAAGTGATCAGAAGAATGAAAAACAATATATAATTGAGAGAGAATAGAGAGAAGAAAGTAAGAGAAAAGAAAGAGAGAATTTTGTGAGAAAATTTTGGGGTGTGAAATATTGTAAAGGGTTTTGTGAGTTATCCTCTTGGGGTATTAGAGTGAGATCTCTAATTGTGTACACACCATAAAATTTTATGATATAGTGGAATTGCTCCTCCTGGTCCATGGATGTAGGCTTGTTTTTAGCCGAACCACATAAACTCTTGTGCCATTTATTTTTCTACTATTTTAATTTTGTCATCCATATTAAATTCATGTACTATCTGATCCTGTTTTAAGCTTAACACTGTTGTTGTTGCCTTATCTAAGTGTCTGGTCGGGGCTTTTTCTGTGGAGCTAGAAGAGCTATTGGCTTTGAGGGAAGGTCTCTCCCTTGCTAAAGAGCAGAACCTGTCTGTGGTGTGGGCTGAAGTTGATGCTGCCAGTGTTGTTGCTGGGATCTCTACGGGTAGCTTTTCGTCCAGCTTTGCTGGGGCTGTCTTTGATGATATTAAGGCCTTGTTAGGGAAGCTATTCCTAACGATGAGAATAGAGTGGCGCATACTTTAATTGCCTTGGCTTTTTCCTCGAGACAGGATCCTGTTTAGCTTGGCGTATGGCCTGAGTGGGTTGCTTCGTTTTGTTGATTGTAGTTTGCTTGTCAAAAAAAAAAAAAAAATCCAATAAAAAAAAATTTTACTATCGTCAATATGAGTCGGCGTGAAAAACGCCAGCCTGACTATTATTTTCACAGCCATCACTCTGCGTGTAAAAAAAGAACAAAAAAAAAATCCCATAAAAATAAAATAAAAAGAATTTTAATTTGTAAAACTGAGTCTCTCAGACTCTCACAGTTACACTACACCATTAATCGACGAAGATCCCACCGACGAAACGCCGATCTCAGCTACAAAGCCGCCGCCGATACATCTTCCAAGTTTCCAGAAGTTCAGCTCGGCTACTGGTCCAGCCAACCTCCTCGTCTGCCGCCCGTCATCAGGTACTTGGAGCTATTCTCTCTCTTTCCCCTTTTTTTTAATACTTTATATGGGGGTTTTAATTTTTTTTATATGTTTATGATTCTGAGTTATGAAGTTAGGCTGGAATTTAGTTGCATTTGCATGAAAGTGAGCTCATACATCATCATTTTTTAAATTAGACTTGGGCGATTTGGAATTTTCATTTATAAACGATAACATTCTTCATGTTTCTCAAATTTGATTCTGCAAAATCTAATAACGTGTCATCTTCAAAGTTCGTCTTTTAAACTTTGTAAACATTTTTTTTTTTTCTACAATGAAAACAAACAAAAGCTCTCCTCGGGGGACTTGAAATCCAAGACACGACAAATCGTACTTAGTAGTAAGTAGTTACTGCTAAAAAGAAAGTTTTCTTATTTGTTATTTTTTCGATTGCTTCCATCAATATAATCTATTGAATGTATCAGAACATTTGATTTTCAAGTACTAAATCTCACACATGCTATCAAGTATCACTTATCTGGGTATTGGTTAGAGATCGGTCTTCTGAGCATCATACGGAAGATCAAGAAGAAAGAGAAGGAAATGCGAATACTAATGGTGTATGTAATCACTCTACTAAGACTCTGTCACTTGTTCATGTTTATAGATTATGGCATTGTCACTTGTTGTTTATTGTATAAGGGTCTTGACAATTCCGGAAAGACTACAATCGTTTTGAAGATTAATGGAGAGGACACCAGTGTTATCAGTCCCACTGTCTGCTTCAACATTAAAACCATTGCGTACCAAAAGTAAGACCTCAATCATATAAAAATCTTTTGTCATGGTATACTCTAAATATTTGGGATGTAGGGGGCCAAAGAAGTATAAGATCGTACTGGAGGAACTACTTTGAGCAAACCGATGGTTTGGTATGGGTGGTAGATAGTTCAGATCTTAGAAGGGTAGACGATTGCAAAATGGAACTGGATAATGTTTTGAAGGAAGAGGTATGGAGGTTATTTTTTTCAGCACATAGCTGAGTTTTCTGGTTGAATTTTATTAGAACATCTGAGTTAATGTTGTTTTTGCAGAGGCTATCGGGGGCATCCTTACTGATACTGTTAAATAAGCAGGACATCAAGGGTGCTCTCACCCCAGCAGAAATTGCATCTGTATATGTTTTAGCTAATGAAGTGTTAGAATTGAAAGCTTTGTTTCATGTTGAAATATGTTCTGTAAAGGGCTCAATCTACATATTTTCTTGCTTTAGTTGTCAAATAGACATTTATTTATTGCATAAATTTCTGCTGAAATGCCGATTCTTGTTTTGGACTCTGATTTTGTAATATAATTTTTCCTTTTGAGGCTTCTTTTCCATGGCCAAGCATTTTTAGCTGACATGAAGTATGGCTGTGATAGCGAAACGGTTATTATAGTTTATTCTTATTGTGGGAAGACTCGTTAAATTTTTTTTTTAATATTTTTTAAAATGTGTTTTAATATGAGTGGATAACCTTACAGTCTAAAAAACTAACATATATTGATATATTTTTACCCTTCACTTATTTTGACTTCACATGTGGGTGTGATCTCTAATACTCTCACACACGCGAATCACATGTGAGCTCGGGTTGGCCATTGATATTTGTAGAAGCAGTCGCCCTTTTTTTTTTATTATTATTATTATTACTATTTCTATTTTTGAGCTGTTGTTTGACATAACTAACTATTTTCATTGACATTAGTCTAAAGGCTATGTTATTATGTTAAATTTTTGAATTTGTTCAATTTTTATATTTTTAGAAATTGGTTTATATATTAATGGATAGAGCTTTATGAAAATAGAATATATAATAAATTTAAAAATTTAACATGGTATTAAGGTCTTGTACTAACATCAATGGGATAAATTTTGGGCTTTGCCAAACGCTTCTCAGAAAATAATAATAAAAAAAGGGTGGTTGATTTGGCATACATCAATGGTCAACCCTTCCTCACATGTAAGGGAAAGGTATTAGAGATCTTACAAATGTAAAGCTTGAGAAAAGAATATGAAAATAAATCTCATACTGAAAAGATAAAAAGAAAGAGAAGAATATAAATAGTAATGATGTCACAACTCAATAAATTAGTTTTTTTTTTTTTTTTTTTGTAAGGCTAGTATAAAGTGAAAATAAGGCTACACTCATATATATATATATATATATATATCCTACATCCCGTAGGCTAGTATATATATATATATATCCTACATCCTGTGGACTAGCCTAATCATTTGATATTTGAATAATAATATGATTAATGTCAAATATTATTGAGCATTTTACGTTGGTACATTTAGTATGTGATCACTATCTTGTGCCATTTTTGATGTATCGAAATCCACTTACATATTTTAATGTGATTTATATTTTAGACCCATAATGGGATGTGTCAATTTTTGTATAAAGTGAAAAAGTCCCTACACTCATATATATATATATATATATATATATATATATATATATATATATATATATATATATATATATATATATATATAGGGCTGACCCATTAGGTTGCATAACCTTCTGAAAACGTCTGGAAAGAGTGTAGTTCATTCTCTCTCGATCTCTTTCGATCTCTCTCTCTCTCTTATGGCCAACCAAAACACACCTCCACCTCCACATTCGGCTCCATTTTTTGCCACACTTTCGACGAGCAGTGTCGCTCTTCTGTTTCACTCCGTTTCAGGTTAGTTTTTAAAGTTAAATCTATGTATATGTTAATGAATTTGCAAGAATCTATATTTCGGATTTTCTAACAATTTGTATCAGAGCCAATCTTGCTTAAATTCATTGACTATACATGGAATTTTCCTAGAATAATATTTTGGAAAACAAAAATCTTGTTTTGGATTGAGATTTATGAAACTCATCTTTGGATTTTGTGTTTATTTGGCTTAAATCCACTCGATATGTGTTGTGTAGGTATTTATGGGCATAAAAGTATAATTTTCGAGCTTGTTTGGCTATGAAAATGGTGTTTTCTAGCTGAATCGGATCGGGGTACCCGGTTGCAAGAAAACGATTTGTCTTCTTAAGGAAGAAGACGTTGGCATGTGTACCAGCTTCAGCAGCTCAACACACACGCCTGCTTTTTTGCTTATAGTGCGTTATGTCTATTCATGCTTGATGTGCACTGTTATCTGTTTCTTGTTGTTCTAGCTTTACATAATCCATGTATATCCCTACAGTTGTCTGCCATCAAAACCTTGATTGGTTCTAATTTTGATGATTGATATGAATCTTTTTTCATATTCCAAGGTGTTATGAACCTGGACTTGGCAATAAGAGTAGATCAACCCCATGCACCCATTGCTGAGAGCTCTCATGAGGACAATACCTACTAGGAAAGCTTGGAGCACTCCAATAGAAACTGTTTGATATGATCATGCGGTTTACTATTGAAAAGGCAATTAGAAAGAGTGTTCCACATTTTGATAATGCTAGAGCTTTCCTAGATGCTATTAAGAAACAATATACCAAGTTTAATAAAGCTGAAATATCTAACCACATGAGATTGCTCACGACCACCAAGTATGATGGGGTTAGTGGTGTGCGTGAGCATATTCCGATGATGATTAGCTACTACAACAAGTTGAAAGAAATGAAAGTTGAAGTGAGTAATCAATTTCTTTTGTGGTAGGTGTTTGAATCCATTCCTTCTCAGTTTGATGCTCTCGAAACTAGTTATAATACTTGTTATATATATAAAAAAAAAAAAAAAAACTAGTTACCATACTCAGAAGTAAGTGTGGGATTTAAGTACTATGAATATTATTGTTATCTAAGAGGAAGAGATTTTAAAAACTGGAAAATCTCATTCTGCATTAACTATGACTCTTGACAGCACTGCTTTCAAGAAGAGTTTCTCTAAGGGTAGCACTAGTTAAAAGATCTTTTAAAAAGTAAAAGAAATTTGTAAAGCATGCTTCTCAAACAGGTTCAGCCACCAATTTTGGATTCAAGTCAGAGGGTTTTCATGGCGAGTGCTATTTCTACCATAAATTTGGACACAAGAGAGTGGATTGTAAAAAATTGAAGGAGTGAAAAGTAAAGAAAGATATCACATAATGTGCCAGAAACAATATATACATTGTTATGATACAAAAATACTTTTTCATTCACCAAAATGACAAGTATAACTGGCCCTGTCCAAAAGAGATACAAATATCAAGTTTCTCCTAAGACTATGAATGTACATTGTACCATATAATTCCAAAAGATGGTCTGATGACAAGTTTAGTCTGGCTACTCCTATGTATTCAGCTTCGACTTTAACTCCATTTTCTATGTTCACAAGTATCTCTCCTTCATTGGGCTTTCCGCTGCTTCTCAATTCCTATAAGGAATTGGTTATGTTGCACTAGTATCTAACCACCATATATTAGAGGGTACATCAACAAGATTAGACTCAAAACATACAAAGGCTAAAGGGATATCTTTCTTCACTTTCCACTCCTTAAATGTTTTACTATTCGCCCTCATGTGCCAATTTTATGGCAGAAATGACACTCGCCTTTGAAACCCTCTGACTTGGATCCAGAATTAGTGGCTGAGCCTGTTTGAAGAGCATGCTTTACAAGCTTCTTTTTCTTCTTAAAAGGTCTTTTACCAATGCTACCCCCAGAGAAACTCCTCTTGGAAACCGTGTTATCAATAGTCATAGTTAATGAAGAATCTCTCTCGCCCATGGCAGACCAAAACACACCTCCACCTCCGGCGAGCAGTGTGACTCTTCCGTTTCACTCCGTTCCAGATTAGTTTTTAAAGTATAAATCTATGTATATATTGTTGAATTTACAAGAATCTTAATTTCGCTATTTTTGGATTTTCCAACAGCAAGACTATTCATTAACATATAAACTACTCAAAAAATACAAAGAGCCAACAAGTATGAAATTTAACAATTCTTCATATATAACAAATTAACCACAAACATTACGTAAATGTTAATAGGATTTGTGGAATGGTGACTTGTGTTTATGCCATAGTTATTATTTTCGCTATATTTCTTTTTCGAGTTATTTTTGTTTTTGTCCTTGTTTAAATATCTATAATTTAGAACCACTTTGAAACTTTCGAGGTTCTGAATCTGTGTCTACTATACTTTCATTGGTGCTGAACTTGGAAGCCATGGATAGAACTCGACACTGGAAAATTGTTGGGTGTAGTGCATACACAGGTGAGGGTTTTCTTGAGGGATTTGACTGGTTGGTTCAGGACATTGCCTCACGAATCTACATGCTTGACTAGCTCATGGCTTGGCCTTTCTCATCATGACACAATTTCCTTTCAATGCATTTGTGGGATTTCCGGGATGCAACCACCCAACCTTATGCAGACTTTGTGCGTTACAAAATTACTCGATGAAACACTGAACAATTTTCAATCACAACAGTCTGTCATCATTTTATGTGGGATTATATCTGAATTGTGTTTTAGTCTTTGGAAAACTGTTGTCAGTAGCTGCACCTGTTGATAAAATTTTGTAACAAATGTTTTAATGTTAGTTTGCAAATGTTGCTGGTAAGGAACATTAGATACAACTCAGGAAATTTATGAGAATGAAACTGAAAATTGAAATAAAAATGACATGTTGGGCAAATCTGAGCCATGCCACTTTTGCTAGTTCAATATCATCTTACATGGAGATTAGGGAAAATGTTTTAGTGCATTTGGGTGGTCATATTATATTACGTGATATAAATAATTATATATAATTAATTATATGTGATGCAACTTCATACTATATAGCATGAAATGATTAGAAATCATATTATAACATGTGATATGAGTAATTAATAATATGTAATGTAATCTCGTATTATATGGCTTGATTAGGCGATGAAGCCGGCAATGTTTTCTTGAAAAATAAGATGGCTCGTGCTTAAAAACGCTATGCAAATTTGTCAGCAGAGAAAAAAAAAACGCAGCATGGAGGCCTATCTGATAGGCAGACAAATTCAATCAAAAGCCAGCTATATATTTTTTTAAATATTTATTTTCATAACAGAAGATATTTACTTTCATAATATTAATCTTATAACGGGAGAGATATTTACTCTTATAAAAAAGGAAGAAAACTACCTACACATGCTGGTAAATGTGCATGGTGGAAATTGAACTCTTACCACTAAAGTGGGAGAAAGATGCATTAACCACTTAAACTATAAGTGGATGTGCAAAGTCAGCCATTTTGATACGCATAGATTCGACATAACATGTTAAGTGTTTATATAAAATAATTTTCACTTTTTATTTATAAAAAAAGGAAAGAGAAAATTTCATAAAAAAATTGATAAGTATTTTCCTTAATTAAATTGTGTGGGGCACAAAAATTAATAATAATTCTCATTTTTTTTTTTAGAGAATAATAATAATTCTCATTTGAATGATCTAATCAATAATAATTATGGATCATAATCCAAATTTGAGTGTTGACAACATGCAATTAAAAAATATCATACGATAACTTTTTTAGATTTTACATTTCTTTCATCTAATCACATTGCATTTTAATACAGATAATGAATCTCATTACTAATTATGCAAAATAATTAATAAGATAAATAAATGGTCTTTTAAATGTGTATGTTTTTTTTTAATCCATGAGGGGGTCTCCATGCACATTAGTACGGAACTAATTCCCGTTTGATCCAGGAGGTCAGTAAAGACCTGATCGTAGGTGCACTCTACCAATATGGAGATTGCATCCGCTGAGAGTCAAATTCGAACATTACCAAACGATCAGCTCCATATTTAGTGTGTGGTGACTAATCACACTACAACTGATGGTTTAAATGCGTTTTAACTTTAAATGGTAGCCATTAAATTTTTTTAACTATTTCTCAAAACATAGGAGTTTGTGTGAAACTTGATTTTATTGAAACTATTAACATTAACGGTTTTGCCGTAATTTGCATATTTTGGTTCAATATAAAACTATAACCATAAGCATCATCTGATATTAATTTCATCAATGAAGTGTGAATTATCGAAACACTTTTGTGGTTAATTTGTGTCATATAAATAATTAATATAAAAAAAAAATGAAAGAAAATATGCATTGGAACTCAAATACCCTTTAATAAAAACCAAATATTAACAAATTTACAACTTCATTTCCTGCTTTGAAGTAAATAAATACATGATAAAAATCCAAAAAATAAACTATATATAATTTCTCTTTCTTATCTTTTTTCTCTTAGACTTCGTTAAATAAATAATATTATTATAAAAGTGTTTAAAAAATTAATTATATTTTAATAGTAATTTAGAAAATAATTATTTTTCTAAAATTATAAAATAAATAATTATTATTTTATAAATTACAGTATTTTTATAATTATTTTTAAATACATTATAAAATAAAATAGATATTATTTATTTTTTTGCCGACTTCTCAACTAAAATTGTTTTGACTGATTTGAAGTTACGTAAGAAATGAAATGCACACGTGGGATGAAATTTAGTATTATTGTGTGCAGTGCTGACACATTGACTTAAAAAGATTTGGCATGCCGTGGTAGGAAAAGTAGAATCTATATGCAAGAGTGCTTGACTTACTCTTTCAACAATAACAACACAAAAGGCATGCAAAGTGTGCTTGACTTGACTCACTTGCTTTTTCTCTTACTTTTTGGTTTTAAAATCTCTTTCGTTTTCATATGTTTCAACTTTTCAATTGCCTTCCCAAAATGGTGCCGGGGAGTTAAGGTCGTTGACTAGCTATCAGTTATACATACATATCCACCCAAATTCCAAACCAACCGTGGAATTATTACAATAATACAGTGTGGAAAATTGGCTCATTAACCTTTTTTTTTTTTTTTTTTGTTCTAGATGATGTATAGGAGTATATAATTAAGCAATAATATAAAAATAAAAATAAAAATTCAATAGGTAGGACATCGTTTAGGATACGAAACTTTATGATATTATTTTAAGCAAATTACACTATGACAATAGAGATTTTAAATAGAATCTTCACCGTTATTTCTTTTTATTTTTTTTTAAGGTAGCTCATCTCTAACATAGACTATGACCTAGTCAAATCACAATATTATTACTTTTACAAATAATTTTCAATCGAAGTTATTATGTTATTATCCTAAAATGGTTCAACATTAATTATGAATTTGGTAAGTGCATTTAAAATAAAACTTTTATAAACACACGTGGAAATGTGGCATTTGATGCTGGCATCATCTGTCACATACGCTTGTTGCAGGTAAGTTAATCTTTTGGGTACGAATCACGCTAAAAAGAGAAATAAAAGATAATCATCACATTTTCTTTATATTAATAATGGGATCAAGGACATAAATTACATATGTTATATTACTGAGATGAAAAGAGATGAAAAGAGTTTATCATAACATTAAGAATAATACTATATTATATCTAAAGGTTTTAACCGAATAATGTGACAAGTTAATTTGTAACAACCATATTAATTATGAATTGATGGGATACTGATATGATAATTACAAATCAGTTTACCATATAAATTGAATAATTTTTTAAACAGTATAGTATTACTCTTATATTAATTTTAGAAATACAAGTTTACATCTATTAGATTTCAAATAAATAAGGATGTTATCCCTTAAAAAAAAATAAGGATATTATGAATATAGAAATTGAAAAAATAGAAAGAAAAAGGCAATGTTGATTCTCTATAAACTATACCTAACAGCATCTCCAATGCTATTATTCATTTGGAGAAAAATGAGTGTCACATAGGATATATATTGAAAAAGTTAAGAAAACATTCTCCAATGCAATTATCTAACTTTAATATTGATATAATGTGGTAAAAAAAAGTTAGAGAATATTAAGTAGAGTTTCTAATTGTAGATATCCTCCTTAATATGCTGATTAGGAATTCTAACTTTTCTCACCAATAAAATTTTAGCATTTTGTCAATACATTTAATTATCATATTGAATGGAGAGAGAATGTAACAAATGACTTGTGTTGATTGGTTTAAAATTACTATTTAGATATTCACATTGGAGAAGTGAATATGCATTTCTATAATTTTTTTGACAATGTAGATCCATATTATTTAGAAATGCTGATGTGACACTATTTAGATACTCAAAAATACATATTTGCATTGGAAATGCTCTAATATCATTTTTTAACATTATCCATCAAATGAATACCAAAAATAAAAATCTTTGATATATACTTTTTTTAAGGGGATACAATTATAATATCAACAACTGTCGGGATATTAAAAATCTTTACATTCCATATATAATTACATTAATTCCCTTAAATTAATTTTCATAATACACACCTATAACCTTTTCTTCAGGATAAGATCATGAAATAAATATGATCTTGACATACTAAAAATAATATTTATTTTCCATATAAAGTGGCTGATGCTGTTGGTAAGGTGGCCGCTTTGAGTTTATTTCCTTTGTTACACTGCAAGTCAACTACGAAAAGTCTTGTTATATACTGTTACCATCCCCTCTCTCTCTCTCTCTCTCTCTCTATATATATCTCTCCACGCATACCACACTTGCAAGCACTTTTTTTGTGTATATATATTCACTACAACTCTCCACATTCTTCCGATCTCTATAACAAACTCGAGTGTTCTCAGCAGAGTGAGTGAGTGCAAAGGGAAAAATAACTAAAGAACTATATATAACGAAAAAAAAAAATGGTGGTTGCTAGCCCTGGTGGTGGTGGTGGTGGTTTGGCTAACATGAAGAGCCTGAGCATCCAACTGATAACCGGGCGTTGGTTCATGGTTTTTGCATCATTTCTAATCATGTCGGCGGCTGGTGCAACTTACATGTTCGGCCTCTACTCAAGCGACATCAAATCTGCTCTCGGATACGACCAAACCACTCTCAACCTCCTCAGTTTCTTCAAGGACCTTGGTGCTAACGTTGGTGTCCTGTCCGGCCTCATCAACGAGGTCACTCCGCCGTGGGTGGTGCTCTCTATAGGCGCTGTCCTCAACTTCTTCGGGTACTTCATGATTTGGCTTGCCGTCACAAAGAAAATAGCCAAGCCAGCGATCTGGCACATGTGTTTGTACATTTGTATCGGTGCCAACTCCCAGTCTTTTGCCAACACTGGCTCGCTTGTCACTTGTGTCAAGAACTTCCCGGAGAGCCGCGGCGTCGTTTTGGGGATTCTCAAAGGATATGTTGGTCTGAGTGGTGCTATCATCACACAGTTGTACCATGCTATTTATGGTAATGACACAAAGGCTTTGATCTTGATGATTGGTTGGCTTCCGGCTGCTATTTCTTTTGCTTTTCTTCGAACGATTCGGATCATGAAAGTGGTTCGCCAGAAGAATGAGCTTCAGGTTTTCTACAATTTTCTTTACATTTCTCTTGGTCTTGCCGGGTTTCTAATGATAATAATCATAGTAGAGAAGCAAGTGGACTTCACTCAAAGTGAATATGGTGGTAGTGCTGCCATGGTTACTTTCTTGTTGTTTCTACCGATAGTCGTTGTTTTCATAGAAGAATATAAGCTCTGGAAGATCAAGCAGATGTCCATAAACGATCCTTCTCCAATCAACATAATCACTGAAAAACCAACTCTTGATGATCCAACCCCATCTCCAGAACCTCTCTCAACATCGACCAATATCGAAAAAAACTTAGTCACAGCCGAATCAAGCAACCCAGATGACCACCCGAAACAGCCTTCGTGTTGGACAACTTGTTTCCAGCCACCGAACAGAGGAGAAGATTACACAATTCTGCAAGCACTTTTCAGCGTGGACATGCTAGTCCTCTTCCTAGCCACAATCTGCGGCGTCGGTGGCACGTTGACGGCCATCGACAATCTGGGTCAGATTGGAGCATCTCTAGGATACCCCAAACGAAGCACAAGTACATTTGTTTCACTTGTAAGTATCTGGAACTACCTGGGTCGTGTAGTTTCAGGTTTTGTCTCCGAGATCTTTCTAATCAAGTACAAATTCCCTCGACCACTGATGCTGACACTGATCCTCCTGCTATCATGCGTTGGTCATCTTCTCATTGCCTTCAACGTCCCCAGTGGACTCTACATAGCTTCCATCATTATAGGATTTTGTTTTGGTGCTCAGTGGCCATTACTCTTCGCTATAATATCAGAAATCTTTGGACTGAAATACTACTCAACTCTGTACAATTTTGGGTCAGTAGCCAGCCCGATCGGATCGTATTTGCTTAACGTGAGGGTGGCTGGGCATTTGTATGATAGAGAAGCAAAGAAACAAATGGCTGCTCTGGGAATGACAAGGAAGCCTGGAGAAGACCTGGATTGCACTGGAGTTGAGTGCTTCAAATTGTCATTTATCATCATCACAGCAGCCACTCTGTTTGGTTGTTTGGTTTCTCTGATTCTGGTGGCTAGAACTAGAAAGTTTTACAAGAGTGATATCTACAAGAAATTCAGAGAAGCAGCCAAAGCTGCAGATATGGAGATGGAGATGGGGGTGAACCAGAAATAGAATGGTATGCGCTCATAGATTGATTGATTGATTGATAATGATGATAAAGCAGTACGAGATATAGTTTTCTCTGTCAATCATCTTCCTCTTTTTTTCTTTCTATTTTTCTCTTTTTATCTCTGTTTTTTATTTTTTAAATATAACCTCATGATATCGATTCAAACAGTACATTAGCAGGCTGAATTAGTACTCTTATCACCTACCACCTAACCAGTACATTTATCTCTTTTATCTTAGTATTTAAAACATTATGGTGTTGAATGATGAACATTAAAGTCTACAACTACCCTGTAAGTTCTTGTTTTATAAAAGAATTATAGGGTTTTTCTTTCTTTTAGGGTATGAACAATAATTGAAGAAGATAGTACTATTCTTGATTTTCTTTGTGTACTATTCTTGATTTTCTTTGTGTTTTGGTTTGCAAAAATAATCAAATTCATCAAAATTTGTTCCTTAAAATTTATCATATATCTTTATTAGTATTTAATTTTTTTTTTCAATAATGGACTTTGTTTGACAAATATTCTCTCTAAACTTTATACATTTTTTGTAAAATATATGATTAATTATTTATAAAACTATAGAGAAATAAATCCTAACTATATCTATTATTAATCACGAGATTCTTTAAAACTTATAGATGAAGAAATAACACAAATTCATTTTCAAAATTAATGTGTTCTGAGTATATTAATGGAATTCTCATATAAGGTTTTACCTAATATGTATAGGCTAATAATATAGACCACGTGCGCATCCATTTCTATTACAAGTGATTAGTGCAGTACTTCTTCACACCATAATAGGGGTTCAAATTTCATATACATATAAATAAAGTGTGAGGAGATCTCTTACATATAGTGAGAGTTACTTTACGATCATTATTTATAATAATTGATCTCACCAGTTGTACATATAAAATATATACGTGTTATAATTTGATTAGATGAATTTAAATGCATCAAATTATAAAGATTTTTCCATTCAAGGATTCAAGGGAGCATCTTTTACTATTCTATTAGTTTTATATTTATAAAATATGTCCTTTAGCAAACAAGCCTTTTTCCTTGCCCACCCCAATTGGAGATACATTTTATATGGGAAAAAACAGACTCTGCCCAATGGACTCCCTCTTGAATATTCGCGTAGTTGAATACAATATTTCAAGTATCCGATTAGATTGTCCCTTCAAATTGGCTTGAAATTTGGACCCACGACACACAAGTTGATCATCAAATTCAAATGCCATTAATGTGGCTTTCAAGTTTCAACAAATTCGCTGGCACCTTCTAATTAATTGTCAAGCGACAACAGTGACTTCAAAGGTCAAACTATCACATTATACTTGAACTATATTAATGGTCAAATCAATTATAATATCGTTTATTTTACAATTATTATGCCATTTATTTCAACAACAAAAGAATATATGGTATCATTTAAGATTCAGATTTAAAGTAATATTAATATCTTTAAATGTTTTCTGTGACTTATAAATTTGATAATTTAAAATAATAATAATAATAATAATAAAAAAGCCATTTTTGATGAGGTATGGACAACAATATAAAATATTGACAAGTTGGGTTCCTGTAAAATTTGGTTTACAAGCATGCTCCCTAGGGGTTGTAGGCTGTAGCAAACAAACATAAAAAATTGAAGAAAATAATAATAATAATAATAATTAAATGGCATTTGTTTTTACTAGGAGTTTGCTTTGTTTAATCTACAAACTAAGAAATGGAGGAAGAACATGGAATCCTATGAATCCATTGTTACTATCATTAATTAATTAATTAAATTAGTAAATTATCCAAAATTCCAGATTTCCTGTCCTTTTCATGACACCATTTGCATACAAAATCTTTCCAAGAATCCAAATTTTCAAAAGAAGTATTCTAATAATATTGAACTGGAGAAATCTTCTAAGATTTCTAATTAGTAAGCATCTTTCATGGATGTTGGCTGTTTGCTTTTCATTGTAAGTTACTAAACTGAATTTAAATTAATTGAGTGTCACGTAATTAACAATAACAACAAAAAAAGAGATTAACAGATCTTCACTTTATATTACTGTTGGTGTTCATATATCTCAAGATCATTTAAACTAAAGGGATGATAATAAGCACATCCACTTGTAGTACACCCACTTCAGTGGTGAAATGTTCAATTCCCACCATGCACATATCAGCATGTGTGGGTAGTTTTTTCCCCTTATTATGGGGGTAGATGTCTCCTGTTATGGGAGTAGATATTCGGACCGCGCATTTAGTGATTAATCTCAGTAAGCCTCAACGGTTATTATTATTGTACTTGTATCCCACCGGATATTCTCTGCAAACCCTAGAGAGAGAGCTTCACATTTGGATTATCTTCTTCCCACTGGACCAAATCTCACAGGAAAGAGGAAGGCCTACCATTCTCCCTCTTCCTCTTCTTTTTTTTTTTTTTTTTTGAAAAGGAATAAAATTCATTAAGCCAAAGAAGGACCAGAAACATCCTCCAAGACTAACTCAATGAGCCAATCTGGAAAGGTTACAGACCAGATGCCTGAGAAACCAGCACTAAGAGCCCATCTGGCCACGCCGTGGGCAGCTCTATTGCTGTTCCTAGGAGAAAAAACAATAGAGAAAGCACTGTTTTGGCTAAGCAACAACTGAATATCAACAATAACATTAGCTACTTCACACCTAGAGACAGAGAAACCATTACATAAATGAACAACACTTAAAGCATCAGAAACTACAATTACTGGAGAAAAATCAGAACTCAATGCCAAGTGGATGCCCTCCAAAACAGCTACAGCTTCTGCTATCTCCACGGAGACAGCTCCCTGGTAGCACTTAGCAGCGGCTTTCACCAGCAAACCGCAACTGTCCCTGATCACCAAACCAATAGCAAAAAAACCCTGCACCAGGTTCAAAGCTGCATCAACAGAAACAGAAAAACCAGAAGCTGGTGGCTTCCAGCAGACAGAATCAGTAACTGCAGATTTGGGCAGTAAAGGAATAAAATTTGCAGCTGCAAAATTCGCCAAGAAAACCTCAGCGCCTGCCCAGAAATTTCTACCAGCTCTAACACCACCATGGAGCTGAAAATTCCTATCATTCCAAGCCATCCAACAGGCTACCAAAAATTGCAAAACCCCTCTACTGTGAACCGAAGAAACAACCCAGCTGCACCTGTCAACAAAATCGACAGCTTTGAAGCTTTTTAAAGCAGAAAAAAAGGGACAATGAACCCAACCGGATCTCATAACACTGCAGCCCCATAGAGCGTGATCCACTGTCTCAAAAGCTTTGTGACACAACTGACATATACCAGAATCAGAGATACCACGTTTGAAAAGCAATCCCTTGACTGGAAGGATGCCTTGACAGGCCTTCCAACAAAAAATCTTAATTTTCGAAGGGATTTTCAGATTCCAGATTTTCTTCCACCAGAGGAGAGGGCTGCTAGAACTTGATGGGAGGGAAGAGAGCCTAACCTGGGCAGCCAACCTATAAGCACTCCGGACTGAGAATACTCCCTTCTTGTCATAGTGCCAGAGAGGGGAGTCACAACCAGGCCTACTCGAGAGAGGAATACTTAAAATCAAGAGAGCCTCCTCTTTTCTGAAGGAATTTCTGACCGTAGTTTCATTCCACCAGCCATGGGAAATCAAATTAGAGACTGAAGCTCCTTCTGGAAGGGATCTCGGTGAGAGAACCTTTGAAGGGACAGAGCTAGGCAACCAATAATCATTATAAATAGAGATACAGGATCCATCTCCGACTTTCCATCTTAGCCCTTTCTTTAAAAGATCTCTACCCCACACAAAACTTCTCCAAATAAATGAGGGTCTCCCCCCCATACAGGCATTCAGGAAAGAAGACTCCGGGAAGTAACGAGCTTTAAGAACCCGAGCCATAAGGGAATTCGGATTAGTTACAATCCTCCACCCTTGCTTGGCAAGTATGGCTTGGTTAAAATCCTCAATGATTCTAAACCCCATACCACCCATCTCCTTTGGCTGACACATTTTGCCCCAGGCTAACCAATGGGCCTTTCGTTTACCTCCTTCAATCCCCCACCAAAAGTCTGAACACAATCTTTGAATTTCTAAGCCAATCGAGATAGGGAGTTTAAAACAACTCATCGCATATGTAGGTACGGCTTGGGCAACTGCTTTCACCAAAACTTCCCTGCCCCCACAAGAAAATAACCGGCCTTTCCAACCTTGAAGTTTTTGCCAGACCTTGTCTTTGACTGCCCCAAAGATTTGCCTTTTGTTTTTGCTAATAGAAGAAGGAAGCCCTAGGTATTTGGCATGACAAGAAACAGTTTCCATGCAGAAAATATTTTTCACTTCTTCCCTTGTAGCAACTGGGGTGTTTGGGCTGAAAGATAGAGCCGATTTATCCAAATTTATGGATTGCCCTGAAGCCCCCTTATATTGCTCGAAAATCTCCTTCAAATGAGCACACTCAACGCGAGAGGCTGAAGCAAAAACTAAACTGTCGTCTGCGAACAAGAGGTGGTTAATCACCGGAGCTCTTTTGGCCACTCTGATCCCATGAACGAGCCCCTGTCTCTCCGCATTCAGAAGCAAAGCAGAGAGACCTTCAGCACAGAGCAAAAACAAATAAGGGGACAGGGGACATCCTTGTCTAATGCCCCTCGTTGGCACGACTCTGCCTCTAACCTCACCATTAATCACAAAGGAGTAAGAAGCAGAAGTAACACAACCCATCACTTTCGAAACCCAACCCAAATCAAAGCCGAGCTTGCACATCATACCTCTAAGAAAATTCCACTCAACTCTATCATATGCTTTTGACATGTCAAGTTTTAAGGCGATTTGACCCTTCTTTCCCATTCTACGATTTCTCAAAGCATGCAAGCATTCAAAACCAACTACCACATTATCATTAATTAGTCTTCCTGGGACAAAAGCACTCTGATTGGGAGAGATTACCTCATCAAGCACCACTTTGAGTCTGTTAGCCAATACCTTGGCTATAAGCTTGTAAATCACATTACAAAGGCTGATGGGTCTGAAATCCTGAATCTTGGAAGGGGTTTTAACTTTTGGTATCAACACAACATTTGCTTCGCTGATGGTTGTCATACTACCCCCATGATTCAGCACATGAAGAAACACCTTTGAAACACTGTCGCCCACTACTCCCCAAAATTTCTGAAAGAAAAGGGCAGGTAACCCATCCGGCCCCGGAGCTTTTAAAGGCGCCATCTGCTGGAGGGCCGTAAAAACCTCCTCCTTGGAGTAGCAAGATGTCAGCCAGCTGTTCATGGAGCTTGACACCCTACGCTCAACAGAATCCACCACATTATCAATAGCACTGGCCGGAGGTTCTGAGGACTTGAATAACCCCTCATAAAAACCAGTGACTACTTTCTCTAAATCTTCAATGTTAGATCTCCATATCCCCTGTTCATCCGTAAGGCCCAAGATTTTGTTTCTTCGTCTCCTCTGGGAGGCTTTGGAATGAAAAAAGGCTGTGTTTCGGTCACCCGCTTTTAACCATAGAGCTTTGGATCTTTGTTGCCAATACACTTCTTTTTCCTCAAGAATCTTGTCAATTTTAGCTTCAGTATCCATGATCTTCCCACTCTCTGGCTGTAACCCTTGAACCTCAGTCAACACTTTCAGTTCCTTTCTCAAGATCTTCAACTGCTTCTCACTATCTTTCTTTTTCTTCCAGTTCCACTCACGAAAACAAGAAGTAACATTTCCAACATTTATTTTAAAAGACCCCACAATATCAGAGATTGTATCTGGCAGCCATGTTTTTTCCACCAAACCCCTACACTCATCCTCATTTACCCAAGCTGCTTCAAAGTGAAACCTAGATCCCCATCTCTTGCTGCCCCTTGAAGTATTGGATCTACTCATCTTATCAAGTAAAATAGGTTTATGATCTGAACCACCATGGTCAAGATGAGTCACTCTAGCATCAGGGAAAAGATTCCTCCACCCCAGGCAACACAAAAAACGATCTAATCTTTCCTGGACTAAGCTACCCCGAAACTGCCTATTGGACCACGTAAACTTAAAACCACTAAAACCCATATCTAATAAACCACATACATCAATCGAATCCTTGAACGATGACATAGCGTTCCAATTTCTACTAACGCCCCCACATTTCTCACTATCACTAAGGATTTCATTGAAATCCCCTCCCAACACCCAAGGTAGAGTATTTAGCCCCCTAAGTCTGCGGATTAGGTCCCACGAATGATTCCTCTCAGCTTGAGAGGGCTCCCCATAGAAACCTGTAAACCTCCAAACATTTCCTTCCTCATCCCGAACCCTAGAATCTACATGGCCCTTAGAAAAAGAAAACACAGTCACATCTATTATATCTTTCCATAACAACATCAAGCCACCACTAAAACCAACACGGTCAACAGCAAAACAATAATCAAAACCCAAACCACACTTAATTCTACTAGCATCACATTGTAATAATTTAGTTTCTGACAAGAAAAGTAAATTAGGATTTACCTCACGCACCAAGTTGCGCAGGGCTCTGAATGTCCGTGGATTACCCAATCCCCGGACATTCCAGCAAACGGTACTCATGGCTGCCGGCGGTGCTGGGGGCCAGCCACCGCCGATACATCTTGAATAGAATCTTCACTATATTTAGCCTTTTTTGCCTCCTGCACCTCCTCCACAACCGTGAAAAGCAATCTCTTGCCAAGACTGCAATTCTCATTCTGTTGAGACCCTCTTTCTTCCTTCCTTCCGGACATTCTCTTCCAAATTTTTAGTTTGGGACTGCATACTTCCGTTTCCTCTGTTTCTGCACAAGGTTGAAATGAGGAGGATGCTTCCGGTAATATGGTTCCAGTCGAATCTACCTTGCTGCTTTGTAAATCACTATGTGACTCCTCAATAGATTTAGAAGGTACACCAGCTGCAGGTTCTCTCTCTTGAAAAAAGGCAATCACATTTCCAGAGTTCTGTTGAACCGGCTTACCCACAGGCAGAGTACTGTCAACCATCGGTTCTATGTCTTCAAAAAAATTTTTCCCCTGGGTATCAGAAGTTGTTCCCACAGAAACCTCTTCTTGTCGCTTTTTCTCACCCTGACTATCCTCAGTAACCTTTGGGGTAGTTTCCTTGCTGTTCTCAGAATCAGAAGTAGAATTGAAATTCCTGTTGCCCCTACCCCTGTTTCTGTCCATTGAGGGAGCTCTAAGCCACTGCCCAAACTTCAGATTAGAATCATCCATCAACCCTTTATCGTTCAGCAGGCAGTCCCTGATTAGATGACCCACTAGACCACAAAAATAGCAAAAATTGGGTAGTCTTTCGTAGCACAATAAAACTGAAACCAGCTCGTCATTCTCTCCCATAGCAACCCGAAGGCCCCTTCTTAGAGGTTTGTTTATGTCAATCAACACTCTAACTCTAATAAACTTCCCTAGGCAGTCACCGTTCCCTCCTGAGTCAATCTCCTGGACCTCCCCAATTAGACCCCCCAAATAAATCCCAGCCTCCTTATTCATGCAAACAAGTGGGAGATTGTATAGTTGGATCCAAAATGGCACCAAGCTGAAATCAGTATCTGCCACTCTACCAACACCACATACCTCTTTAAGAATCAGTAATTGTTTATCAAAAGACCACGGTCCACCCTCTAGAACTCTCTTCCTATCCCAGTGACACTGAAATCTAAAAACAAAAATGTTGACTCCAACTGCCTCAACTTCCACTCCTTTCGTAGTTCGCCAAATCGACGAAATGGTGGCCTTGAAAGCTTCGCGGTTCACTTCCCTGTTAGAAACAATTTTCCCAACCAAGCTTAGAGAAATCTGCTTCCTTCCTACCTCTTCTGCTTTCTTATCCATCTTCGCTACTGGTCCGTCCTCTTCTGATAGTGAGATCTTAGCGCAACGCCGAGCGATCTCCTCTGGGTCCATCGAGCAAGCCAAAAAAACAAGACGCAGCCGAAGCAAAGAAAAAGTTCAAGTAAAAAACAAAATCAAAGGAGAAAAAATGAAATTAACAGAGAAAAAGTGAAATTAGAAGAGGAAAATAATAGAGAAGAGAGGGACATGGAAAAGGACATCCATTTAGGATGGGGTCTACACGCAAATTAGCGTGAGATCTACTCTCACACTCCGAACCCTAATTTTCAGAGAGAAAAAAAGGGGGGGAGAGAAGAGACTTTATATCCCCTCTTCCTCTTCTTCTTCCTTCTTATTAGGGGCAAAGCCCCTTTGGGTTTCGATTGCAGCCCAGCCAATTTTTTTGAAATTCTTTTTTTTAGTTTGAGTTATTTCTATTATTTCAGATAAAAATTAAGGATAACCGAATTATCTAATTTTATTTAAACCCATAAAAATTAAACTTAACCAATAAGATCATTTAATTGTAGTGAGCCCAATAAACCATATTTAAATTAAAGCCCAAAAACTATACTCAATATAATCTCAAATCCAATATATAACTAAAATAAATAAAAATTAAAACTAAAAACTCTCCATAACGCTTAACATAACGGCAATAAAGACTACAACAAATCATTTTTCTCTTCTTCTTTTCTTGTCAAAACAAAAGAATCACATTTATTTTACGTGATTGATTCATTTAGTGTTAACTCTTTCTGTTTTCACGGTAAGTATATAACGTGCATTTTCAGCTATGAAACTCGTTAAATATTCATTTTAAAACAAGATGAATGACAATTTTTTTATAAATTATTTAGTCATCTACATTGAGACAGAACTTACTGAAACTATTAACTCAAAATCAATAATATTTTTTTTTTCTATTTTGAAATCTCATAGTGTACCACTTCTGTAATATCTTATTATATTTGCATTTCATGCCTATTGTTTGCATTTATTTTTTTTACTTATATTATGTATTTAAGGGTAAGGCTCATTATATCCTCCTAACTAGATTTATCATTTATTATTAATAATAATAATTCTCTCGTTATGTCTATATTTAACTATTACAAATAAAATTTTTGCATAATCTAAAACAGTAGGACTTTTAAACAGAAAAATAAAATTTAGATTAGCCCATCCGACATAACATAAAATTTTTAGTTATGACTCTGCTTCTAATACACATGTCTCATTCCTCTAAGGAAGGTTTAATGTAGCAATGCTACATGTTCGTGATTTTCGTAGCATTTAACATGTTATATGTGTCTTATTCTTTAAACCCTTCAATATAGCAAATCTTACCTTAATTGAAGATTTAACATGTTATACATTGTATTTCTCTTCACACCCATCAAAATATTTTTGACACCCATAGAATTAGTTGTTACAACTTACAAGACATTAATTATTTTTAAACGACAAGATGAGATTGGTCCAGTAGTTTGTCCCTCACATTTACACCCTTGAGGTTGTGCGTTTGAATCGTGTTCCCCTCTCCAAATCCCAAATTAATTGTAATTGTTAAAAAATATATATTGTTAAACTAATACCTGGGAATACATATAATTTTCATAGGAAGTCATGGTTCATCTAATATTGAAGATCTAAGTTTGCTCATATGCCTGTGTGATTGAGATTAATTTTGCTGCTTCTTGAAATCCACAAGAAATAATAGAAATAATAAAAGCAAGCAAGCAAGCAAACAACTAAGTGATTTAGGACGTAGGATAAAAGTTGAGGCAGCTCGGTAGTGAGTACCTCACGCACACATAAGTTGAATTCATGAGTTCAAGTTGTATTTTCCTTTTAAAATTTTAATTTGTAATAAAAAAAAATGAACTAGGACTTTGGAGGTCGACCACTCATTTGAAAATGTTGCAAGATATCACCTCTGCAATCATCAGCAAAATATCAGATACAAGTGAGGGGGGCTCCTTAAAGTAAACAATCCCCATATCCATACACCAGCCAATATAAGCTAATTTATTAAACACCGAACTTGTTCCCTTCCCTGTACACATGAGAAAGGGTGCACCTACTTTAATAATATCTTTACAACTCCTTGTGATGCACAACGAAGGGTGATTAAGGTTAGGCTCTGTTTGTAAACATTTTACAACCTCTTTAGAATCAGTTTCCACAATCACACTTTTATGTCCATCAATTCAAGCCATTTTCAACCCTTCATACATCGTCCACATCTCAGCTTTTGGCACAGAACCACAACCTATATTCATGGTAAACGCTTTTGATTATAATGAAAAGAAACTATTTAATTATGATGAAAATATTTTGATTTTGAAAAATAAATTAGAATTTGTGATATATAGTGCAAATATACTTAATATATGGGATTAAAGAGTAACTTTATTTACTCAAATCTTAAAAGTGATTTTTGGCAATTTAATCTTGGAGCATTTTAGTAATATACATTTTCAATTAGAAAAATGGGTGTGCTAAGATGTAACACCCCTTGACTCGACCCGTCTGGATCGACCCAGGGAGCGCTATCAGGTTTTTAAAACTTTTCTTAATTATGTTTATAATTTGAAAACCAAATAATTTATAATTAAAAATCCTTTCTAGTGAGCCCATCAATTCTATTTTAAAAACTTTGGCAGAATTTTCTCTATTTTTCTGATTTTTCAAAAATCCTGTTTCAAATAAAAACTCAAATAATATAAAAATCAACACTTCAAATCTATTTCTCAATCAAATGCGCACTCTGCCGTTTAGTGCGACTTCCCAAACATTTTCAAATGAAATCAATTCATAATTAATATTTACAAACCCTTAAAAATGAAAACATAAACCATAAAACAATTATTTAAAAACCATAAATATATAACACATTTACAGATTTCTGTATATGCATGCGTAACTGAATATAATATATAAATTTATATAACTACCCAAGAAATGTGACTCTGCCTTCTCCTCTGCAGCTAGTACCTCTTCAATCTTTATCTCCTTCTGTATCCTTGTTACCTACGCGTGATAAAATCAACGCGCTAAGCATATCGCTTAGTTGGTAGACACTAAAATAAATTTCAATATAATATAAAATAATAAAACTAAATTTCAAAAATAATATAAAGCAACAATTTAAATATCCAATACTGAAATTAGGCTCATTAACTAAAGTTCAAATGTTTCTGGGTTTCAATCTCAATAACATTTCTTTATTTCCACATCATTTTTCACTTCCAGTTCTTAATTGGGCCTCTGATACACATAACAGGGTTTACAGGACTGGATTATGGGTTTTACAGTCGGGTTTCCCATCTCAAATGAAATGGTATCCCTATATATACAGTCGGTTTTTCCATTTCAGAATGAAATAGTATCCGTATTTTTCACAGTCGGTTTCCCATTTCAGAATGAAATGATATCTGTATTTCACAGTCGGTTTCCCATTTCAAAATGAAATAGTATCCATAGAATCATCATCATAATCATCAAGAATATCGGTGCAGTACCGCTAAATATACCCAATTGACATGTCAATCTCCTATATCCATATTTCCCCCTATACATATATCAGGACCATAATTCAGGTATCAAATATCATATCAAATCAGTTCCTTGTTTTCGAGAATCAACGATTACAAGTTTCAATCAAAATCAATAATTATAAAACCAAATAATATTCGTAAATCAGGTTTTGAAAACATACGATCTCATTGAAATTCCATAATATCAAAATATCCCACAAACAATTCCAACAATGTACGAAAATGAAATACGAGTATATGAAATCCATAAATATGTTTCCAAATTCACTAAAGCAAAAAGCACATAACGAAAAAAGATTTCAGAAACGAGTGTACACCAACCTGGATACCAGTTTCTCCGACTGTTTTTTTTTTTCTGAATTTCCTTTTTCCTTTTCCATTTTCCTTCCTTTTTTTCTTCATTTTCTTCCTTTCTTCTTCCTTTTTTCTTCTTCCTTTTCTCTTCTTCTTCTTCTTCTTTCTTTTTCTCTTCTCTCTCTTCCTTTCCCTCTCTTTTCTTTCTTTTCTTTTTCTTTTCTCCCGTCCTCTCTCTTTCCCTTTTCTGTTTTCTGAATTGCTTCTTCGTGAAACTTCCACCGCCTACTTATTTTTTTTATAAAATTTCGGCTATCGCAACCGCTCCTCGCGACCTGTGGTCGCGCCACCTGGTCGCGTTGCTCACTAGAGTAATTTCACCGTTTTCATTGCGATCAACCATCGCGGTGCCTGGTCGCGATGTTGGTCGCGTTGGTCACTGCCCAAAATTACCATTTTTCACCGCGAGCTGCTCAGCGCGATCCCTGGTCGCGGTGCTCACTGCCTAAAATCACAATTTTTCACCGCAAACTGCTCATCGCGATCCTTGGTGGCGGTGACTAGTCGCGGCACTCACTGCCCAGTTTTTCACCCTTCTCTTCATGCATTGTTTTTCGACCGTTCAAATTAGTGATTTAATTACATTTTACACCCCTCAAATCATAAATATAATATTTACATATTCAAAATTAATTCAACCATACTTTTCATATTTATTTGAAATTAGGGATGTTACATAAGAAGTTTTTTTGGGTGGAAATAGAGTCATCCTAAATATAATCATAATATCATTTTAAAATTTAAAAAGTAAAATAAATTAATAAGCGAAAAAATCCAATCCAAGTTTAAAAAATTTGAAAAATTAGATTTAAATTATTCAATCCGATTCGTTTGCCACTACTAGCTCGTAATTCGAATTATTCATATATTTGTGGCAATTATATCTAGATTTGACTACAATTTTGTGAGCTTTTAAAAATATATAAATTGCTATATGTCAGTTATATTTTTAACTAAATTATATAATTTTTTAAAAAACAAAAGTTGAAAAAAAAAATATTTGAGCACGTTTTTTGCATGTGAAAAACTAAATTTTAGTAAAAGGCCCTCTAAAATAAAACATTTAACCTTATAAAAAGAAAAATCTATTTACTTTCACTACACTTTTATTTAGTTCAAATGAACACTAACCCTATCTCCATCCTTGTTTACAGTCTAATTCTTTTATCTTCATATACTTAGCGCATGGTTAGTATTTAGGAAGCATTTATTCTTGATTATACTTCAAAGCTTCGTTTCTCATAACACTTCCAAAATCAATCTTTACGGAATGTGTGGTCGTGCTTTAATTATTTCTTTTATTGGTGACTTCCTTGACCAACGTCTCCACATTCAACGAAGATAGATTAGGATTTTAATTTTTAATAATTTTTTTCAAAAAATATATATTTAATTTCGTCTTGTTGAATAATTGATTGATTGGTTATCGATTACTTAAGTGAATAAATATATAGACTATAATTTTTTTCTCTCTTTTTTTAATATATCACCTATATTGATAGTGACTCGAACTTGAAACATTATTATAATGAATGAGCACTCTTACCATTTTGCGACATTGGGCGCACTTTAATAGAAATAGTAGTAGAGCAAATAAATTTAAGAGAAAACGAACAACATAGTTTAAATCAAGTAAATTCTAGAGATAAATTTTGTTTATTAATTTAATTAAATTGTTTTATCTTTAAATTTGTATAATCTAATTTTATGAAAAATTAGTACTTGTTTTTTTTTTTGTTAGCAATATTTGCATTCGTCGCTATAATATTTTATATTGTCACATGGTGAATGATAGTGAAACTGAAAAGAATTATATTACACAGTATAAATATAATGTACGATAGATAGCTTAAAATCTCCATGTATACAGGAAATTAAATTAAGGTATAAAATATCTTATAAATGAAAACTTGCATAATATAATATATACATAAAAATTAGAAAATGTCACAATAATATTACACAATACATGATAATAACATAATATTGAGTGATATTGATCAGACTAATATGGTAACATCCCCGCAAACTCAAGATGGCGAGATAGAAACAAACATGAATTTGGAAAAGAGAAAACCGAGAATTGTCGGGGTGCATGGACCTCAAGGTGGGTGTAACACCCAGCAACGATGAGCAGCGCGTGCAAAATACGTTACATATGAGAATCAATTCAAGGCATAAAATCTCTTATACATGGAAACTAACAGAATACAACATATATATGGTAATCGGACGATGTCACAATAATATCACGCAATATATGGTAACAACATAATATTGAGTGATACTAATTGAACTAATATGGTAACAGTAAATATATACTTAAGGCTTATGATCAGATGCAGAATTTTATATGTTTTTTCGTATGGAAATTTCAATTTGTAGCAACAAAAATCAAATACAAAACGACATTGGCTGTGGTGTATTCGGCCAACCTATTATCTTATATGATATGGGTGTCTAATACGGTGTAGCGTGCTTGACCTACTCTTATATTACACCACATCACATGCACACGATTTAAGGGCATGTTTGGTAGGAGTTTTGGAAGTTTGTTTTTAGCTTTTGGACCCAAAAGCCCTTTCGGGAGGGTTTGAATGTTTCCATAGAAGCGTTTTTAAACTTTAAAAGTTTTTCCAGGTAAAAACTAAAATATATAGTTTTTGTATGAAGAGCTTCCAAGAAACTAAAAATTCAAAATAAAAGCCCTGTCAAACAGGACCTAAGTGGATCAGATGCCCCGGCACGTACACGATCCTCTTTGCTACGTCATAAGAGAAATTGCATGGACAATGTTTTGTGGTATGTGTTGAGAATAAAATGAGTATTCATATTTCATAAATTAGAACTTTAGGATACTAGATCATATAACAAATCCCAATGAAGCTAAAAAAGTGCTATGGACAAATTCGTGGATTGACACGAAATCAAGAGGTTTGTCAGAATTCAATCCAATACTTGATAAATTAACTTGTAAGCTTTTTTTTTTTAATTATTATCTAATCTAGTCTAATCTTAATTTAAAATCAATTTAATTTCAAATGGAGTGAAACTTATCCAATTAATTTATGGATTTATATTTAAATACCCACCAAATCTTATCTAATTTTAGTTTGAGTATGCTAACAAAATCCGTACTACCCATCAATGAGCATAAAAGCGAAAATAGTGTGGGTAGTTTTTTTTCCGTATTAGGATGTAGACGGTTTCGTTATAAAAGTAGATATTCAGACTGTACAGGGAGTTGACAGTTTTCGCTATGAAAATAGATGTCCGGACCTTTAATTAATTAATTGATTATATAAGACTTATAATTGTCTTGGATCAGAACTCCAACAAATTTAAATTACATTTGCAAGAGTAAAATAATTTGAAAAAAATCCGTTACTTTTCTTCTATAAATTAATCTTTTAATTTTCCATAAAAAGGGGATTTTGTTACAGATGTTCAATTGACATTTGGTGGGCATGATGCGCTGCATGCATGCTTCCCAATTGGTTAGGATCATTAAAAAAATTAAAAATCATTAATTGTATTAATATCCAACTCTTATTTGTTTCTGATGATCTCCATATCCAAATTTTTATCTCCTCCACCATATTTTTCTCTAAAGATTTGATCCCCATATCCTCATTATAAATAAACTACAATCTGCTTTCTTTTTCCTCTTTAACCCCATATTGAAACTTCACTTTTCATTTCTTTTTTCTTTACACAGATAAGGAAAACAAATGGCTACTACTGGCGGTTGCTGTGGCTATTTGTTTCAAGTCATTAGCGGCCGATGGTTCATGATGTTTGCATCATTTTTGATCATGGCTGGTGCTGGTGCAACTTATTTATTTGGTGTCTACTCTAAAGAGATCAAAACCACTCTAGGCTATGATCAATCAACTCTCAATCTTTTAGGCACCTGCAAGGACCTTGGAGCCAATGTTGGGGTCCTCTCCGGCCTCCTGGCAGAGGTGGCGCCGCCGTGGTTCGTGCTGCTGGTGGGTTCTGTCATGAACTTTGCTGGGTACTTCATGGTTTGGCTTGCTGTGATGAAGAAAATTCCAAAGCCAAAGGTGTGGCAGATGTGTTTGTATATTTGCATTGGTGCAAATTCACAAAACTTTGCCAACACTGGTTCGCTTGTCACTTGCGTGAAGAACTTCCCTGAGAGCAGAGGCATGATGTTGGGGATCATGAAAGGGTTTGTGGGGCTTAGTGGTGCAGTTTTCACACAACTCTATCTTTCAATTTATGGAAACGATGCAAAGTCTATGATTCTTCTGATTGGTTGGCTGCCTGCTTTGATTTCTCTAGTTTTTGTTTATACAATTAGGCCACTCAAGGTCTCTACCCACCCAAATGAGCTTAAAGTGTTCTATGAATATCTGTATATCACAATTGCTTTGGCTTTGTTGATGATGGGTTTAACCATAGCTCAAAAAGAAGTCCATTTTTCTCACTATGCTTATGTAGGGAGCACCATTGCTGTCTGTGTTTTGATTTTCTCGCCACTTGCTATAGCATTTAGAGAAGAATACACTTCTTGGAAGCTCAAGAAACAACCAGTTCTACCCCCTACAAGTCTTCTTGTTCTTGATCAGCCTCCAGCACCACCAAAATCAGAATCGATATCCGAAATCGAGCTTGTAGATTCACACACACAACCCCTCGAAATTGACAACAAAGAAGACCAATGCTGCTGTGCAGGCATTTGCAACCCACCAAAAAGAGGAGAAGATTATGGCATTCTACAAGCACTTTTAAGTGTTGACATGTTGATTCTCTTTGTGGCTACATTTTGTGGACTAGGCTGCAGCTTAACATCAATGGACAATCTAGGCCAAATCGGTGAATCTTTAGGCTACAAACAACATACAATCAACACATTTGTTTCACTAGTAAGCATATGGAACTATTTTGGCAGAGTCTTTGCTGGTTTTGTATCAGAAGTCATCCTCCTAAAATACAAAATCCCTCGACCGATGATAATGGCACTGTCACTCCTCATATCAGCCCTTAGCAACATCTTCATCGCCTTCCCATTTCCGGGTTCGGTCTACATTGCATCTCTGCTGGTAGGGTTCTCCTTTGGAGCTCAATTGACACTACTGTTCATCATAATCTCAGAGCTGTTTGGATTGAAATACTACTCAACATTGTTCAACTGTGGACAACTAGCAAGCCCTCTGGGGTCATATGTGCTAAGTGTGTTGGTGGTTGGCAAGCTCTATGACAGAGAAGCATTGAAGCAACTGGCTGAGAAGGGCATGACAAGATCAATGGTCAAGGAATTGACTTGTATTGGGAAGCAGTGTTACAGGCTCTCTTTCTTGGTTCTTGCTGGTGTCAACATTTTTGGAGCTGTGATTACATTTATTTTGGTGATGAGGACTAGAAAATATTATAGTGGGGATATTTATAAGAGATTTAAAGATGAAATGGCTACTAATGACAAGAAGGAAATGGGTTCATCAAAACATGTTGCTGCAAAATAACAAGGAAATGCAATTACAAGTTTGGATTTTTTTTTTTTTTTTGAAAATAAAATGTTTTTTTTTTTTAAAAGTTCCATTAATGAAGTATATAATCAGTTTTAGCTTTTTCTACAAATTATTCTTGTTAATTGTATGCATGAGATAGATTGAATTGCAGTTCAGATATTTCAATTTTTTGTTATATAACTTTGAATATTTTTTTCATATATATTTATTTTCTTTTATTTTGGAGAAGGATTTTCATTTTCCTAATATGATAAGATTTTATATAACTAATTAAGATCCTATTTTAAATAGAAATATTTATTGTTACGAACTACAATATCTATATATATAGAAATATTTACTAATACAGTCGTCTAAATGAATACTGTAATTAGCAATATTGCATCCTTTTTAATGAGAATATATATATAGTTATAACTCATTTTATTTCGAAATTACTCTTTATTTGTCTTGTTATTTTTGCGATCGTATAAAAGGCGGGATGCTACGTACCCATACCCGCACTCATATTATTGAATTCATGTTTCTTTGTAAATTGTAAGCTTTCTAACAAAGTTTTAACAAAATTTAAGAAAGAGTTATAATAAATGTTGTTTATTCAATCTTATAATGCATAATTTTTAATAATAAGAAAGACGTTCATTCAGCCTTTACCACCACCGTAAGTTGTATGTTAAAAAAAAAAAATTATAATAATAAGAAAGACCACTTGAATTCCACCATCATTGTGTTTATTCAAATTTTGTACCTAATTCCATAGCGGCAAAAAAGAAATCATCTTTGTTCTTTCTAAAAAATGATGATATGTATCAAATAAACTACGTATCACGTAATTAAATTATGAGCAATATGTAATGAAATAACCTGACGTTTAGTCATATTGTAATGAAATTATGAATTTAGCTTTAATTATACATCAGTACCTTTGACTAACTGGTTGACCGTTAGAGCTGACACTCAACCAATAAATTTTTTTTTTTTTGAGGATCGAAAATATAGAATCAAAACCAGAACTAAGCCTGGATATCAGACAGAAGACCCTGATCTAGCCAAGAAGGAGCATCTTCCAACCAAATAGAAACAACATTAATCGAAAAGCTATTACTAACTAACAGATAAGCTACAGAGTTAGCATATCGAGGAATAAAAAAAAAGCAACAAAGGCATTAAAACACAGCGAAAAAATATCCAAGATAATTAAACCAACTTCCGATCGAGGAGGATTACGATGGAGGATATAATTGACCACATTTAAGGCATTAGATTCCACTAGCATGCGAGAGAACCCAGACTGGAAAGCTAAATGCAGCCCATTCAAAATAGTTGTTGCTTCCGCAACTTCGATCAAGACTGAACCAACTAATTTCCGCGACAACCCTGCCATGAACAACCCTCGAGAGTCACGCACAACAGCCCCTAACCCAACCAGGCAGCCGTCAACCTTTAAAGACGCATCTACATTCAATTTGTGCCACCCATCAGGAGGCATTTTCTGTAACACCCCCTGACCCGACCCGACTGGATCGACCCAGGGAGCGCTACCGGGTTTTCAAAACTTTCTAAATTCACTTTATAAATTTCAAATATAGCTTATAGTTTTTTTAAAAAATATGTTTCTAGTGAACCCATCAAATTTCATTTTTAAAAATTTCGGCATAGTTTCCTCTATTTTTCTGATTTCCCAAAACCTGTTTTCAATAAAACAAATACAATACAATATACTTTCAACACGTCTATTTCCACATTTCAAATCAATGCGCACTCTGCCGTTTTGTGCGACTTCCAAACAGTTTCAAATAAAATATATTTAATTAAGATTTACAAACATTTGAAAAGAATATAAATCATAAAGCACTTATTTACAACACATATATAAATATTAAATTACAGATTTCTGTTTATGCATGCTTAACTAAATACAATATACAATTAAAATTCAATTATAATTACTCAAAAGAAACTGTGACTCTTGACCTTCAATCTGCTGTTACTTCTTCTCTATTCTGTTTTCCCCTGTGTCTTTGATACCTGCGCGTGATAAAATCAACGCACTAAGCAATAATGCCTAGTAGGTGTACACTAAACTCGAGTATCAAAATCAATAATCATTTCATAATAACATTATACCAATATGATCGTATCAAACCATTTCAATTTTCAACTTTCTGAAATACATCATATAAAAACAGTTTCATAAAAGCATCTAAATTCAATCAATAAAACATACAAAATTCAGTTTTCACTTATTTTATACTCATTTTATTCAATTTGTAACATTTTATTCATATAAACATTTTATTCCCTTTCATACTCTATTCTGACCATGCATTCATCATACATTTCTCTCTCCGGGATTCGCCTAAACTGGACTAAGCCAGGTTTGCCTCGCGAGATGTCACTGTCAGGGATACCAGTACAATATCTATCTCCGGGATTCGCCTAAACTGGACTACACCAGGTTTGCCCCGCGAGATATACCAGTCATGGATATAGTGCACTGGCTATCTTCGGGATTCGCCTAAACTGGACTCAGCCCGGTTTGCCCCGCGAGATGCAGCAGTCATCACTATCAGTACAATGGCTATCTCCGGGATTCGCCTAAACTGGACCTTGCCAGGTTTGCCCCGCGAGATACAGTAATCATAGATACAGTGTAATAGCTATCTCCGGGATTCGCCTAAACTGGACTACACTAGGTTTGCCCCGCGAGATACAGCAATCATAGATACAGTGTAATAGCTATCTCCGGGATTCGCCTAAACTGGACCTTGCCAGGTTTGCCCCGCGAGATGCAGCAATCATAGATACAGTGTAATAGCTATCTCCGGGATTCGCCTAAACTGGACTTGCCAGGTTTGCCCCGCGAGATGTAACAGTCATCAACTCGTTATATCCAACAATCATTCACAAATTAAAATTTCATTCAAGTATTAGAATTTACAAACAATATTCGTAATATAAACTTCGTCAATTTCATATCAAAACCTTCCGGTTTGTTTTAAAATCAACAATTAATTTTCAAATCGTATTTACGAAATAATAATTATATACAAGTTTTCCAAAAATCGTCTCCACACATATTCTCAAATAAATTTTTAGACAGTTTCTACAATATTCGTAGACAAAACAGAATTATACAAAATCCATACATAAATTTCATGCTCAATTTAACGAAATATCGAAAATTCAAATGAAAAATTGTAGCACCCCCCGACCCGATCCGGCCGGACCGATCCGAGGCGCGCTACTCGGACTTTCAAAACATTTCAAAACTTCATTTTAAATTTTAAAATCATTGTGAGCCCATAAAACAGTTTAGCAATCTTTTTCAAGTGAGCCCATAACAATAAATAAACTTTTCACGAAAATTCGGCAGAGTACCGTTTATTTTTCGGACTTTCCAAAACCTGTTTTCCACAAAACAATTCCAAAACAATTTCCAACAACATTTCTATATAATTTCAAACAGTTGCGCACTCTGCCGTTTAGTGCGACTTATCAAAATAGTTTATAAAATAAAATAAAACAGACTTTAATAATTACAAACATTTTTAATAATAAAGGACATAAATCATACCATAATTAATTACAAAACGTTTTACAAAACGTATTTACAAATTCCCTGTATATGCATGCTTTCGGAATATATATACACATAACAAAAATATAGCTACCCAACTGTACAAATCCTGTGACTCGGTCTGCAACTCTTTCTTCCTTCAGTCTTTAGCTTCGTCCGGATTCCTGGTACCTACGCGTTAGAAACAAAACTAACGCGCTAAGCATATAGCTTAGTGGGTGTACTATAAACTCAATTAAATAAATCACAATATAAATATCTATTAAGAATAAATAAACCACAATATATATTCCATTCCATTTCAAAACGATTAAATTTCAAAATCAAAACATTAAACAATTTCAATCACTTTATTTTCAATAATGAGATCAACAATGAATACTATCAATAAAATCATTCGGTTCACTTTTCAATTTCCACTCAATTCTGGCCCGCTAGAATACTAAACATATACGGACTGGAATATGGGTCAAGCTCCCAACCCCCAGAACGAATTCTGAGGAGGTACGTGTCTCCCAACTCTAGGACCATGGGTGCGGAACCTAGAGAGGTACATAGCTCCCTATCCCAGGAACGAATCCTTGGGAAGGTACATTAACTCCCAACCCCCAGGACGAATCCTGAGGAGGTACGTATCTCCCAGCCTCTGAACGAATCCAAGAGGAGGTACATCAGTATCATCAATATCAATCAATCAGTATCGGCGCAGTACTGCTCAGTAAAAACCCAGCTGGTATACCAATCTCCTATATCCATTTCTATGTCTACGTATCCTAGGGCCGTTTCCGATAAAACAAATTCACAATAATTGTCGCAATAGTTACTCAATATCAATAATCACTCAATAATCATATAAGTCACGTAATAAACTTCAAGAAATATGAACAATAGTAATATACAAGTCTGAATCAACTATTTAAAACGAAATCGGAATATTCGAACCACAAACAAATGCGATCTAATATAAAATCTTTCCATAATCAACCAAAAGTATATCAATCATAAAGTTTTACACAAAAAGTAAGCACTTTTCATACGAAACTCGAAATCGAAAACTTTTCACGAAATCGAAAACATAAACGAAAACGAAATCGAACACATTTAACGAAATCGAAATCGAAACGAAAACAAGAAACGAAAACGAAAACAATAACGTAAACGATAATGAAATGTTCTTCGTAAAGATTCCGAAACAAAAGTACACCAACCTCGAATCCGTATTTTTCGTTGGTTCTACGAGTTCGTCTTTCCTTTCCTTTCCACCTACACTTCCTTTTCTCTTCTCTCTCTTTCTTCTTCTTCTTCTTCCTTTTCTTTCTTCTTCTTCCTTTTTCTTTCTTCTCTTTCTTCTCCTTCTTTTTCTTTTCTTTTTTCTTCTTTCTCGCTGTTCTGTTTTTCTGTGTGTTTTCTCGCTTTCGCGAGAAACTTCTCTTTTTTTTTATATTTTTTTCGCTACCGCGACCGCCGTCGCGACCTGTGGTCGCGGCACCAGGTCGCGATGCTCACTGGAGTGCGCGCACCGCCTTCCTCGCGAGCGCGCCTTGGTCGCGCGAGTGGTCCCGCTGCTCTCTGCCCGTTTTTGACACTTTCATCGCGAGCAAGCCATCGCGACCTGTGGTCGCGGTACTCACTGCCAGGTTTTTCCATTTTTCACCGCGAGCGAGCTAGCGCGACCTGTGGTCGCGGTGACCAGGTCGCGATGCTCTCTGGTTCAGTTTTCCAATTTTTCATTTTTTTCATTTTTCACTATTCAATCTGGTCCACTGGAAATCATAAAATAGTAAAATAGTAAAATTCAATCTGGTACATTTAATTACATTTACACCCCCTCAAATAGTAAAATTCATTTTTCACATATTTCATATATATCAAAAATTTATTACCCGAAATCCGGGATGTTACAAAAATACATAACGAAAATTATCACAAATGCAGAGATCAGTGTACACCTACCTGGATTCCGTTTTTACGCCTTTTTCTTTCTGGATTTTATTTTCCTTTCTCTTTCCTTTTTCTCTTTCTTCTTCTCTTCTCTTTTCTTCTTCTTTCTCTTTTCGTTGTCTCTTCCTCTTCTTCTTCTTCTTCTTCTTCTTCTTCTTTTTCTTCTTCTTCTTCTTCTTTTTCTTTTTCTTCTTCTTCTCTTCTTCTTTTCCTTTTTTTCTCGGTCTCTCTTTTCTCTCTGTTTTCTCTGTTTTCTATTTTTTCTTGAGTTCTGCGATGACTTATTTTTTTTATAAAATTTCGGTCGTCGCGACCTGTGGTCGCGATGACCAGGTCGCGTTGCTCTCTGGAGCAACTCTACCGCCTTCATCGCGATCACCCATCGCGGTACCCTGGTCGCGCTGGTGGTCGCGTTGCTCACTGCCCGAATTTCATTTTTTTTTCATCGCGATCTGTGGTCGCGGTGACTGGTCGCGATGCTCACTGCCAAGAATCATCATTTTTCATCGCGAGCAACTCATCGCGATCTGTGGTCGCGATGAGTGGTCGCGATACTCATTGTCTCAGTTTTTCAATCTTCAAGCATCATTTCTGGACCGTTCCATCTGGTCCACCTGGAAACCATAAAAATAAACATACTTTTAATTATATTTTACACCCCTCCCATCACAAAATTTATATTCACATATTCAAACTTAATTATTCGAAATTTGGGATGTTATATTTTCCATTTAACAGAGTTCTTAAAGACAGGGTAACAAGGGAGCGGGACATTAGCGCTCAACCAATAATTAAAGAGTAATATAATTATTTTTACATTAATTTTTTTAAAAGATAAAAAAATAATTAAATAAATCTACACCGTCTATCAATCTATCCGTACTTCATTACAATTCAATCATACGTGAGAATTAATAACCATCACTGAAGTTGTAGGAACTAAGAAAAAAGGTTAGCAATAAAATTACACTTTTTTTTTTTTCGTGTGTTTTATTAGTATATTCTATAAAGTGTAAAACTGTTATCAACAATAAATCGTAAATGGAGTGTTTTAAATTCTAAAAAAAATAATTTACCTTTTCAAATCTTTTAACATAAAAGGTGGCAACTAAAAGTCTAAATCTGAACTATAATTTATATGTGTGTTGCAATTCCTTTTCACTGAAAATCAAAACTCTTAGAAAAAGAAATAAATGAATATGTATATATAATAATATGGACAAGATATTAATCAAATTAAATCTGGACATTTAACATTCGTCTTGAATAAGGGCAAAATAATAAAAAGACCCTTGAAAGCAAAAAGTAATAATAAAAGAAAATTTAGTGAAACTGATACACTATGCGTCTTCTATAATGATATATACTGTTTTTTAATTTTCTTTTTATCAGATCGCATCTTATCTTTATACAATATGGTACATTTTAATAGGACAAACATACAATAAGACCGTCACTAAGGGATTAGAAAAATAGTGCCAAAATGATAAATCTGTAAAGATATTATTACTATAAGAGGTAATAATAAGTTTCCCAATATTTGATATATGAATGTATGTTGATCAAATTGTGTTTTTTTTCAAAACTATAAAAAAAAATTACTTTTAACTAACTATTTGACAGTTTAGAATTAATGGTTAATCGGTTAAATATTATAGAAAGTCTCAATTACCCTCAAGCTTCAATTATTATAATGATTTTAGTTGTTAATTGAATGTTAAAAAAAATAAATTTGTTTTAAAAATAAATAATTTAGAAAAAGCATTGGAGGAGATCATGGAGGAAGATATTCTCATCTTTATCTCCCTTAAAATCGATTTTTAGTTATAAATTTGTAATGTAAATATGAGTTCTTATATTTTTGAATTTTTTTCTTTATAATTATTTTTAGAAAATTTGTGAACTATAATTTTTTTTCATTTTATATTATTATTATTTTCAATTTTAAGGAAAAAATAATCTTATTATTATCCTTATAATATCCCTATATTTTGTAACAATTTTATGTAGTTTTATTATCTATGAATTAAATATTAGGACTGTCGAAATTTGATGAGATTAAATATTATAAGCTCGATTCAGAATGATAATTTTCACGGTAAAAGAGAGATCTTCCCAATTTTTATGATTTAATGGGAGGTAATATTCAAATTCCTATCATATATATATATATATAAAAGAAAAGTGTTTAATCACTCTAGGACAGATGTAGGACAGATGGATATCCATTAGTATGATAATTAATTACTTCAAAAAAAAATAAAAATAAAAATAAAATACTTTATTGCAATTTTATATTTTTCCTATTATACGATACATTTTAATTGGACAAATGTACATGGATGGGGACATGGGGTGACGCGGCAAGGCCGTCACATAGAAAACAAGAAAACAGGGGCAAAATAGTAAATTGCGGAGATATAAGGCCCGTAAAAGGTACACAACTCTGCAGTTCCAAAGAGTCACTCTCGCTGTCGCGTTTCTGGCTCTCGGAGAACAGTGGGTTTATTGTTTTTGATTTTTTAATTTTCAAGTGTCGTGAAAATGGTGGACAAAGGCAAGAAGATCGCCGTCGGCAAGGACTCTACCGGAAAGCGGAAGAGAGGCGGCGTCGGAGACGGCGACAAGTCCTCCCGCAAGAACAAGAAGCCTGGAGTCCTCCAATTCTTCGAGGATGCTGCTGACGTCGACGAAGATGACGCCAGTGACGACAGCTTTTTCAATGGTAACGGAAGATCTTGTTTTAGAGATTAAATAAATATATATTTTTTTGCATGGTGTTTTTTTTTTATCGTTTTTTGTGTTAGAGCTTTGTTTTATTGTTCTGGTGAAAATGGCGATGATTGTAAGGTGTTTTGTTTGGAATGATAGGGTTTGAAGGTCGTTTTGGGAGCTTGTTTCGGTGAATTTGGTGTTAATTTAGGGTTTTATGTTGTCAGATGCTTATTAATTCGTTTGTTTTTGGTTTTGCATTTTTTATTAAAAAAAATTATTTTAATTTTTGGGAAGCTTTTGGGGAGGTTGTTTCTTGGTGATGGAGGAATTTGTGCTGTTTAAGGGCGTTCATATATTTAATGGTAAAACCAGGGTCGTAAGGGTGGTTTGGGGCTTATCTGTTGGGTGAAGATAATGTTAGAAATGTTTGGTATGGAATCTTTGTTGTTCCACTTGTTTATGTTCTGTTTAATGATGTTAATTTAGTGGGGTTTAGAGGCATTTCTGGTAAAATTTAGGTTTGGAACCTTTCTTTTTGTTGAAAATGAAAATGTTGATGATTGATGTGTTTTAAAAGTTGATTTTTCATGTTGTTCTTTTGTTCTGCATTAGTTTTTTTTTTTTTTTTTTTTTTGTGTTCGATTTTAGGATTTTGAAGACTCTCTGGAGTTTTAATGGTGAAAATGGTGATAATTTTTGGGTTTGCAATTGGGTATTGAGCATTTTCTTGTAGTTTTGCAATTAGGTATTTGTGTTTTCTGTGTGAAATTCTAGTATCATATTCTATGTTCTCTTGGTTACCATTGTATTAATTTCAGGGTGTTTTTGGGGAAAATGTGTGTGGATAAATGTTTTGTGTCCATGTGTTCTATTGAGGGATATGTTGTTTCTTATTTAAAATGTTTAATTTAGAATGTATCAAGTTTTTTGTCTAATTTGCACATTCTTGGGTTTAATGATTGTGCAATTTGAGTTTCATGCACATTAGTAATTTTAATATGCGTGGTGTATGAAAGTTTACAGGGAGGGGTCTTAGCATTTTGGTAATGGTGTTTCATATCATGGTAATTTGCTGTGCTAGTGAACTTATTGTTGTTCATCTCTCACAGGTAACAATTTTGGAATTTACATGGTGCATTGACAAGTTTTTGCCAAGATCATTTAAGTTAGATTGATCTGATGCATTACTGCTATTAGTATTAAATAATCATGTTTTTTAGATATATGAACATGGAGGCTTGATTAGCCAATTGTTTAAGCCTGCTGCAGCCAGAGGCAATTGTTTATTTGATGGTTTGCTATTGGGATTTTTGCTTGATTTAGTTTTGCGTTTTCTGGTTGATTGTTGGGGGTATGCTTTGTAGCCCGACAAGTCATCTGTTGTCATAATCTTTTCTTATGCACATCCGCTAGTGTTCCTATCTAATATCAGTGATATGGAACCACATTTCTTCTTTACTGTGATTTGTTTTTGTTTTTTTCCTTAAAGAAAATTAACAGTCATGTTGTACTTCTCTCCCGGAGTAATTTTCTGTGCTGTTATTTCTTTTTCTTTTTGGCATCCATGCCAACCTTTGGTGCAGGGTTTTTTGTAAAACCTTTTATTTAATTTTTGCTTTTAATATGTTATGTTCTGAGATTTTTGTTAGTTTGTTTGCATTGTCCAATATGATCAATGTGTTTAAACTGATCCTCGTACTGCCTATTTTAAATAATTGGAAATAGATCTCATGGAAGAAGATTTGGACACGCATCTGAAAGTAAAGAATGAACTAGGAAAAGCCCACAACCTACCATTCATACCCAAAGAGGAGGAGGTTGATGAGGAAGAATTTGATAAAATGATGGAAGAACGTTTCAAGCAGGGTTCTAGATTTATCAATTATGCTGAAGATGATTATGAGAATAAGAGATTGGTTGAAAGAGATTATCGTATGCCTTCTTCTGAGGATCCAACTATGTGGAAAGTCAAATGCATGGTATTGTATTTGGAATGTTTCTTTTGCTTAGTCCTCTGGTCATATTTTGAATTAGTTTCCTTAATCTAGAGCCTCCTTAAGTTTCCTATTTTATCTGTGTTCACCTGTAACTTCTTTGCTACAGGTTGGACGTGAGAGGCATTCGGCTTTTTGTCTGATGCAAAAATTTGCAGATCTAAAATCACTTGGTACTAAACTGCAGATAATATCTGCTTTTGCTGTTGAGCATGTAAAGGGTTTTATTTACGTTGAAGCTGACAAGCAATGTGATGTAATCGAGGTATTGCACATATATAATGGGGAGTGTATATTATTTTGTTGTTGACGGTGCTAATATGTTTGCTTTTATGGCCAATGCATCTTGTTAGGATATATATATTTGCTGAGCTGATGGTATCAACAAATTAATAGGTTGTCTTTTCATTTCTAATTTAGGCATGTAAAGGCCTTTCTGGTATATATTCTAGTAGAATGGCTCCGGTTTTGAAAAATGATGTTTCATATTTGCTTTCTGCCCAAAGTAAATATACTGAAGTTTCAGAGGGCACATGGGCCTATGTGAAGAATGGGAAATACAAGGGAGATTTGGCACAGGTAAATTTTCTAGTCAGTGGGATCAAGTTTCTTTCTAGCTGAATTTTGTACTTTATTGTGTCAAATTTTTTTTTTTTGTAGATTGTGGCTGTGAATAAGGAACGGAAAAAAGCAACAGTGAAGCTAATCCCAAGAATTGATATGCAAGCGTTGGCTGCTAAATTTGTAATAAGCTTTATTTACTGCATAAGTTTGCTTTTTAATATTTTCTGCTGAAGGTTATAATAGCTCTTATGACTACCATTTGCAATGTAATTCCAACAGTTTAGTACTTGTGACCTTGTACTCTTTCACATATTAGTGGCCTTAGTGAAAGATTTAAATATATCTATACAATGTCTTATCAAATAATTAAATAAAAACAATGAGTTTTGTTCAGCTACGGATAAGTCTATGTGGCTATTTTACGGATTTTGTCTTTTACTGAATTGTTAATTTAACAGTTCACTAGAAGACAAAAGTTCAATTAACTACTAACTTTAAGAGTTTAAACTGATAATTTTAACAATTCACTAAAAGACAAAATCCGCAAAATAGGTAGATAAGTTTATCCGCAGGTGAGATATTCAATACAATGAGAATGTTTTATTTGATAAATCTAAGGAAGAATTCACAGTTTTGGTTGCTATCCACTGCACTCAACCAGTGGTGGCCTCTGATATATGAAGTTTAAACTATGTGTATTCATGCTGTATAATGAAGATTAGAATGTAGTATGATAATTAGTTTTATAAGTAGATATTATTAGATTTTCGTTTTTGATGATACATATTCTTAACCTTTACTATGGTAATTCACTCCTCCTGAGGGTGTTCTTTCTTGAAGCATTTTTAATATACTTAACTAGCCTCTGATTGAAAGACCTTTGCTATGGTAATTCACTCCTCCTGATGGTGTTATTTCTTGAAGCCATTTTTAGGATACTTATCTAGCCTCTGATTGAAAGATCTTTAGCCAAACTGGATTGTTAGTGCAGTGTCACTCAAATTGATAGACATTCTATAGTTTGTATCATGACAGAGGTTACATGCCTTGATATACAATATTTCGAAAAATATTCATAAACAACTACATGGTAATGGTCTGAAAGGAAGAGATGTTTTGTCTTTCTCTTGTGGTTGGGGTAAATGTTGTTAGCATACATAGTTGGTATCTCCTTTAACCGCTGTTATGGAATAGATGCATTTGTTAATTTCAGTTATAGGTTTTGAGCACATGATCCACTCCATCCTTGGCTGGTTAGTTATCTGGAGGGAATTTGTGATGCCGTACTTGTCTGATATTTGATCATATTCATAGTTTGTCTGTACAAAATGTTCTCCTGGGAATAATGTATTTCGTCATTACAGGGTGGGGGAGCAACCATAAAGAAACCTGCTTCGGCAGCACCAAGATTGATCAGTTCGAGTGAACTTGAGTAATTTTCACGCATCTCATATCTTTCAGTTCATTTGTGGTATGTCAAAGCTCCTAATAATTTGTCTATTTCACCTTGCAGAGAGTTTAGGCCTCTCATTCAATATAGGCGTGACCGTGATACTGGCTTGACTTTTGAGAATCTTGATGGTCTGATGTTCAAGGATGGATATCTATACAAAAAAGTATCTATGGACTCATTAAGCTGCCGGGGTGTTGCACCTTCTGAAGAGGAGCTCCTCAAGTTTGCGCCTTCTGAAAACAATGAATCGGCTGATCTGGAGTGGCTTTCACAGCTTTATGGTCAAGAAAAGAAAAGGCAGACTGTGACGGTTGAGAAAGGAAGTGTTAAAGGAGAGGGTTCATCGAGTTCTAGCTCGGTGAACTTTGAACTGTATGAACTTGTATGTTTTGGGTAAGTCATGTTTAGAATTGTGTGGCATAGCAAATATATACCATCTGTTTATAGTTATTTATATGTATTGTGTTCATATTATTTGCTATTGCAGGCGGAAAGACTTTGGTCTTATTGTAGGCATGGAGAAAGATGATACTTACAAGGTATATAGTTTTACATTATCTGTTTCATATTTTTCTCGATGGCGACTTACCTGCTCTTTGATATTCTAGGTTTTGCAAGAGGGTTCAAAAGGATCTACCGTAATGACTGTTGAACGCCGCAACTTAAAGAATCTAACCTCTGATATGAAGTTTACTGCTTTTGATCATTGTATGAAGACCATATCTGTTAATGATACTGTCAGAGTTTCGGAAGGTCCATCTAAGGTTTGACACTGATTGCAAATTAGAATATCTTTTAATTTCTTTTCATGCAATGGATATGCATAAAAGTATTAACTTATTTATACTATTTACTGCATTATGCAGGGTAGGCAAGGTGTTGTTAAGCAAATCTACAGAGGGATCGTATTTTTATATGATGAAAATGAGACAGAAAACGGTGGTTATTTCTGTTCAAAATCTCAACTCTGTGAGAAAATCAAGCTTTTTGCTAATGCATGTAACGAAAAGGTATCAATTCTTTGTAATTGCTCTGGAGTCTTCAATATAGGTATAGTCCTTATTTCCAGTGTATTAATGATGATGTTTCCCTTTTTCCAGGGTGGTGGATCAGGTGATGTAGGTTTCGAAGAATTTCCATCCTCTCCCAAATCTCCTCTGTCACCTAAGAAACCATGGCAAGCAAAGGAATTTAACAGTGACTGTATGTTAGAAGTTTCACTTGCTGTACTAGTTAGCTGTCAGCATACTTGCTAAATTTGTGGCCCCCACTAAGTCAATATTGTAAATGCAGTCAAACGAGGGGACAAAGATGGAATGTTTTCGGTTGGCCAAAACTTAAGAATCCGAGTGGGTCCTTTAAAGGGATACCTGTGCCGTGTCTTAGCCATACGTTATTCAGATGTTACCGTGAAGCTTGATTCTCAGCAGAAGGTTCTTACAGGTAAATAAGAATCTGCTCTTATAGTTGATGTACAAGCATATAACTTTTGTTACATTTCTATGTACGTTGTTTTTGCAGTTAGGAGTGAGCACCTTGCTGAGGTTCGTGGCAAGAGCTTTGGCATGTCTACAAGGTATTTGGTCTCTAGACGTGAATTATGTTTGTCATTGCACAGTGCACACAGATAATTGGTTTTGTGTATGTTGTGGTACTTGGAAATGATTTATGTGCTCTCTCTTCCCCCAAAGTGAGGAACCAGGGTCCAGTTCTTTTAAACCATTTGATCTGCTGGGAACTGAAGGTGGCTCTGGAGGTAAGAATCTCTTGTTTCTTCAAGTACAGATTTTATTAGTTGATATGAAGAAAACATATTCTACAAATTATTCACGTGTATCAGTTACAGTAACTTTTTTTGTAAATTGATTTTTACTAATATTCTATCAAATAGTGGCACTTCTTTGAAGAAGCTTTATGTAGGACGTAAGTGTATTATTAGATTATCCATCGAAATTGTTATCCAACTTTACATTAGATTAGATCAGTTCAGTTTCATGCATGATGAGTTGTTTCATCTCTGACTTGGGGGATTTAATATGCATTTTCCTTTCCCCTCATTTCGTTCTTCTCTTTGGGGGAAGATTGGACGAATGGAGCAGGAACATCAGCTGAGGGTGATAGATGGAATGCTGGGGGCCCGTCTGCTGAAAGGTAAAAATATTGGTTGTCAGGTTTCAATAATTCACCTTATATTATCAGTTATGGCTGATTTGTATATGAATATATTGTTATGCACCTTATATTGTCCGCTGAAAGCTTTGTTTATGGGTTCCCTGATTCATTGATGTAACTATGATATTTTATAAATGAGTGATAATAAACTTGGTGATTGGAAAGCTGGGAAGACAGGCACAAATGAAAACCGTATTTGCTTTTCCTCTCATATTGAGTTCCTTGTATGTTTTAGTTTGTTGTAATTGCATATGAATAGTGATTTTCTTCATAGTGAAAGCTGTGTCATTCTATAACTTATTCTAATGGGTGCAAAAAATTTCATTAGCTGACCCCAACATTGGAGTGGCAATATTTGACATGACCCATATGCGGCTCAGACTCGAAACAAATAAAGAAAGTTGGCTTTGTCTTAATTGTTTCAGTTTGGTCTGGTTGACTCATTTAACAGGATTATTAAACATGTTGAGTTTCAGTAACCTGTCTAATATGAATACGATCTGTATTACCTAATTGATTAACTATGTTGTGTTGACTTGCTGATAACCTGACCTATGTTAATTAATTCTTTACATTGTTATTTTAGATTTTATTTAAAAATAAATAATAGTAATAGCAAAACTTAAGAAAAAAAAACTTTAAGATTTCTAGTCTATAAACTAATTGTAAAAAATAACTGTGTGATTAAGATTAGAAAGGAAATTGCCAGCCTTAGTCCTTACCTTAGAGTAGTGGGATAACACTTTAATGAGTTTAAGTTCTATACTTGTTTTGATTGCTTTGAAACTCAAGTAAATGCATGATATATTGATTTTCAATAGTCTTTCACCTTTTGCAAATGTAATTAATTAGTGGCTTTGCTTCCAATTTGTCTTTTCCCTTGTTTCTTACATGCATTATACCTGTAATCTGACATGGATAAAGCACTCTTGTGCAGGAGCTCTTGGCCTAGTTTCCCTGCCGCAGAAAATTCGGTTGGTCCTAAAACCACTTTAGCTTTCTCTCATGTCCATGTTAACACACATAATAATAATAGTAGTAGTAGTAGTGGTAATAATTATTATAAAATGTCTAGAAATGTTAATGCCATGAATTTCATGATGGTTGCAGCTCCCACAGGAATCCAGTTCATGGGGTGCAGCAGTAGCTGATCCAAAAAAGGGTATGGTGAATGCACAATTATGGCTAGTAGGGATACATTTCATAATGAATTTTACATATCCATAAAGCTGCCACCTGTTCTTTTGGTTAATTTTGTAGATGTGGAAGATTCTGCATGGGGGGCAAAGGGGACAGCTAATCAGAATTCATCTTGGGGTGCAGCAGTAGCTGATGGGAAGAATGATGACTGTTGGAACAAAGCTGCTGATAAGAATATTGACTCTGACATCAGTGCATCTGGTAGCTGGGGTAAACCAGTGGTAGCCAATGGAAATCCAACTGGATCTTCACATGATCCCCTAGATAACTGGGGTGCTGGAAAACTCCCTGCCAATTCTCCAAATGATGCTTCAGCGTCATGGGGGAAAAACAAAGATGCAGATGATAATCAGGACAGTATGAAAAAATCAGACTCCTGGGACAAAGGAAAGAACATTAGCGGGAGCTCCTCCGTTGCTTGGGGTGATGCAACTGCTGAGCAAAATCAACAGGATTCTTGGGGTAAAGGTAAAGGTGCAGTTGAAGCTGGAGCAACTGTGACTTGGGAGAAGGTCACTGGTATGGGTATTCAAGAAGATTGCTGGGGTAAAGCTGCAGAGAAGCATAACACTAAAGATAGCTCAAATGGAAGAAATTCAGACTGGAACAAATCAACACCTGCTGCAGAACACACTGATGGCGCTAGTGGCTGGAAGAATGCTCAAGCTAGCAGTGGAACTCAAACTACAAACTGGGTCAAAAATTCAAATGAAAATGAAACAGGTTGGGGTAGAGGTGGATCCAGTAATCAGGATCAGAGAGATGGCTGGACCAAATCAAAGGTCTTGGGTGCTAACGGAGATTCTTCTTTAGGTACACAAGATGGAGGCTTATCGTGGAGTAAACAAGCTGATCAGCAAGGGAGCAAACACGATGGAGGATCATCATGGGGCAAACAAGATGGAGGAAGAGGATCTTCGTGGGGCAAACAAGATGGGGGATCTTCACAGGGAAAACAAGATGGAGGATCTTCGCAGGGAAAACAAGACGGTGGATCTTCCTGGGGCAAACAAGAAGGGGGATCTTCACAGGGCAAACAGGATGGAGGAGGAGGAGGATCTTCGTGGGGCAAACAGGATGGAGGAGGAGGAGGAGGATCTTCGTGGGGCAAACAAGATGGAGGAGGGAGATCGTCGTGGGGCAAACAAGATGGAGGAGCAGGATCTTCGTGGGGCAAACAAGATGGGGGATCTTCACTGGCCAAACAAGATGGTGGATCTTCCTGGGGCAAACAAGAAGGGGGGTCTTCATGGGGTAAACAAGATGGAGGAAGGGGATCTTCGTGGGGTAAACAAGACGGAGGTGGAGGATCTTCATGGGGCAAACAAGACGGGGGATCTTCGTGGGGCAAACAAGATGGTGGATCTTCATGGAGTAAACAAGATGATCAACAAGACGGTTTGGAGACGGCACGGTCATTTGATGGTGGTCGTGGATCTGGTGGGAGATGGGGCAGAGGACGTGGCCGAGGAGGTAGAGATCATTTGGACAGAGGAAGATCATTTGGCCAGGGTCAATCTACGAGTTGGAAGGACAGCCCTGGAAACAATTGGACTAGTGATGGATCATCTTCAGGGAACCAATCTAGTTGGAAGGAACCAAATGCTTCTGGTGAGGATACTGGAGCTGGTTGGAAGAGAGGATGGAGCACAGGCAAAGAGACTTGTGAAAGTGGTGACAAATGGGATAGTGCAAAGCCTTCTGGTGGGAATTGGTCTACACAGTGGAAAAAAGAATCGGTGACTAATGAAGAACCAAGTGGATATAGGAATGAGGGAAAAAGTTGGGACTCGGGCAATAAAGCGTCATCTGGTGATCATGGAACTAGAAAAAGCAATTGGAATTCTGGATCCGGTGATGGAGATAGAAAACAGGGTTCTGGTTGGGGCCAGAAAAATAACTGGAACTCAGAATCAAGTGGTGCTAGTGAGAACCATAACTGGGGCAACAAAGGAAACTGGAACTCTGCTTCCAGTGATGCTGGTCAAAACCAGGAGTGGAACACTGGATCCAATAATTCAAACCAGGATTCTAGCTGGGGCAAAAAGGTCAATTGGAACGCAGGATCTGGTGGTGGAAATCAGGATTCTAACTGGGCAAAGAAAACTGACTGGAACTCTGGAAATGAAGATCGGAATGAGAATAGGACAAGTGGCGGGAGTTGGAGGGGAGGTTCTGATGGTAGAGATGGTTCTGGAAGAGGGAGCTTTAGAGGTAGAGGGGGTTCAGACAGAGGAGGTTATGGAGGTCGTGGCAGATCAGACAGAGGAGGATATGGAGGTCGAGGTGGTTCAGGTAGAGGAGGGTATGGTGGTAGGGATGGATCAGACAGAGGATTTGGCGGCAGAGGCCGTGGAAGAAGGGATCAAGATGATTGGGGGACCAAAAATAATGATGGTGCTGGCAGTTGGAACCATGGAGGCAGTGATAACAGCCAGGGGAAGAGTTGGCATTCAGGAAATACTGGAGCTAGCAATCAAGCTGGTGGCTGGAGTGGCCAGTCTTCTGGCTGGACCCAGACCACAGGGGCTAAAGATGCGGGTGGCAGTTTGAACAAAGGAGGCGATGCAACTAATACAGGTGGCTGGAGTCAGGGAAACAATTGGAAGTCATCCGATACTTCCAGTGGGTGGGGAAACCAAGGGTCAGGAAATGCATCTGGTAATAATGATCAACCCAAGTCCTGGAATCAATCAAATGCTGCAGATGGAGGTCAATCATCTGGTTGGGGTAAGTCAAAGGATACAGAAGGTAGTGGTGGAGGTCAGGGAAGCTCATGGGGGAAGGGCAGCGATGGAAGTGGCAAAGGAGGGTGGTAATAAATCTGTCATTTAGGTTTGTATATAAATATTATGTTTTTTGTTTGTCAGTGTTAGGGTCCGAGAAGACAGCATATATCTATGGATCCCAGTGTTATTAGTACTTTATTTAATATTTTGTAACTCCGTTTCTGGAGTAGTTACTTGATCTTTAGCTTGCTGACATCAGATGAACAAAGAATGATCAGCTAAACTTGGATGAAACTGCTTTAAGTTTAATGTTTAAGTAAGCTGCTATTTTATGTGTCTTTTCTTTTATATAATTTGTTATTGGAAATGTGACAAATGATGAGCAACTCATAATCTCAATTAACTATGACCAAGACCGAAATTTTAGACGAAGAAATAAGGTACAAGATGGTGGCATATTATTTCACTTTTTTTTTTTTTTTTTTATTTACTGCGTGCAGTAGCACCACTTTGAAGTTTTATTGCTCAGGTCAGGTCACCCAAACCAATGAAATGGAAGATTATATTTATGTATTTTTTGAAACTGAAGCATCTTGATTCCTGAGTTAGTATTTTTATGACCTGGTTCACAGCACCAATACTAAATAATTAAATAAATTATCTTAATTTTAGCAACTAGGCCGTCTTAGCTCAGCTGGTAGAGCGCATGGCTTTTAACCATGTGGTCGTGGGTTCGATTCCCACAGACGGCGAAATCATTTTGTTTTTCTGATTCAAATAGCTTTAAATTTCAAAATAAAATCCCAAATAATTTGAAACCTTTTACAACTAAACTTTCCAAATAAAAAGATCAAACAATTCTTACTTTCTTATATTTATTTAATTATAAACGAAATTAACTTTTAATTTTATTAATAAAAATCTTTTCTCCTGTCAATTAACTTTTAATTTTTTTATATTTAATCAAATTTTATTAAGGTATGGGAGGTGTTTATCAATAAATAATAAATTTAACTCCGTTTATAGTTAGTAAATCCTTAATGTAGATATCCAATTAACTAAAATAAAAAAGTTGTGGTAATTAATTGGGATTTTAATTAAAAGGTCAATAGTTTCCTCCAAACAAATGTGGTCAATGAAGAGCACACTCTTGTCACGTGCCCAAACTATAAATTACAAATCCGACAAAACAAAGAAAACGACCTTAAAATCAAAAGTCAATACTCTCAAATAACTGTAAATCAAAATTTCAAATTCTCTAATCCAAATTTAGACAAAAAAAAATTTCTCTCTTTCAATCATTCAGATTTCAGATGCTTCTTCGTTTAACAAAATTTTCTCACCTCCCAAACACTCTGATATCTCCATCCCCAACATCAGATGGTTTCCATTCTCCGATCTCTCGGCTCCCAAATTTCTCGGCACTTCAACCCAAAAGAGGTAACTTTCTTTATCTACAAAATCTAAAAAGTTTATTCTTTGCATACATACACTTCCTCAATTTATTTTTATTTATTTATTTTCTATTTTGTATGTCTAGGGTTTTGACTCATTGATCGTTTTCGTACCCCAAAACGACACTGTTCAATAAACGAATTATATAGGAAATTAGAATCCCAAATTTTAGGATTGAGTTGAATTGATCAAAAATGTTTAATAGATTTATGAAGCTAGGTCAGAAAAAGGCATCCAAGCCGGATGCAAACGGAGGCAGTGTTCATTCCGTGCACAACCGTTCATCTGTCGCCAATTCTGATCAGCAACCAGTGGCTTCATCACCTGCTCCGGTTCCGGTACCTTTTAACCCTGTGATTGAGGATTTGCCAAAGTTTCGTGATGTTTACTCGTCAGAGAAGTCGAATTTGTTCATTCGCAAGACTCAACTTTGTTGCGTTTTGTGTGATTTTACCAATAATGTGAAGATACGCGAAAAGGAGATTAAAGCGAAGACATTGCTTGAGTTGGTGGAGTTTATTCAAACAGATTCGAGTAAAATGAATGAGCAGATGCAAGAGAATTTGATGAGAATGATTTCAATGAATATTTTTAGGTGTTTGCCGCCTGCTTCCTATGAAAACACCGGGGCCTTGCCTGGGGGGTCAGACCCAGAAGAGGATGAACCGTGGTTGGAGCCTGCATGGCCGCATTTGCAATTTGTGTATGAACTTTTGTTGAGATACATTGTATCATGTGACAGGGACATAAAGACAGCTAAAAGGTATATTGATCATACGTTTGTGTTGAAGTTGATTGATTTGTTTAATTCGGAGGATCCAAGAGAGAGGGACTATTTGAAAATGGTGCTTCATAGGATATATGGTAAGTTCATGGTGCATCGACCCTATATTAGGAGTGCAATAAATAATGTGTTCTATAGGTTTATTTTTGAAACAGAGAGACATAGTGGGATTGGGGAGTTTTTGGAGATTTTAGGGAGTATAATTAATGGATTTGCATTGCCTATGAAAGAGGAGCATAAGTTGTTTCTTGTTCGGGCGCTTTTACCATTACATAAGCCAAAAAATATGTCGTGGTATCATCAGCAGTTGTCTTATTGTGTTATTCAGTTTGTTGAGAAAGATTACAAGTTGGCGGATACTGTAATCAGGGCATTATTGAAGTTTTGGCCAGTTACGAATTGTCAAAAGGAGGTTTTGTTTCTAGGAGAACTTGAAGAAATTTTGGAATCAACGCAGCTTCCTGAGTTCCGACAGATCATGTTACCTATGTTCAGACAGATTGCACGTTGCCTTAATAGTTCTCATTTCCAGGTTGACGATCTTTGGTAGCTTCTTTGATTTATGCATATAATGTTATTATCTCTTTGACTTGCATACTGTTAGCTTCGTCAGATGCCTGTTTAAGTTTCTTTATCTTTTAATTAATATGGTTATTTTTTTAACAATATTTGAGATCCTTTTAGCAGAACTGCAGGCAATGCTTTATAGAATTGTCTAATATTCAATTGTTAGATTTGCAATATGTTCTTGAGAAAGCATTCCCTGTCAGGAAGTCCTGATACATCATTATTTTCTTGTTGCTAAGGCTTTGAATATTTACGTGTGCTTTATTTGTGTAATCTACTTAGGTTTCAGCTCTTTCCCTCTAGGATCCAAACTATAAGATTTAAATTTGGTTAGTTGTATAAACCGGCGCTTGTTCACTGCATAATTATTTGCATGAGACATTATGTTTATTTGGTATACTACCCTTTAACTGGTGCAAATGTTTAGTGCTAGCTTTTAGCTTTTTGATCTACTGCTTTTTTCTTTAGAATTTTTTTGGAATATACTATTTAACTTCTGAGTGTCTGATGCAATCAAAGTCCATGAAGGAATACTACTACAAGACAAAGGAACTTTAAGAAGACATTAGGCTGTTAATGTTTGAATCAATTTGGGCTGGATAAAATCAGCCTAAAAATGCCCTACATTAAATTGTTTATAATGATGAAATTTGGCTTCTATAATCTGTTTAATCTAAAAATAAGTTTGATAATTAATCTAAGATTAGATTAGCCTCTGGGTTTTTTCTTGGCGCTGGGTTTAATATGTCTATTCTTTGTATATGGACCAAATAAATTAGGGATTTTCACATTTTTAGTACAAGCTTATGATAGTATAGCTGTATATCAACCTTTCAAAGGCGGACATTCTAGGAAAATAGTAGTCAGAAGTGATTTTTTGTTTCTTTCATTAACTTTTAAACTCTAGAGCATTGGTAATGGATCAGTTTTCTGTATTTTCTTAGCCCGAATTTGCTAAATTTGATCCAAATATTAGATTTCAAGCTTTTCAGCATTGATACATGTTTTATTTGGATTGGCTATAGCTGTTTGTTAATCAACCTATAACCCCACAGACTACATCATTTTCCAAAGTACACATTTAAAAATCTCCTTGTTAGTTGTAGAGAAGTGGAAAATGTATTTGTCAAATTCAAGAAAGAATGTTTTACTAATGGAAAATAATACGAGTGCTTTAACTACAATACATGTTTGTCATGCAATGTGAACAAAGGAAAAATTATGCCCAAGAACACTATCATTAGTTCTTTGTCTGCAATATTTTTTTTAGGATCTGAAGGTAGGGATTTTTTGTTTCATCATCCCAACAGATAATTCATATTTTACTTTTGTAGGTTGCAGAACGAGCTCTCTTCTTGTGGAATAATGAACACTTGGTAAGCTTGATCTCTCAGAACCGAGATGTGATTTTCCCAATAATCTTAGAAGCATTAGAGAAGAACATGCATTGTCACTGGAACCAAGCAGTTCATGGGCTTACTGCCAATGTGCGAAGAATGTTCATGGAGATGGATGCTGCATTGTATGAAGAATGCCAAAAACAGTTCGAAGATAAAGATGCCAAGGGTGAAGAATTAGAAGAGCGGCGGGAGTTGAAGTGGAAGCAGCTAGAAGCAGTTGCTGCACAAGCTGGGGGAGATGACGTAATTATGGTAAATTGATCAGTTAGGACATTTGGTTAACCAATAATAATCAATATTATTCATTAGTTAGAATAGAATTAATCTTCTTTCAACTATATAGGTTTGCAATTTTCTTTGATTCGTTTCCATGCAGAAGTTATCTTATGGCTGACGCCTGAGAGGCATGATTTAGGAAGGAGAAAAGAAGTTAGATATGTGGGTGTGTTCTGCAGAATATTGCTTTTTTTTTTTTTTTTTTTTTAAGTCTTTTTGTTAATGTAAAGGTATAAATTACTTTTTGTTTATCTAAATTATGGGCATAGTAATCAATAAATTTCATTGGAATTCGGGGCTGGTAATCTGGATTCTGGACTTAATTTTTTAGGAAATTGTTTGAATACATTCATTTGCTTGCTACAGGCCGGCTCATAGTATTTTGAGGCCCTAGACAAAAAATATTGGGCCCTGAAAAAAGAAATGTTGGGCCCTCAAGAGTGTTGAGGGAAAAAAAAAATTTTGCCCTCAAGATTGTTGAGCAAAAAAAATATTAGGCCCTCAAAATTAAATATAAGAATAAATATATATATATATATATATAACTGTTGGGCCCTAAGATTAATAATATATGTCTAAAATTGTTGGGTCCTGGACGACTGTTCCGTTTATCCTTGGCCAGCGCTAGTGCTTAAGATTAATAATGTGTTCAAAATTGTTGGGTCCTGGCGATTGCTCCCTTAAAGAGTGTTGAGGGAAAAAAAAAGTTAAGCCCTCAAGATTGTTAGGCAAAAAAAAAAATATTAGGCTCTCAAAATTTTATATATATATATATATATATATATATATATATATAACTATTGAGCCCTTAAGATTAATAATATGTGTCCAAAATTGTTGAATCCTGAACGACTGTTCTATTTGCCCTAGACTAGCACGGGCCTGGATATATATATATATGAAGATCAAGATCTCCCTTGGTGCAATCTTTTTTCATTTTTCTTTATTTTCTTGGGTGAGCTTAACAGATATCAACAACTGGAACACCAGAATTCTCAGGTCATGATATGGACAATTTTGTGAAGCTACAATGAGACCAATTCATATTTTAATACTTACAAAAATTGTTCTTTAGCTGCCTTCACAATATTTTGAGGAGACAATTATTTTTATAGGGAGAATTCTCAAAAAATCACTAAGGTTTGATTTTATTTTAAAAACAACCCTTTAATTTTAAATTTTAAATTTTTAATACACAATCAGCTGGTCTTTTAATTACAATTTAAAATTATAAAGAGATCTGTATCTAAATTTGAAAAGTATAAAGTAGAGGATAAAAAGTGTCAAATTTTGGTTTTGTAAATCTTTCTTTATTTTATTCAGCTTTTAATGTGCAGTAAATGATGCCTTTAAACAGATCACAGTGGGCCCATAAAATACCCTAAAAATAATATAATCTGTACCTAAGCTCTAGAAAGTAAAAACCTCTGGCACACATCCAGCTACCTTTTTTTTTTTTTTTTACCTATTTGAAAGTAGAATATTTTTTTTCCTATTTGAAAGTAGAATATATATATATATAAATATTTATTGAAATCAATCACTGTTTGAATATTTATACATCTATTCTCACAATAATAAAAAAAATCATTACACATATAGTGATAAATATATATTATAATTCCGCTTGAATTATAATGTATAAATATGCTCTTAGAAGGTAGGTATTAAAAATTAGAAAATAGTTTTAACAAATATTAAATACACTTAAAAATACAGGGCTTAGAAGGTTTGACAATATTCTCCGACAGAGAAACCTGACATGTTAATTATTATTAATCCACAGCACAAGGAGAAAACAGAGCAGAAGCCACCAATAAGCTTCAAAGTTGAAACTGATGTAAGATTCCATATGCTAACCAATCCTATATTTTCAATACTATCGCTTTCAATGTTTGTATTTTTTTTTTTTTTTTTTATATATAAAAAGCTGAAAATTTTGGCCAAGACAAAATAGTAAATAGTGAGTGAATAAGAAACTTGAATTACCTTTTCTTTTTTTTTTTTCATATCTCAATATAATATTAATTTATTTATTTTTTAAAATAGAAAATTTTAAAAATAAATAATTTAATATTTACATTAGTTTGTATTTTTATTTAACAACCAATTAAAATAAATAATTTAACAAATTTTAAACTATTTCTTATGTTAATATTGATAATTGTATAAAAAAAATTAATTTTTATTTTATCTTAAAAAAAAATGGTGTTAAAAGTAATTACATCAACTCTATAATCTATAAAAAAAAAAAAATTTAAAGCGATTTATTATAACTAATATGTTAAAAAAAGGAAAATTAGACTATAAAATTATTATAAAAAATAAATTATATTATATTTAGAAGAATACTTTTTAAAGAAAAAATTTTAAATATAATTTTTTTAAAAGAAAATTTTAAATATAATTAAGTGATTTAAAATTATATGAAAATTTAGAATTTTTATTTTTTTTTATTTTCATTTATTTTGTAGTCTTTTTAACTTATTTGACAATTTAAAAAATAAATAAAAATAATTTAATTAAATTCAGACTCATTATCTGTAAAATGAAAAAAAAAAATATATGAGTTTTTTTTTCTTAGTATTAAAAGCCACTAAAACTAACATTGACCCCAGAAAGTGGGCCATCAGCTCATGTCAGTGAAATCACACCTTTTATGTTTTTGTGGCTCTATAATTACTGGGTCCCGTGACAACGGGCAAATATATTTATAAAATATTAAATTTAAAAAATTTATTATTTTTATCAATTTTATATTTTTTGAATAAAAATAACCTTAAGAAAATTTTAATTTTTTTAAAAAAATTATAGAGGTATAATACAGACCTCCATTGTTGGACAGGAAAGACCTCCAATAATGGAGGTTTGCGAACAGAAATTAATTAAACTCAAATAATTTAAAACCAAAATAGAGGGGTATTCTTATCGCTTAGGGCTGAAATTGGCAATAATATAATTTTTTTAAAAAAAATGAATAAAAATAGAAAAATAAATTTTTTTAGATATTTATAGCTATTTTCTCTAATTTTATAAGGCTACAAGTAGTGTAATGTGCAATGAAACTAATCAATAATTTTTTTTTTCCTTTTTTTTTTTTAATTCTTCCACGATGAGATGCTATCTTCCTTTCATTTCTATAACAATAATAATTGTAACGATAATAGAGCACCGTGGTTGTTGGTAGTGTACAAAATTAAAATAATTAAAAGAGACAAAAAGATTGAGGTTGTAGTAGATATGGGTGGTGGGGGTGGCGCTACGCTGCTGCTCCCGCTCCCGCCCCCGAATATCATTCCAAAGAAGTCACCGTCATTGCCTGACCCCGCAATGCTGTTGGAGGTGCCGCCGGTCCCACCACCGCCATTGAATCCGGGATAAGTAAAGCTTTGACTACTTTCCCTGTGAAAATAATTCAAGGACCCAAATGAACATATATAATACATCAAAAAAGATACAAGCAGATTGAAGAAAAGCTTGAATGAACTCAAATGGCTAAAGAATTGGACAATGTCGCATTTCTCTTGCAAAATGCACTTGTTGAACATTTACAGTGACGCAAAAAACCAGTCGACATCATCTTTAGATTACATGTTGAGAAAGTGGCCTCGATTATGACCACCAAGTGTATATGCTCTGCCAACATAAAAGGACTGGTTCAAAGCAAAAAGAACTTTATTTTGAGAGTTTTGTTGACATCAAAGAGTTTGTCATGCAAGTTGTTTTTGTATCATTAATGACTTGTAAAGAACAAAAATAAAAGTGGGAATTGTGCAAGGACCAAAGCGCACATACACAAAAGATTATAGGATGAAAAGGGTCTAATGGTAGAAACACAAATACAAGAGGAGAAGAAGTGAAGAACAGCAAAAAGCTCATTACTTTTTCAGCTTTTTCCAAGGGAGATGCAGCTTAATTGGACAATGTATAGTTTATGTAAAATCAGAAAATGGGCCCCAAAGTTGAATAACTACAAATAAATAAAAAAGGGTGCCCACTTGACTGGCTGGAAAGCACATATGAAGAGAAGAAAATAAACCCACCAAAACATGACCTGGTTGCCTGGTTGGATATCTACATGCTATACTACTACAATGACAACTATCTTCAATAATATAGACAAGCAAAAGACACTACTTGCAACTAACACTTTTTTATTACCCCGTTAACACACAAGATTCTGAGCTGGATAGACCTTTTTTTTGACAATTGACAGAGACTCAAAGCTGCCTAAATACCAATCACAAAGACATTATTAATGATATATAATATATCATGTTTCAACACTTTCATACAACATGCAATTCATTTTGACTACAAGGGCAGTGCCAGTAAGTGCCCAAATTTCACATTTTTATATTTGTAAAATAGTTACTAAAAACAAAAAAAAAACATATAACTTTGGTGGGGGCAAGTGGTAAGTGGCACCGCTCTTTTGACGATCGTGCAAGGTTAAAACTGGTCCTAGCCTCCTAGGATGTCCAAAAAAAAAAAAGGAGAGGATCTCTATGAAACTGTAGAGGGAGATAAAAATTAAAAAGGAAATATATTTGGGGCCATGCAGAATAACTGTAAAGTCACAGGCTAGTAAAAGACAATTGAACTGTAAAAGCTGCTGTCACTAGCACCCATCACGTGCCACCCACTACTTTTGTTGAATACACACTATCAAACAAAAGTTGTTCAATAAAAAAAAGAAAAAAAAGGAAGAAGGGTAATCTGGTAATTGACCAACTTGTCTTTTGTCTCTACATGAACAGGCAAAAAACTACCGAAAAGTTCCAACACTTGGTTATTAAATGCACTCCAATAAAATAAATAAGTATCGAAGGACGAGAAAAGCGACTAACCGGAAGGTCAGGTAAACAATTAATGGAAATAAAAAGACTAAAATAGCCTGACAGTTAATTACAGTTAATAAATGGAAGAAAAAGAAAAGTTACCTGGGGCCACCAAGGGCACCGGCGTTGGCGGTCAACTGATCAATGAGACCACCAGATTTGGGTTCCACACTTGTGGCCATCGCGTACTGGGTACTCATACCCGAACCCGATGGTACGAAGAACGCTCCATTTACCATTACATCCCCCTCCGTCCTCCAGTTCCAACCCGTCCATTCTCCCTCTTCCGTGTCCACGCGCTTTGTCACCTGTTATTTATTATTTAACAGTACCGTCAGAAAAACTGCATTATACGCGCTTGAAAAGGACGTCAATGAGTGACTGATGCCGTTTGTCAGATTTTGTTGGCTGGCAGCCACCCCCATGGCCCCCCCGCCCCCCATCTACCTTTCTAATTTTTCTTATCTCTATTTACCATAATGCCCTCAAATATCAACAAAAATCTTTTTAAAAAAAATGAAAGGAAGAAAATACCTCCTTGGCATTATCATCGGTGGGAGCAGTGTAGCGGTTGCCCTGACTATTGATGGTAGGGTTAGCGCTACCGCCGATAGCATACATCTCCCAAGCAGTGAAATCGTTGTTGACCACGTGTATGTAGCCGCGTCTGCAGCGAGGCATACGCTGCACCAGCGCCTCACCGAAGTGATTGAAGGCTATGGTGACCTGCATGCCGGTGTCCAGCGGGTACTTGTCGTTGTGGCCTAGCAACATCACTTCGTTATGGTGCGAAAAATAGCTGTTGGATATTGTGATCCCCGTCGATCCCAGTATCGCATCCACCAGCCCGTCTGTACAGTAACTCAACGAGCAGTGATCTATCCAAATCTTTTGCGACCCTGTGTGCGAAACACAACATATATATACCTCTCCCGTTACTATCATTTCCATATCTTTTTCTATAATTTCATATCAATTGATTTTAAATTTCAGAAAAGCTTGTTCGGACAGTGCTACAGTATCAATGGTGACACACATTGCAATAAGAGTGTTTGTAATGTCAGGTTTGTACAAGATGCTCTTTTTCAATTTTTTTATTTTAAGAAAGTAAATTGTTTTAAATACTTTTTTTATATTTATATATTTTAAAATTTTTCTTTTGAAATAAAATTAAACACGTAATGATAAATATGTATGGTGCGAATTGAAACCTTAATATTTAATTAGAAGGTGCACTAAATATTTAATTAGAAGGTGCACTGAATACTTGAATTAAGAGGAAATGTACAATTTTCGTCTTTTAGATATTTGATCAAGTTCTATATATAAACCGCATCCTAATATTTACTCTATAAGTTCTTAAATAATAATAATAATAAAATACTCCATATAATATCTCCCTACACATATGTTACTAAAAAGTGCGAAGATTGGATGTGAAATGTACTTTTTGGTAAATTTGTTGTAGTATGTAAAAACATAAAAGTGCAAGTATAAAAAAATAATATAATAACCTGAGATGGAGATGCCATCACCGTCTGATTTGCCTCTAAACCCAACGTGGGTCGGAGAGGAGGCAATCAAGGTGTTACCGGAAGGCTTGCAGTGGTGGATGTGGATGTTGTGGATGATGACGTGGGACACGTACTGGAGGGTCAGGCAGCCGTTGCCTGTGATGTGGATGATGGCGCCGCGGCCGTCAATGGTCTTGTAGCTGTTGATGATCAGTTCGTGTTTCAGCTTTATCACCATGTTCCCGCTGAACACGATCCAGAGTGGCTCCGTCTGGATGACGGCGTGACGCAGTGTCCCCGGAGTGGGGTTCGCCACGTCCCGGTCGGAGGAGTCGGTGACGACGTAGATCTGGCCGCCCTTGCCTCCCAGCGTGCCACGTGCGAACCCGATGGCGCATTCGGCTAGTTTCGGGCGGTTGGCGGCCCAGTTGGGGTCGCAGCGCCAGCAGTCGTCGATGGGGTTGCCGGATAAGCATTGGTCCTTTTCTTCAATGGACAGGGCTTGTCTTCTTGATAAGGACGCATTCACTCTCCTGCCACAAAATATGGGAAGGGAAAGTTAGTGATAAAATGTGAGAAATTTGGGTTCAAAAACAGGGGAAAACAGAGAAATGCTGTGTTTGTTTGTCGAGAAAATGTTGGAATGTCAAGAAAAATTAACAGTACCCAAATGGGGCCTTTTGTAGTTTCACGAAAAATCTTTGAAAATAAGTGAACAATGATGTTAAAACCCTGTAATGAGCATGACCCAGAGAAATGTTGTGTTTGTTTATCGAGGAAGTGTTGAAATGTCAAGAAAAATTAACACTACCCAAATGGGGCTTTTTGTAGTTTCACGAAAGATCTTTGAAAATAAGTGAACAATGATGTTAAAACCCTGTAATGAGCATGACCCAGATGGGATTTTTTTGATAATTTTTTTAATTAAAAAAAAAAACAACAGGAACACTCAAATGTGCAGAACACAAAAACTGAACACAAGGTGTTTCCCAAGCTGAGAAAGTTACCAAAATGGGCCATGAAAACTTACCATTTCACATCTTGAACAACAGCTTCAGGGTCAGGGTGTTGATGAGGAAGAGTCAGATTAAGAGCAGATATTGTAACAGAAGAAAGAGAAGTGAAGAAGAAGAAGAAGAAGCATTTGAGCAAAATGCAGGTTTTGGAATGCATCTTTGTAAGGACAACAACATTAATGGTGGGTGGGTTATTAGTTGTTGTCCCCCCACTCCCCCCTCTCTCTCTCTCTCTCTCTCTCTCTCTCTCTCTCTCTCGCTTTTTTTTTTTTCAGTTGCTACTACTGTAAAAGGATCTCTCTCTTTTTCTTTTTCAATGGGAGAGATATGGGTCTTGCTCTTCAGTGAACAGCAAACAAAACAAACTTGGGAAGCTACAATTTTTGGGGAAATGTGAAGTGGGTTTATATAATAAATCAAGATTATAATAATAATTATTATTATTATTATTTTAAATTTAGAGGGAAAATGTGTTACTTCCTTGGTAGGGTCATTGGAGTTTATAGTTTGTTTCATGATGAAGAAAGGGAGGGAGGAAGATGGTGGCTGTGATTGGGACAGCCATGGAAATGAAATGAAGAAGAAGAAGAAGATGTAGAAAACAGAGAGAATTGGTTTCCTTCTCTCTCACATCACATTCCTACCTTGCTCTTTAATCATTCTAGGGATTGATTGATAGAAGATCAAAATAATATTCTAAAAGGTCAAAAAAAAAAAAAAATCTTGAGAGAGAAAAGAAGCTTAGCCAAAATGCACATACCATTTTCCTTTCATTTCATTTCATTTCTGTCCCTGAAAACTCGTGTGTTGGTTTTTTTTTTTGATAAATTTATTATTATTATTATTTTGTCTGTGAATTATAATATTCTTTGCGGTTGCGGGAATGGTGTAAGCATTTATGTTTTGTGTAGACAAAAACCATGTTACACTTTTGTTCTTGTGAAAAAAGGGATTGGATTTCGTGGAGGTAAGTTTTTTAGATTTCTTTTTAATTATGTATTATTAATTTATAAGACATTGCCTTTCTTATAGTAAAAACAATTGAATTTTGTGGAGACCAGAAATGAAGACCCATCATTTTGGAAAGTTCTCTTTCTAATGAAGAAACAACTAGTGAAGAAATTTACCCTTCTATTACTATAAGTGAATAGTAAAAGCCTTTTTTTTTTAAGGTGTATATTGTATTTACTATTTTAGCCCGAGTATTCTTATTCTACTTTCACTCATTTGTAACTTAACTATTTAGTGCACAGGATTTAAGTTTCACCGTACGGGTTCAACTTCCACTATATATATTTATCAGTGTGTGTGATCTGAGAGTAGATATCTACACCTCTTCCTACCTTTTACAAATATTTTTTTTTATTTTGTTAATTATAAGGGCATGTTAAGAATGTTAATTAAAATTACTGCAAAATTAGCTTGATAATATATAATGCTTATTTAGTCTAATAATATTTTAAGTTTGAGTCGTTTATTATATATATGGTGAATTGTAATCAAGTACCCTGATTTTTATTATAATTGCACATTTAATACCAGATTTGTCATAATTGCACTCGAATACCCTACTTTCCATTGATCACGGTTAAAGTGACGGTTGACCAAACGGTTTAGGGTAAAATAACGAGACTGCCCCTGCAAAGGAAAAAAAAATTGAAAACTCACAAACCCAGATCTAGGTTCGAACACGAACCCATAATTTTTTTAAAAAAAATTTTTAATTTTTTTTTCTTGGTGATGTGGTGGAAGAGATCTAGATCTAGACCTCTTCCATCTGTTTTTTTATTTTTTAAAAAAATATTTTAATATTATTTTATTTAAAAATATAGTTATTTTTTAAAATTAATTAAAATATAACGTGGCATGTTCTTATTGGTTAGAAATTTTTTAAAAAATGAATTTAAACGTAAAAAACCAATTTGCTCCTGAACTATTTGGTCAACCATTACTTTAACTGTGGTCAACAGAAAGTAAGGTATTCGAGTGTAATTATAATAAAATTAATATTAAACGTGTAATTATGATAAAAGTCAGGATACTTGAGTGCAATTCACCCTATATATATATATATGTATGAATAAACTATTTGAACCTACCTGTAATAATTTTTAAAATATGACTAATATAACAAGATTTTCCCTCTAATTGCCAACCAGCTATCCTCATTGAGGGGTTGGTTTCCATAGTGATGATCATTTCTGAATCCTTAAATTAAATAATATTTTCACGCGCGCGCGCATATATATATATATATATATATGATTTCCAGCTTCTTCCTAAAAATATTTTTAAAAAAATAGCTACCAATAAAATATTTAAAACAAAAACAAAATATCAATTGGTAACCGACTATAACCTGATGTATATTAATTAATAGAGGGCCAAATGATCCGATCCAGACAAGGCCGGTTACATTAATTCAGTAAATTCTTTATTATATCAGTTATCTCACATTATCATAGGAAAAATATTTCACTAACAAATTAATTTATATTTTCATGACTTGATGTATAAAGAATAAATAAGTATTATTAGTAACGAATAAATTAATTATTCATTAATAATAATAATAATTCACCACCCAATGTGATTTGGTTTATATTGCGCTTATTCAACTTGAGAATTGACCTAAGTTTGAGTTATCGTACTATATACAGTATGTCAAAATTAATGATATTAACGAGTAGCTTTTTACTGGCCCCATCAGGTCAACAGAACGTCAAAAAAGTGAGACCCTTAAGTGTTCTCGACGGGCTATTTTGAGAACCCTAGTAATTGATGTCCCACCAAAATTTCATTTGTGATGTGAAAAGAGAGAAAACGTACCCCCTCATTCACACAACTGAACGGCATCCCCTCGAACAAAAGGATTTAGTGCCTAAGAAGTTATTCCATCATCATTAAATACGCTTGTAACCCTTTAATGCTGATATCATCATAATAAATAACAAATGCACATAACATTAATTGTTGATCTCATCAAGTCACCTAATCTCTGACACACTCCTACAAGTCTTTTGATTTATTCAATAAAAGCATGGATTTTATATGTAAGGAATGGCCGAGCAATGATAATGTTCAGCCGACTACCCCACAAGTGATAGAAGCTCTCTAGCTGGACAACTCCTCCAACAAAATAACCCACTCACCTCTATAAATAGAGGTGATTTCTAAGAGCAAAAAAGGGTAAACTAGCAAAAACTTTATCCTTTTCATTCTTGACTCTTTTTCACAATAATCGTTAATTGACTTGATCGTCGGAGTATAAATAATTTAATAATCATAACGAAATTTTCTTTGATTGCAGGCTCATAGTCAATCCGTCAAGTTTGAAGTAAAACTATACTTTGATGTCCAAGAGACTTCTCGTCCCAAAGGAAAACATCTCAGTAAGTTGCATTTTAACTCTTTAAGTTGTTTTCTTCATTCCGTATTGCATGTCACTTTAACCATGTGATATAATTGTCCACCACAATTCACCAGTCAACAATAATAATCACATATGTAATAAAAACATTAACAGTTTATTACAGGTAGATCAAATGCATGTGAAAATCCTCACTGGCCAGCTTTGGTTTTGTTATCAAATATTCATTACTCGTATCAGAAGCTGTACTAGTACTACTATATGCATCAAAGTAGATATTAACAGCTGGTTTAAGATGATGAAAAAACAAAGTAAAATGTAGAGGCAAAAAGAGAAAGATGAGCTAGCCACATGATTTTTTTTTATTTTTTAAGATTCTTTTTGTTTTCTTAGAATAAAATCACAAGTTCTCTCATTTAAGTAGAGATATATATTTGAGCAACTCTAATAGAAATTGGAGCTCAAGATTTTTTTTATTTATTTAAAAAAAAAAGGAGTTTAATTGGTTCTATGAATATTTGAAATTGGTATAAACTAAAAGGAGACAAAATATAAGGGGTAATTAACACAATAATTGTGAGTTGTAAATTTAAAAATTTTCGATTTCCATTTATAGAAGATACAAAAACAAATTAATATGTATAGTTTATAAATAATTATATGTTGTTTATAGTAAAATATCAACTACCACCCACATCATTAGTAGAAGAATGGGTCAAAGTCAATATCGCATGAATGACTAAAGGAGTTAAAGACACGCTTACGGGAAACCTATGGGGGAAAGGCCCTTCAAAGAAACTTGGCGCACAAGGAATGAGCATAATGGGAAACCGGGATCTAATGAATCCAGACAAGAAGAATCATCCTATTGGAGGATGATTCGCAGGAATCCGTACAGCACGTCGTCCGCCGAGCCTAGTGTAATAGTAGCACAATTAAAGGAAAAGGACGGTTTGTCCCCTAAAAAGTCGGGCACATGGAGAGTGCACAGACAAAGAATATGATATGGGCACCTATCATTGGATGACCGTACAAGATACAGCCAATAGGGCAGAGAATGTCTCCCACGTCATAGACATCCCTCACGAGAAAGAAAGTGACGAAGGAATAAATGAGTCTGCATATAAGGAGTTGAGAAAGGTATGAATAATGTAAGTAACTTTTTAAGAGAGAAAAATAGATACGAGTGACATTAACTTTCTTCTGGCCTAACTTGACCGTCATAGTAGAATTCTAAGGAGATCCACGTTTCCTTCTTGACAATTTATTATTTTATAAAATTGTTAACCTAAGGGTGAATATTGGAGTGAAGATCACCTTATGTGTGGCGAGGCAAAATCTCGAATGTAGGGACAAGATTGAAAAACTTATCTAATTATGTTAGAATTACGTAGGCTTGAAAATTTATAGTTAGCTTAAAAAACAAGAGTGAAGATAAACGAGCAAGAGAAATCAAATAAAATTATAATTATCCTATCAATAACACAATTTTGTTTTGTTGAACTTGATTTGTTCACTACCAATTTGTGCTCCAGGGCTATCGCATATATATATATATATTAAATAGAGTAAATAACATCCAGACCTCGTGAGATTGTTCTTCTACAAACGGAAACAACTTTTGTGTTTATTAACAAAAATCTTCCCTACCATTAATTAAATTTCATCCATTTTAACAGTTAACCAGGTTTGACTGTAAAAAAAAATTAAAATACCCTCAAAATAATTTATAAAATTACCAAAATTTATTAAAGAAAAAAATAGAAAATAGTTAAGAATTTTACCGTCTAGCTCAACTATTTTTTATTCAATGAATTTTAGTAATATTATATATTACATTGGGGCATTTTAAATTTTTTTACAGTCAAACCTGATTAATCGTTAAATTGAATAAAATTTAACTAACCGTAGGAGATGTCTTTATTAATAAACCCAAATATTATTTTCATTTTTAGAAGAGCAGATCTCAAGGGATCTGAGTGTTATTTATCGCTCTTTCAAAATATATATATAACCTATTTTTAATATAACGGAACATGAACTTTAACGAAATTAATAAGTAGAATTTGACTTGAATTGAGTCGAGAAATTTTATGCCACTAGTATTATTCGATCTATAATTATGTCTATTACCATTATAAATTTGGGTACTCATGTAATGATTTGGAGAAAGATTTCAACTAAAAAGTAACATTTTTTTAATGATCTAAATAATAGCGTGAGAGACCGATCGAGAGAGCATTTTACCCATAAAAAATTGTTTTTTTTTTTAGTCACTATTTCAAAGTCTAATTTTACAGTGTTATTGTTTAGTAATTAACATATTATGTAGTATTATTTATTTAATATCGACTTATTATATTTTCAAATAGAGCTTTATATAATAAATAAAGCTGTTAATTTATTTTTAAAAGAATAAATAACTCTCAACCTATCTAAGTTTTAATGAATTACATTCAGAATTAAAATTTACAAAAACTAACACTGACCTCCCCTAATATTAAGTTTGACCGTTAAATATTATAATTGACTATCTAAAATTAATAAAAGGATAAAAATATCCTCAATTAAAAGAAAATAAATAAATCTATAAAATTGAAAAATAAAAAACTATCTTTCGATCTCCACCATTCATCTATAAATGGTGGAGATCTAAAGATGAATTTTGTCATTTTATTAATTTTAGACAGTCAACTATAATATTCAACGGTCAAACTTAATATCAAGGGAGATCCGTGTCAATTTTAATAAATTTTAATTTTGAGTGTAATTCATCAAATCTCAAAAAGGTTGAATATCATTTATTCTTTATAAAAATATTTTGTTAACAGCTTAGAGAGTAGTAGATTGTTAAATGGTACAAAAAGTATTTTTAATAATTATGATTATACAATAATTATTGCTTATTTTTCACATTTTCCTTATCTTTTGTAATATTTATTTTAGCTCCTTAAAACAATAAAGGGTGATCCGTGTCAATTTTGATAAATTTTGATTTCAAGTATAATTCTTTAAATTTTAAAAAGGTTAAATGTTATTTATTATTTATAAAAAGTTAGTGTTAACAGGTTAGAGAGTAATTGATTGTTAAAGGGTACGAAAAGTATTTTTAATAATTATGATTATACGATAATTATTGCTTATTTTTCACATTTTCCTTATTTTTTGTAATATTTTTTTTAGCTCCTTAAGACAATAAAGACTGCTGCAAGTTGATGCATGCATGTAGTTAGTCACTAAAATTTATAAAATAAAAATGAAGAAAACAAATCAAAATTATTGTACTCAGTCCAAAATTTGTCTTAATCGAGTCAAACTAATTTATTTATGATTATTAATTAAATAGTAAAATTCGAAACTTAAATTCAAAAATATCGGCTGCCGCCAATCTCCATCAAAATTCAGAAGAAAAAAAGAATAAATCATATTAAATACAATAACATGAGTGGTGTATTTTTGGTGAAAATAAAAAAGACGTAATCTGTTTGTCAGAATTTTTACTTCAACTTTTTAAGAGTCCTTTCTGTAATTGAATTTGCCTTTTCATCATTGGAATTAGGATTGGCGGCGGAGAATAGAGAGTTAATACTCTAAGGTGGGTTTATTTAATTTAATTAATTAATTAGAAGAGGTAATTGATTTATGGGGACATGCAAAACCTACTTTATGTTAAGAGGTATAAGTGCTTTTCGTAAGTTGGGAGAAATGCTTATGGCTTTTTCATGCTTTTTTAGCTTTGCAACTTTGAGGAGCAAAAACAAACAAATTAGAAGCACTTTTGTTTCGGCTTATTCGGCGGATGGTTTGAGTAACACACAAATCAAAAACACAATAATAATGTCTGATATGCAATTTAACAGAAAATTTAACATTGCTACAAGCTAGTTCAATTCTTATAATTCTATAGATATAAAGAGAAATTTGGATACACCCTATGTATATATGGTATATTTTCCGTTATAAGAGTGGCAAAATTAAGGTAAAAGTTGCACCATGCATCATATGATCCATACGAGTTTCTTTTCCTATAGAAGATGTCATTATTAAAATGATTTTTCCAAAACAATTTTCATGTTGATTCTGAAAAATTTTCTAAACAATTTAATGTGTATATTTTTTTATTGGCTAAATTAATCGGATTAGGGGTATTTTGAGTGGGATATAACTAGATCAAACACTTTGAGTATGAACTACTGTCAAGGGGTTAATGAGACCTAACAAGATTAAATATTTAAAGCATTTTCCAAATAGAAATTCCCCTAAATAAGGAAATGATCTACTCATACTTACTAATAAATAAGTAATGTGAGATTTGAACTTTTACTTCAAATATCATCGGGTGCACATTATTATTCTAATATGTTTATAAATACTCTAAAAGGGTAATTTTGTACACTTAAACCAAATACTATAAGAGTAATGTTAGACATTTTATTTTTATATCTCACGTTGATCCCAACATATGATGTGATAATTTAACTTACATCATGCGTGATAAGTGAATTTGATCACCATAAGCTGTGATACAAGATAAAATACAAATGTGATAAGTCTAGGTAACATTACTCATACTACAAGGTATTTTATGCATCAAATTAAATTTACATATATAATTAAAAGATTTAATTAATTTCATATGTAACCTAGACATGTTTGTGCCTATACCACTTTAATTAAAAAGTAATTGAAAAAAGTAGGCTATGATCTTCAACCAAGAATTTATGTTAAAAGATAGCGTATTATGCATTTAGCTTTTAAGATATCTTAACATCTAAACTACCATAATTGATTGGTGACCCAGATCCTAATCGTACACATGCATGTCACACTACTAAAGTGTGAACTTTTTGTGGTCTTGCTTTTGATTGAGCTAATTTTTGAATCTTATTTTGCATTTACACATCAAAAGCACTCCCAAATATATCATAACAATAGCCAGTACTGCTACATATTCTCACTCCAAATCTCACTTTTTTTCATCCGAACACACATGTCAGCTGAGGTGATAATTGATGAGTGAATGCACATTAATGATCATTTATCTCACTTGTTATATGAATCCAAATATTAATTATCACTTTAGTTGCTATGTGTTTTGAAATAAAAAAGATGGAATTTGGAGTGAGATGTGTAATATTACTGAACAATAGCATATTCACTACTATTTCAAATGATGTGCACCTCTTCTTCTTTCAAGTCCTATCGTGCATATTTTACAGATATATGTAGGTTTTTTTTTTTCAATATTATAAGGATAGATATCTAGACGGTATATATAGTATTTGATTCGGTAAGTCCCACATAATTGTCTTTTGATTTTGATAAAATTTCAAAGTTGTTTTAGAATTTCCTTCTATAATATTCAATTTAGTTGTAAAAAGGCGAAGAATCCGTAAATTATGACATTAACTATTCTCACATTTGTCAATAAATATATCAAGTGTGGGAAAACTCCTTTTCCTATGGTGGGAGTTACTTTTCAGACCGTATTTTTAGTGATTGATTTCGTCCGATCAAGACAGAACTATGACTCGACAAGTGTCAATTTCAAAAGAAAAAAAAATCTCTTGTTTGAGTTTTGTTTCACATTAAATCTTGAAGTTTCACATACTTTAAAGCATATCACATAACCCATGAAAAACTTAAAAGAAATAATGTAATATATGCTTTACATATAATCGATTAGAGTTTTGGATAAAATATGACGGTGTTGGTGCTCAATCTACGTGTATTTTGTCTTGGTAGGAAGAAAAACTTTGATGCATTTCCTTAATAAAGGGAAAAAGAAAGATTGAATGTATAGCAATTAAAGCACCAAATTACAATTTTAGATAATTTAATTTGCTTTTTTTGACTCACAAAGTTATTTTTTGACAAAATGCATATGTGAGAAAGCAAATTGGGGGCAAGCAGAAAAGATGGGGTTCTACACGGCCACTTGCCTTAGTGGTTAGAGGTCCAAACTTTTCAAACCACAAAGGTTCAACATTTAGTGTATGTAAATATATTTTTTCCATCATTATTTATAAAAATACAATTATATGGGTAAACCCCTCCCGTTAATGGAAGTAGTAGTTCAGGCCGTTGGTTCCTGTAGTTTTCGTCTCCCATTACTAGGAGTAGTTGGCCGAGCTGTACTTGTATGATTTAATCTCAGTTGGTTCCGATAGTTCTCTGATCCAAAAGGTGTCAGATTTAAAAAAAAAAAAATAGGGTTCCATGCATATTGGATTTATTATAAATTTTTTTTAAAAAAATTAATGAATTTTAAATGAAATAACATTTTTAAGGAGATTTCTACTTTTAACTTTAATGAGTTTTGTGATATAAATTTTAATTAATTGATAGTGGTGGTTGAAATTTTATTAATTAATTCACATAATAAATAAGACGAGATGAGATTGGTTTAATACTTTAATGGTATGCTACTCACAGTTATAATATTAAAATTATGGGTTCAAATTAAGTTTTTTTTTCTGAACTTTAAATTAATTATTCAAATTAAAACTCACGTAACAAATACCTATGTTAAAAATAATATCAATTATTGAAAGTATATTAATCCACAAAAAATCAATAATTCTAATATCAATCATAGAATCACGGACTGAAAATATATAGTAAAAGTCAATAATGAAAATTATATCATATGACAAAATTATATAATAAAATGAATACCAATGTACGATGTATCGAATCAATCACATACAAAGATGACGAATGAGAAGAAATTATAAAGATGCTAAGCCAGGCAGGAAAGGAAAGATTTTGGTTGGATAAGTGGGACCATGAGAATCAAATTATTGTATCCAATTTTCAATTTAGTTATCCAACTTGTCCATAAAGTGTCAAAAAAAACTTGTTATCTTCATGACTTTTGCGACCAATATGGACCCACTTTCATTATTTCAATTTTTTTAAAAAAATTTGAAATATATAAAATTTTGTTCGTATCATAATTGCATACATATTTATTTTATTTTTAAAAATATAGATTTCAATATAAACAAATTTTATTTGGATTTTTGCACTCATCTTTACAGAATATATCAATTTTTTTTTAAAAAAAAACTTTACACCATATTTGAAAAATAAAATTTAATTTTAAAATTATCATTCCCTTAATTAAATAATATTTATACTTTTTTTCTTATATAAAAATGTCACTTAAAAATGGCAAGTAATGCAATTGCGCTACCAATTAAATTGGAGTTGCTGTATACTTGTATGTAGTTCACTTGTCCATCTTTCCAGTGCACACAGATTGATGATATACTTTAGCAGCACTAATCAAATTGTTGTAGTGCCACAGGCCCACAAAGTTTTATATTAAAATTCAATAGCCCATTAAAACTGGACTGTATGTTGAAAATGTGCCCAATTTCCAGTTATTAATAACAGCAGAAGCCCATTTCGACTTAAATTGGGCCGATCTGCAAAAAATAGCAATAAATTGACCTTGAAGATGCATATATATTTTTCTTTAGGACCGACACCAGCTGAGTCAAGGGTTTACTGAGATCTAGTGAGATCGACTATTACAATTATATCCCGGAAAATAACTCCCACTAACTATGAATGAGAGGTCTCATCACACATTATTTATTTATTAATAATGATGAATTTAAACTCCTATTTATTATATATATAAATAAATAATATATTAACCATTTGAGATATGAATGTATTTATATCTTGAAGATGCATATTGATTTGTCAGAATACAAAATAATATATCTAACATATAATACTAAATGGTTAAAGATTTATCTTTTTATAAGCGAAAATAAAATTACTAAAAACTGACATTTACACCATTTGTCATTAGTTAGTCAAATGGACTCGACACAATGATTAAAGGGTATTGTTTGCATAATTTACTAAAATGAAAGGAAAAAAATAAGATCAATGGTCCAAAATGCTCCACGTGGCATCAGGATACAAGGAGCACTATTTAAGGGAGGAATTGTTCACAAACATCTTCAATTGGAACTCATAAGGTCAAATTTCAAGTTTAGGCTTTAGCTAGTACTTTCGTCATGCCTCCAGGGGCACTTTCGTCATGCCTCCAGGGGCGTTAGTGCAGTAGTGGTATAGGGGGTTAGCGCAGTGGTATAAGGGGTCGCTTTTAAGGGTTTAAAAAGTCATTAGTGTAGAGTTTGAATCCTACCGCTGCTGTGCGAGTTTTTAACTTACCTTATCCACGTACTGTAGACCTGAAAAGGTGGACCTAAAAGTTTTATCGTCTCTACAAGCGGGCTTGGAACGTACGAGCCTAAGATATGAGTGGTTCAAAAATAGATTTTCCTCGGATATAAAAAAAAAAAAGTACTTTCGTCATTTGATATATTAAAATTTAAAAAAATAAAAACATAATAAAATAAATTTTAATAAACTTTTTTTTAAAAATAAAATAAAAACGAATTTTTTTTAAAAAAAATAGACCTTTACCATCTATTTCTAAGTTAAAAGGTGAAAAATCATTTAAAAATTAAAAAAAAAAAAAAAAAAAGAAGGGAAAGTGAAGCAAGCTAGAGATACAGAGGCATCTCCATCATCGTCGGCGACAGAAATCCCATCTCCATCATTTTTTTTTTCTATATAAATCTCTACCTTCTATTTTAAAAATGGATGATAAAGGTTCAATTTTTTTTAGATTAACTAGAACCAAACAAACCATATTGGACTAGTGCAGCTCAGTTCATTTAGTTTGTGGGCTCACAATTAGCAAAAGCCTAAAAATATACTTTTATTGAGATTATTAAAATATATAGTTATTTTTATAATAATTTTAAAAAATGGATTTTTTAATTAGAATATAGATATATTTTATATTTCTAATTCAAAATCAATTTAATTAGTGTACTTACGCACAATATTTTATTATTCTTATAATATCTTTAAAATATATTTTTTAAACAATTTTACATAATATATTATTATATTATTATTTATTTATTTTTAATTATTGTTACCAGACAGATCCTAAAAGTATGAAATTAAATTATCTTTTTAAATAAAAATTAATAAAACGAAATGCCATCCAAATGGACAGATGTCTTGTAAATAGCGACTGGCCAACCTTAAGTTTTGAAATAGGCTCGGTTCTTGGTTCGGAAAGCCGTTGCCTCCAAATCCCTCAGCTGTATTTACCATTTTACCCTTCTTCTTCCATTCCCTTGCCCATTTCCCATTCTTCAGACAAAACGAACAGTTTTACTCTGAGAGAGTGAGTGAGAGAGAGACATCAGGGTTTTAGGCGGTCTCAGTTATGGACGGTCTCGGAGTCGTCGACACCGCTAATTGTGACATTGTTGCAGGTATACTTTATCTCAATTATTTGTTGATTTTCTTGTAATCTTTTTCATTTCCCCTAATATGAACTTGAATTTCGACTATTGATTAGGTTTATTTTTGCTCTAATTACTCAAAAATTTGGACTTGATTTCAAAACCAGTGCTTGTCAAATATCCTACGCTTTGGTTCATCCACTAGGGTTTTTTGGGTTTCAATGTCTGAGTAACTAGGGTTTTGTATATTGGATGAAGATTGTGGAGTTGAGTATATTATATACTCTGTATATTTGCTCTGAAACTGGGGGAAACAGGGAAGTAAGTGAATATCAATAACCTCGTATATGCGGTTATCTACAGCTATTTTGTCTGAATTTAGACGGGTTTCTGGTCTGCTACCTGTGAACTAGAAGATCTTAGATTTAGTTTATCCTTTTGGGTTTTTAGGTAACCAGATGGGTGGTTCGTGTTGGTATTTGAAATAACATGATGCGTCGGATTTGATAATTGTTTTGAGCTTTTAGGTGATATTTGTTGGTATTTTTGGTAATTGGATAGGGTTGGTGTTGAATGATTTGATGAGAATTTGTTCTGGGTTTTAGGTAATAAAAAAAAAGGGCAGCAATCGTCAAAGGTATCAAAAATGGGTAGTCCGCCGAGAAAAAGGCTTGCTGACATAAGCAACTTGCGGCCGTCTAAACCGTCAAACCAAGATTTAAAGCCGCTGCAGGCACTCCCATTTGCAGCAAAAGATCATATTGAGAAGCTCCACATGGTATATTTTCAGAGGGTTCAACTTCTCTCTCTTTATCCTTTGTATTCACATGTATGTTTGAATGTCTTTCTCTTAGCTCAGTGGGGTTCTGTTTCAATCTGTTTTCAAGGAAAATATGACCCTGGTGAAAGTTGTCGCGGAAAGAAAGTATATCCTCTATGATCCAGTTTGTTCAGTTTCTTTTTCTTATACATCAAATGTTGTGTTTAGTTCTCTCATTTCTTGTTTGTGGGATTTTCCCAAAAAAATTGTTTTTGGCAGTAAAATCATTGAGTTGAGTGGAATTGAGCTACAGAAGTTGAGAATCAATTTACAGAAAGTTCAGCAGCAGAATTTGCAACTTGCCCAAGCAAACAGCCAGATGTTGGCGGTATCTTTGCTTTCTCCATGTAGAGACTTTTTTTTTTTTATAAATTGAGCTTATTAGTGACTATGATACTTTGATTTGCAGGAACTTAATTCAGGTAAAGATAGGGTATGTTTTTTTTTTTCATTTCTAGGTTGCTATTTTTGTGTTTTTTCATTTTTTTTCTTGCTCTTTTGGGTTGTATAGTTTCCATGGATTGACATTTGGATCTGTTAATTTTCAGCTGAGGGCACTTCATCATGAGCTGGGATGCAAAAATGGTTTGCTTAAAGCAAGTAAAGTTTTGTTAGAGGTAAATTTTATTAGTAATCTTCTCATCATTTTACATGTGTTTCACAGTTTGCGGGCATCAGTTAAGAGGCATTGTTGACTAACTATTTCTTTTTGTATGTTGCCAGAGTAAAGCAAAGACAGTGACATGTGTTGCTTCTGGTAATCAGGTAGTCGATCAAGTCTCTTTATTAAATTTCTAAAACTATTTGTTTCAATATTGTAGTATTTACACCTTCTCTTCTGCTATTTTAAGGTAAAAGCAGACAAGTCTGACGAGGCTGGCAAAATTGTTGAAGCAGAAGATGGGAACAATAAAACTTGTAAAACCAAGAGGAGACGACAATCAAAAAACCAATGTAGCTAGCTTAGCAGATATTTTGTTCAAAATATCGGAACCTCATTGTCCATACTAATCTTTTTTCACTTTGCATGCAGCTTCGGTTTCTTCCACTGTTAGACCGATCCAAGCTGAAGAGAAGGTTGATGACAAGAGGTTTGTTCTGCAAGTTTTGACGGCTTTTTTCAACTTAAATTTTCAAATTTTATGGTTTCATTTTGAAGTTTTCATAAAAATGAAAAAACTAAGAGAAACAAATGAAACTAACATCTGATTTCCTGTTTGTTTAACAGGCGTTCTTTGAGAAGACAATCTGCTAGGTTCAAATTTGAAGAGGCTGAACCAATGGAGGACAGGTTGGCTATGCATGTTTTATTGTTTTAAGCAATTTGAATTCTTTAGTGACAGGTTTTGATTTCAGGTTATCAAAAATAGTGAAACAAAGGAAATTTACATTTGCTTTTGTGGGTTTTGCCTTTTTTTTCCTTTTCTTGACAGGCTTCCTTCGAGAAGGCAGTCAGCTAGGTTTAAATGTGAAGAACCTGAACCATTTAAGGATAGGTTTGTTGTGATGTTTTACTGTGCATTTTGATTTCTTAAGTTATGCTTTTGTTTCAAGGATTAATAATAGAAAATCTCAAGTGACAAAAGTGAACTTGAATTCGCGCAAAATTATTTAATTTTAAATCTTTAACAGGATTTGTTTGAGAAGGCGATCTGCCAGGTTAAAATCTGGAGAAACAGAACCAGTTGAAGATTTATTTGAGATACACGATGCTAAATTTCCTGTTTCTCCTCTGCGTGATGCTGTGGTGCATGAGAGTGGTTCACCATCAGATACAGCAGTTCAAGGAGAGCACAAAGAAGGAAATGATGCACTGAAAGATGAAGCTCAAGAATCTAGAAGAAGATCTACTGGAAGGCCTTTGCGACAAGCAGTTGAGAGGGTACAGTCTTACAAGGAAATTCCACTTAAGGTGAAGATGCGCAGATAGGGTGAGTCGACATTTTGCCCCATTAACCCTCTAATTTGTTAAGGAGCATGGCTGAAGAAAGTGAAGATGCACTAAAAATCTACTGCATCTTGCACGTTTGATTCTGGTTAATTGTCTCTTGGCCATCCATGATCTATTCGGGTGACTTTCCTTTTTTGGAATACATGCTGCTAAAATTCTGTAAATCCGTACCCTTGCACATCTTCTCTTTTGTTATCATTCACAGATAAGTAAGAAATGCACTTAGATTGAGTTCATTACATTGTATCTGAAAAGACTCCAACTTTAGATAAGTAAGATGCAGAAATACAAATGTTGCTACTTTGATAGATATATTAATCATTTTGCATAACAGAGATCGTCAATGAAGTAGAATGGTGGGGTTGATTTTTGGGAGAATTCTTTTACATCACTCAAAATGCTTGACATAAACATAGGTGGACGTAAAGTTTCTGTTTTTCATTGATAATCTCATCTAATCTTCTGAAATTTTGTCGAATGTTTATTCAAAATTCATGAGAATTTTCTTTCTGATTTTGCTATTATTTAAGATTCTCCTTTACAGATGAGGTGTTTAATGAAGAACTGGATTCTAGATTAGGTTAATGGGAATTTCCCCTTTAAACTTTTGGTATGGTTTTCTTCTTTTCTAAGTAAAAGTAGTATACCATCTTGTCTGAGAAACTTGGGCGGGGGCGGGTGTAGTGTCCTCTCAATTCAAATTCAAAGTATACCACGTGATGTGGGCACGATAAATCATTGAATGTCCCATGTTATAATGTGTGCACGCGTCGTTGCATTGAAGATTTTTCTATAATCAAAAACCAAGATCTCAAAAAGAATATTCGATGTCTGGTTTTAAGATAGGAAGTGACAAGACCATGATGTGGGCTCTAATTAGGTGAAAGTTTTTTTGGGATCAATGATGGGCAAAGCTAGAACAGATTCAGATCATCATCTAACAGATTGAAAAATTAGGTGTTCAATCATAGACCGATTCCATATCAAAGCGTGTTGATAAATGAAACAAGATCACCACTAATTTCGCTTCCCAATTATAAAAGTTATGGGTACACAGACAAGTTTGCGTAATTTATCAAAGATCTTGTATTCTAAAATTTAATAGAATTTATATTAACTCATAGTTTAAGTAGTTGATGTATCTCTCTGCCATCTTAGTAGTATCAGCATGTGTGTGTAGTTTTCTCTTCTAGACGTCTCTCCTAGATCTCGGTAGATTATTAATCTTGTAATTGTACTTCCTTTAAAAAAATAGAATTTCCTCTTAATTTTTTTTTTGTCAAAACCCTCTTTATTGAAAAAATATATATAAAGTATGATTTCTATATGTAGTTGATTTCACGAGAGGACCCCATTTTACATGGCCATGTTAGAGAGAATTAGCTCCATATCAATTTAAATTTGACTAATAAATTTAAAATTTTAACATTCATTTTTCTATTTCCTTACATTAAAATGTTGTTATTACCACCGTCCAATGTGGTTCGAAAAAGAAAAAGAAAATATTGTTATTTATCTTAAATTTATTTACTCTTCTTCATTATTGGATTGCAAAGAAATAAATAGACAAATTTTAATGTTATAAATTAAAATTTTAAATTTATGTATCTTAGTCGAAAAAATATCTCTATCAAGAAAATCAAAGTAAGTGAAGTCTGACCAGAAAACTCTCTGTATATATTTGAAACTTTTGATATACTAAGAAACATAAAAGGAAAAGAAATGGGACATATTGGTCCAGCAGCCATCACAATCTCACATGCAAAGAAAATAAAAGTAAGGTGACAAAAAAAGGAGACAATTTTTCACATCATTTCTATCCATACAACTTTCACACAATCGTAAAACGCGTTTTCGCATGAGCGGAGAAATAAAGAATTAATATTTATTTGGAAAAAAAAGGGTTTCTAATCACAACTTTTTTCCAAAAACAATTTTGAAATTGGTTGATCATATCATGCTCTTTTTAAAGTCTTGAATTAGATTTAGATTTTTTTACCATTTTTTCTATAGCTCAAACTTTCATTTACCAAATTTTTCCATTTTGTTTCAATCCGTACTATCATTAACGAATATTTACAGTCCTAATCATTTACTAATTAACCATTTTCTATTTTGAAATTTTCATGACATTTTGTTTTTCTTCACCTTATCTCAATCCCATTAACTGTAAACAAAGTCTCTTTTGATGTAAGTACGATTTGAACCTAAAATTTCTTATAAGATTAAACAGAGATTGGATATCTATTCCTATATAAGAGGAAAAAAAACTGTTATACACTATATAAAAAAAATCAATCAAACAAATGCTGATAAAAAGAAAAATAATTGAATATAATTCTAAGCAATTATTATAATAATAATATAAATTTGAAGTCGAGGCCCGTGTTTCACACGGTGTCCTTAAAATATATTCGTCCTCTACTGTGGGTACGTATTTTTCTCAGTATACAACTGCTTCGAGTGATTATCGTTAGATAACTCCAGCGAATTGAATGTTATCAGAACTCTATTACTCATAAACGGAAGGAATAATTTTTTTTTTTTCGAATGCTTAGTGTATAATTCTGTGTGTTTTCAAAATAATTTGATGCTAATATATAAACAATCAATGGAATGACCGTTACAAAATATTCATGACAATCAATTGTCCGTTACAAATTAAATTGTCATAATTTTCATTCATTTTCTAACAAAAACTACCTACACATGCTGATAAACGTGTATAGTATAAAATGGAGATACACAATGTGCTCTAAACTTCGAATTTGTAATAATTAAAAATAAAATAAAAAGATAATTAAAACTTGATGCGTCACTATTTTGAAAATGTTTGATGACATCATTGTTTTAAGGGATATTCCTATTTTCCTCCCTGACGATTCCATCAACGATACTTTATCCCCTTACGTTTCAGAAATAGTCATTTTTCTCTTAGAATTAGGAGAAATTGCAGCTAACCTACCTGAAGTTTGGCTTTCTACAGTTATAAACAACTTTACCAAAAATTAACAGTGAACTCCCCTCTAGATATCTTTGACCGTTAAAAACTAATGGTTAACCAAATCAAACAGTGAAAAGATGAAAATACCCCTAGAAGGATTTTTTAACGCTAATTTACGAAATTACCCTTAGAAAAAAACAAAAAAGTTGAAAATTAAAAATTATTATTTTTTTATATATTTTTTTTGTTCTTGATGGAGATTCAGATTGGATCTCCACTGTCTATCCAATCTGAATGGACGGTGGAGCTCCAATCTGGACCTCCACCAACATAAAAAAAAAAAAAAACAAAACCCAATATGGGTTGAAGAACCCAAGATGGGTTCTCCGTCGAAGAACCCGATCTGGGTTCTTCGGCAGAGAACCCAAGATGGGTTCTTCACGAAGAACCTTTCTTCAACGTTGAAGAACCTTCTTTGGGTTCTTCGTTGAAGAACGGTTCTTCGCACGGGTTCTTCGCCGAAGAACCCAAATTTGGGTTCTTATTCTTCGTTACTTTACCCTTTCACGTTTCAAAAATAGTCATTTCCCCCTAGAATTAACTTTCTATACAAAAAGCAATATGATAACAAAAAATATATGTAAAAAGTCTTAATTACCCTTAAAACATATTTACTTACCCTTTAATGCTTTAAGAGTAATTAAGTCTTTTTGCTTACTTTGTGGATGAAAAGTTAACTTTAGGGGAGAAAATGACTATTTCTGAAACGTAAGGAAGTAAAACATTATTAATTAAATCGTTAGGGAGTAAAATATGAATATTCCTTATTTTAAAGGCTGCATTTAGATTGAGAAATTGTACCATTTTATGAAAATGAAATCAGTTTCTATTCTTCTCTTGAAGTGACTGAATGTTCTTCAACTCCTAATCATTTGGTAGTGGAAATTTTCTATTTTCTTGTATACATATTGTGTTACAAATATTTGTTTTAAAGAGGGAATTTTCCCAAACTTTATTATTTTATAAATAAAAGTGAGACTCAAAATTATCATTAATTCATTATGGACGTAAACATAAAGTGTACAACTATTTAAACTATAAGTGAATATATTTAAAAATATTAAAATTGATAAATCTTAATTTAAATAGGGCAAATCAACTTAGTTGGTTGACAACTACTTATTCAATTATGTAAGAGCCTTATATGAAATCTCATTCACACCAAATTATAGCAACTTAAAATTGGAACTTGTTATATTTTAGTTATATGTATTATTATAGTTTTATAACGAAATCCATTTAAATAATGTATTGCTTGGATTTGTTTTTGAAAACGGTAAATAAAAAAAAGATATAAAATTATTTATTTATGTAATTTTAAAAAGTTGTTTTTGATTTTAAAATTTATAATTAAAAAGTTAAAAATAATAATTTATTATTTTTAAAAATAAATCCCGAACATATTTATAATGTTTTTAGTTTTTAAAAATTACTTGTACTAAACGTTACAAAACATGTTTAAATTGTTAAAATATGAATTTCATTTTTAAACATTTTAAAGAATTTGTTTTATGATTTGTTTTTTTTTTTTTTTTTGAATTGGAGGACAAAATGAAAAGAAAATCTAAACATGAGATCAGTCATGTGTCAAAATGTGATAGGACCACAAGAGACCCTACAAAAAATCTAAGAGGTTAGAAGAAAGCTACAAAACAAGAAAAGAATACAAAAGTTGAGAGCGTGAGGTGCACTATAATGTGGATTTTGGGGGTGATTTAGTAGGACCCACACGTAATTGCATGGAAATAAAATTCTCTCTCTCTATATCAAATCAAAACGGTCAGTTTTGGGGTATTGTGATGTTTGAAGCCGTTAATTGTATATACTTTTTAATAAAAAAATGATGTTGATTAATAAAAATTAAAAAAAGCAAATGAGGGTAGGTGCCCTACCAAAGGGTCCATTTGGACCCACCATTATCTCCTTTAGTGGGAATATATGTTTTTTTCCCGCCCTTTTTCCTGACCTCTCTCCTACCTTTGGATTTTTGTCAAGAATGTTTCTCAAACAACTCAACAAATTTGAAACAAAGACAACATAATTATTTGCTAAAAATTAAAAATAAAATTGGGGTGAATCAACCCAATTTGATTTTCTCTATAGAAGATTGGATTCTTTACACTTTTTAGTTACGGATGATAATCTTGACATTTAACGAATAAATAAGTACGACATGAATAAAAACAAAAATAAATTGATTTGATTTTAACTGTTTTAGTCAAAATTCGTATTAATCCAATCCATTTTGCCTATTATTCGAGTTGATCGATACTGATTTTTACACCTTTAACATACTCGCAAAAAAATAACAAACATGAATTGTTTGTCCGACTTTCCACTTGTAAGGTAATTAACTCGTGTGTGTATATATATATATAGTTGTAAGGTATGATTACTATTAAATTATATATGTAAGCATATACTTTTTTTACTTAATAATGAGAATTTCTCAATCTTTATTAGTTTTGATTATTATAATTAAATTTTAGATATATTTATCGAACGTCAACGGCATATATCATTTTGTTAATGAGAGTAATATTTGTACTAAAGTTAAGAGTCTTTGGTACAAATCTAATAAAAGAGGGAGCTTCTGGCTAATTTATATGATGAGATGAGATTTGCCTTTAAGCAAATCTTCAAGTGTCAAAAAGAAGATATATACAATATGTAGAGGCTAGCTACTTACTTATAAAGTTGTTTTATATATATATATATATATATAATTATGTTCAAATCCATCACATTTTCCTTTTCAGTAGTCAAAAAGAAAACCTAAACTTATACGCACAAAGGAAAAAAAAGTGTTTATACATCATATGCCTTTAATCATTCATCAAATGTGACCTTTTTTTTCTCTCTTAGTCTAACCCAAAAAACACTATTCCAACTTTAGAATAATGGCTATAGTTAGATTGTACTAGCAAATCATCTCATGTTTATATCAGAAACAAAAACTAAAAAGGTAAGCGTTTCCGTTTCAGTTTAAAACTGAGTTCAACAATAGTATTAAAATATGTACATTTTCTAGACTAATCAGGATTGAAAATTATAGAATTTGAATATTCTTGTTTCGAATTTTCTAATATGATTCTCACTATGTTCTCAATTTTTTCTTTTTAACCTTTTACATTGGCACGTGCATTCACACGAGTGACCTTGCAGGCTTCTGCAGCCAGTATATAGCAGAAAAGTAATGTTTTTAGCTTCCACACTTTTTTAAATGGCGATTTTTTTTTCACATTTCCTTGTTTGTCTAAATGGAAGAATCTGCTTGTATAAATGCAAAAGCACTTAGAATTTCGGCATTTACTATGCTTTTGGCTTTATTTGTTTTGGTCCAACTTCATGTCCCATAAAAAGGGCAAAAAAAGAAAAGACTAAAAATTAAAGCAAGCACCAAATTAAAGCACTTCTATAAGAAGCTGAATCATCCACCACAGGTAAAACTAACAAACACCCCTCTCACTAGGGCCTCTATTGTTAAGAGCTGTGCTAGAAATGGAAGTAGAATGCAGTGTTCTTAACTGGGGAAATTGCCATCCGGAAGAGGTAACTAAAAGCACTTCTGTATATATATATGCTCTTATACAGTTTTTTTGGGTGTTTCTCTCTTCTAATATTATGTGGAATTTGACAGGGGTTGATGGAAGAAATGAGACATTCTCTTTTGTACACAACTTTGGAGCTAGAAACAACAATTGTTTCAGCCAAGGAGGAGATTGCAAGAAGAGAATTTGAGTTGATTCATGTCAAAGACGTTTTAAATAGGACTGTCAAAGAGAGAAATGAAGCCCAAACTAAATGCCAAAAGCTCATGTTGGAGAATCTCTTACTCCAGCAGCAGTTACAAAAGCAGGAGCAGGAGCAGAAGCAGAAGCAGAAACAGAAGCAAGAAGCTGCTTTGCCCTCTAGAAGTGCTTCTAGCAGTGAAGATGAATCAAAAAGTGTTGGTGATTCCAACAAGCACTTTTCCTCTTCTGATTCTACCAAAAACTTTGCTGCATTATCTCCATTACTTTCAGATCCAATTATACTCCAAGTCCAACTACCATTACCAGAAGCACTTCCAGAAGCAGCCTTGGATAAGTTAGCAGCTGAGAAGCCACTTCCAGAGAAAGGCAAACTCTTGAAGGCAGTAATGGAAGCCGGACCGCTTCTTCAGACCCTTCTCTTGGCTGGACCACTTCCTCAATGGCAGCACCCACCTCCCCAACTTGACACCTTTGAAATACCTCCAGTGGCCATCTCTTCACCGTCACCGCGGCTTCTACACCAAGACTCTTTCAACAACAGTAATAGTACTCTCAAGAAGAGGGGTCTAGTAGAGCTCAATGAAGCCTCTGATTCTTCCCCTAACACAAAGTACCAAAAAGTTGTGCTTCATTGAAATTAACCAACAACATCTAGTCTACTACTTCCACATAATTCTCTAGTATCATCACTCTTCTGTATCAGTACTTCAATGGCTGTTCTGCATCAGTTCAGAGTTTGTAATTGTAAACTATTTTGTCTTAGAAAATGAAAGATTCTAACTTCTCTTTCATGTTTAGATGATGAAAACCTTAACAATATTTTTAATCTATGCAAAGTTGTTTGTTCTAAGTGGGGTTGAAAATTTTCCAACACTCCAATTGGATTCCATGTAAATTTATGCAATATTTGTCTTTGGTGGCTGATTGGGTGATGTAGACAAATCCCAGAATGCATCAGCAGTTGTATTGTTAAAACAATTGGTTTCGTGCTCAACATGCTTTTGGCTTTTGCTTTTTCTGGTGTAACAAAAAGTAGATTGATGATGATAAGTATGACCAAGATGAACAATTAATCATAAATCGGGAGAGAGATTTTTTTTTTCTCTCTTTCAATGAAGCATGTACATGCACCAATGCACCAACCATTCATGGTGCATCATGCATGTTTGCCATTAAAATGTAGCTTTTAGTTAGAGCTGCAATAAAGATAAAAGGGTTCATCATAATTGGATCAAATTCTAATTCTCCAGTCTCCATAGCCAATTAAATGGACTAGAGTTTGGTGATGAATGAAATCATTGAAAAATGGTTGATTTCTTCACATGGAGGAAGTCATGCTCATTTTGTTGCTTTTCCACCACTAAGGAAACATACAACAACCAAGTCAATGAAAAACACAAGAGGAATTGGAAGTGAACCGAGTTGGTCGATCATTGATGTTGCTTTTTCTGTGACTTGGGGAGTAGTAGCCCATTTTCATGGCTTGCACATGCTGATCAGCGCCAGATTAACCGGCGCGGTCCCACGCGGCAACAACCAAAGTCCTTTTTAGGAATAGGTCGGTCTACATTACACTAGTTTCTTTTCTCCCCAAGACAACTCATATTAGCACATTCCCTTGTCTCCATTCACGTTACTCATACGTATTTTTCGGTGTACGTTAGGAGTTAGACTACTCATTCTATGCGTGTCTTAAGTACCAGAAATGTTTCAACATGACACATTATGTGGTACGACAAGTCATGTTATATGACACATGTTAGGTTAACTGAATATTTATTAACTGAATAATTAACTGAAGATTCGAAGCTGAAAAATTAATTAACTGAATATTTATGGGAGATTTCAATATCGAAAAAACCATGTTAGGTTATATGTTTTGAATTGAAGCTTTTGTCCTATATGCATCATAAATCAAAGTCGAGCATCAATAACGAGAAATGGGTATTCATTTGTTTTTACTTGATGAGAGATTTCAAATCTAAGTACTTACTTCATAATTAGTTGGATTTTAATTTTTTTAATTATAAGTGGAATTTTCTTCTTAAAAAATGATCTGGCTTAGTCCATTCCTCGAAAGAAGTTTTTACGAGATCCTCATCTATCAAAATTTTTACTTCTAACTTCAGCGATCGAATAATTATTGAGTGCTCCTCTTTTCGGACAATATATTCAAAGAAACCCGCCAACAATAGATCAAATATAAATATAGCTTTAATTCAGTGTTACAAGTGAAACTAAATTACAATAAAACAACAAAAGATATAAATTATTGAAAAATTTTATGTTTATTTTTTTAATTTATAAATCTCACCCTAACATCGAAAATGTAAACCAAACCCTCAATCAGATCAGAAATTCAGATGAAGAGGACAAGAAAATAGAGAAAATTTCATTTTGAATTCTTTTTTTTTTTTTTTTGATTTCAACAACACTTCTATTACAGAAGACCAACAAGAAAGCCAGGTTCAGGATTGAACCAACAAAAATCCTCCTTAGAGGAAAAGGTAAGGGAAGCAAGAGAATGTGCCATTCCATTCCTTGAACGAGGAATGGCATGACAGTTGGAAACTCCCACAACCCTAAACAGAGCCTTGATATCAGAAACAATAGGGTCCATAAAAGAACTAGGACACGAGTTAGAAATCCTAGCCACAGCATTAGCAGCATCTAACTCAACCCACTCAATAATAAGGCTCAACTCCTTAGCCACCAGCAACCCCTCTCGCAACGCCAGCAGCTCGCCAAGCTCAGCAGGAAAGAACCCCAATAGGGGCTTAGCAGAAGCTGCAACAACCTTGCCCTGAGAATCACGCACCACAGCACCAGAACCCATCATAGAAAAGCCAAACTTCACTGCTGCATCGGTGTTCAACTTCAAGGAGCCTGCAGGAGGAGGCGACCACGAAGCAGAACAAGGCTGCCTGGGAGGCTGAGAGGGAGAGCCAAAGACCTTCTGGGTGCCCTGAAATTCACGAAGCAAAGAAAGAGACCAAGAAACCAAATCAGCATTAACCCTGGGGGATTTAGAATGAAACACGGCATTCTGATCAGACCAAATCCCCCACAGAATCATACAGAACTCCTCGAACTCTGCTCTCTTGGCCCTAACAAACACCCACAAAATCAGGTCAAAACAAGAGATATGGCGCTGCAAATTGAGGACATCCCAGAAAACAGTGGACTCCCAAATAGGGCGCACGGAGCTGCACCAAAAAAGGGCATGGGCTGAGCTTTCGGGAGCATCGCCACATCTAGAACAACACGGGTCAACCACAATCTTCCTAGAGCAAAGATTACAAAGGGACGGGATGGCATTGTGACAAACTCTCCAAATGAAGATTTTGATTTTAGGGGGAATGTTGAGATTCCAAAGTGCAAGCCACCATTTCGAATCCGGACTCGAGGAGGAACCAGAAAGGGAGAGTTTTTCCTGCGCTGCAACTCTATAACCGCTCTTCACAGAATACTCCCCAGTCTTATCAAAATGCCAGATTAAGGAATCAGCACAATCACCTAAACTCAGAGGAATTTCTAGAATAGAATCCCTATCTGCTACCACAAAGACCTGATCAAGCTTAGCCAAATCCCAAGAATGGGAAGAAGGGGAAATAAGAGATGCGACCATAAAATCCTCCACAGGAGCAATCGAGAAAGGTCTGAAAGTGGACGCCCTAGGTATCCAAGGGTCTTGAAAAGCCCTGATATCCTTACCATTACCAACCCTCCAGCGGAGACCCTTAAAAAGAAGACTCTTACCCCAAACCAAACTCCTCCAGAGATGAGAGCTCCCCTACTTCAATGTGACAGATAAGAAATCCTCCTGCCTGAAGTACTTTGCCTTAAGAACTCTAGATACCAACGAGTCTTGATTCATAACAATTCTCCAAGCCTGCTTGCCAAGAAGAGCTTGGTTAAAAAGAGATAAATCTTTAAAACCAAGCCCCCCGTGGATTTTCGAAGAGCACACCTTGTCCCTAGCGACCCAGGAAATTTTCTTATGACCATCAGAGGCCCCCCACCAAAAGCCCATAATCATGGAGCACAACTCATTACACAGAACAGAAGGCAACTGGAAGATACTCATAGTGAAGGTAGGAATAGCTTGCGCCACTGCTTTGATAAGAACTTCTTTCCCGCCCATCGAGAAGAGATTGCCTTTCCACCCTCTGATCTTACGCCAGACCCTCTCCTTAATATCACTAAAGGTTTTCCGTTTATTTTTCCCCACCATGGTTGGAAGGCTAAGATGTTTATCATGGGCTTGGGCATTAGCTAGGCCCAGGCAATTCAAGATACTAGCGCAGCAGTCATCTTCCACATTAGGGCTAAAAGTGATGTTAGACTTTTGCAGATTAATCCGCTGGCCAGAGGCTTTCTCATAGACATTAAGGATCTGTTTCAACTTCTCACAATTATTTTTTTTTTGAAAATAAATTTAATTTGAATTTTTTTTGAAAGTAAATTTAATTTGAATTTTTTTTGAAAGTAAATTTAATAGAGATAAAATAAAAGAAAAACAAAACTCTAGGATCCAATTTAATAAAACAAAAGATAAATAAAAGGAATCTAAAAGCAGAGGCAGGTCTTTTCAAAAAAAAAAAAAAAAAAAAAAAAAACACAGCAGAGGCAGGTAGTGAGAATTTGGAGAGTGACACGAAAACATGTCAATAGTATCATCGTCTCCACTTTCTCTTCTCTTCTCATCATCGTCAAAGTCCAACAGTCATCTCCATCTTCCTCCTCCTCGTCTCGCCACGCGTCCTTCATTCCTTCTACGACGCCGTTTCACTTGCAAACCGAACCCTTCCCTCACCTTCCACAGTCGCTGCTCCTCTTCATCCATGCCTATTCAACTTTCCTCTCCATCCTCTCAGGTCAATCAATGCACTTTCTATCTTAATTTACGAAGCTAAATAATTTGTTTTTTGAAAGCAAAGAAAACACTTCAATTGGATTCCACTTTCCTTAAAATGAATTTAAAGTTATTTTAATCAAATGTAGCCAAAGATAGAAAAATTTCGACTCTGTATTATTGATACTAAATCTATGCTGTTTATTGATTTTTAATTTAATTTTTTTGAAGGGTGATGGATTGCGGGATAGCTTGTTGTATTCGAGAGCGTATTGGGTTAGTGAGTCTATAATTGCCTGGAATGTGGATGTTTCTGATGCTTCCTGCTATTTATATGCTAGTCAAACTGCTTCTTTATCTGTTGCTCATGACGGAATTCGAGGTTTCAATTTCTATTTACCGTTTCCACATTGTAATGTGAAGTTTTGAATTTTTCGAATCCGGATATCGTAAGTTAACATTGACAGGATTTACATGTTTGCAGGGGAGGATGTGAGAATTGAGCTTCAGGAAGACAGTTGTGGGCTCCCAGCCAATGTCAGTTGATGAGTTGTTTGCAGGCTTCTGACCGTTATCATTTGGGTCAACTTTGATTTCTCTATATGTTTTGATGGACTGTTGACATTTTTGAGTTTTTTTCTCCAAACTTGATTTTAGGTGATTGAAAAATTTCCTCATATTCGAGATTACCAAGCTTTTAAAGTGCCTCCAGTTTCGGATGTCAAACCTCTCCTCAAATGCCAATTAGCCATTGCCATTTTCGATTGTAAGCATTTCTTATTTTTCTTTCTTTTGAATATATGCACGAGCATCAGTTTATCTCGCCTGCATATTAAGCATCTGATTAATATTAATTTAACAACCTTGACTTCAAGTTGTGATATCGCGAGTTTTGCCTGCTGTTCATTTTTTATACATTTTATTTCACATGGCATTAATTTGCATGCAAAGTAGTTTTGTGATCACTGAAGTTCTTTATCTTGATGTTATTGATTATTGTAACACTTCTACTGCAGTCTTTAACATGATATCCTGTTAATATATTGCTCCTTTCTCTTCTTTTTATACAGCTGGTGGGAAATTTACCAATGCTACTGGTTTACAGTTACCTGGTATCTTGGATGACTTATTCTCATATGACGGGCCTGTTGGTGCACTTTATGCAGAAGAAGCTGTGTCGCTTTACCTTTGGGCTCCTACTGCTCAAGTATAATTTGTTTTTCAAAATAATATTCATTACATTCTTTATGTTTTCTCAAGCCCGTGTCATTTCTGTAATCATCCATGTGATTTGTTTTTGTTTCTTATTTGTGTATGACAATAGGCAGTTTGCGCTTGCATCTATCGGGATCCATCAGGTGGGAATCCCCTAGAAATTATTCAGCTCGAGGAGATCAACGGCGTCTGGAGTGCTAAAGGACCAAAAAGTTGGGAAGGCTGTTATTATGTGTATGAAGTATCTGTCTACCATCAAAGCACGTTGTGCATTGAGAAATGCTATGCAAATGATCCGTACGCTAGAGGGTATGCTGGCTGTCTTATTTAGCCAACAATTCTCTGAAAGTAGCTAAGGTGTTTTATACTCAAAATTTGGATAACACTTCCTTCTACCATTATATAATTTCATTTTTGTATTTGATGCAATGTATCTGCGGTATCTATGATATTCGCACTTTTTCCTTGCTGGAGCAGGCTCTCATCAGATGGTAGGCGAACATTGTTGGTCAATCTTGATTCTGATACTTTAAAACCAAAAGGATGGGAAACATTGGCAGATGAGAAACCGCACCTACAATCTTTCTCTGACATAAGCATCTATGAGTTGCATATAAGGGACTTTAGGTAAAGATACAGAATCTTGTGCTTTTACGTCCTTGATCTGGCGTATCTTTGCTGCATTTCTACAAGTATTGATAAGTTTCTGAGGTACTCATTATTACATGTTTCCTAGGTAGTTTCCCAATGGTTTTTGGAGTTCATGTTTGAAGGATAGGTCTGGTAACCTTATCCAAAACAAAAAAAAAAAAAGAAGAAGAAAAGTCTGGTGTCCAGGTTTAAACTTTAAAATTGTAAACTTACAATGTGGAGTTTGCTTACTCTATTGTTTTCTTCATTTTCTCGCGACAGCATAAATTTGCTGAAAGTAGCACCTTGTTTTGGCAATCTGCAGAGTCTATTGGCTGTGTTCCTTACTATATTCTTTTTTGCAGTGTCAGCGACTACACTGTGCATCCTGACTTTCGTGGTGGTTATCTGGCCTTCACTTTGCAGGTAATTCCGTGCTTGGGAACCTTAATGCTAGAAAAAAGAAGATTATGTAGATTTTTCACCTTTGTATACTATCAACCTGTAAAGGAACCTCCTGTCCTTCAACATAGATTCCCAGAACATACATTATCCATTGGCCTTTGTTTCTTGGTGATAAGCATTCTTTTCTTTGCTTCTTTTTTTATTTTTTATTTGGTTGGTTTTCTTGATTGATGGAACATAGATTTCCCAGAACAGACATTATCTATTGGCCTTTGTTTCTTGGTGATAGCATTCTTTTCTTTGCTTCTTTTTATTTTTGTTTGGTTAGTTTTCTTGTTTGATGTAACAAAAGTCAAAGCAAAAAGGTTATCCGACTGGAAGACATTATTTTATATGATGATAACTGCAATGTAATCAATTGTTTGTTGTACTGTACAAGTTATAGCATTAGATTAAATGAACTTTCAAGTAGTTGTTAATTTTCTGAGTCTGATGATTGGCTTGTTAAGAGAGCGATAAAAGCTCTATCAGCCAAAGACTGAATGCCGGGACTGAAATTTAATCACATTTCCATAATCTACTTTTTTAATATATTGGACCTACAAATTAATATAATGATAAAATGTAGTGTGGACAATATATTTTTTTCTTTTATCAATTATCATTTTCATGTGGAACTGTTGAAAGAATAAAAGATGTTTAGATTTTGTTGACTTAATAGTAATCACATGCTATTTGAAGGACTCAGCAGGTGCACTTCATCTAAAGAAATTATCAAATGCTGGTATCACTCACGTCCATCTGCTTCCATCCTTTCAATTTGCCGGTGTTGATGATGAGAAGGAGAAGTGGAAGAGTGTAGGTAAGAGGCTTTCAGTTTAGCCTTTGATAATCTATTAATTTCGTGCCATCGTGTACCACATACAAAAGGTGTCTCATGATTATGTAAGATACTTCCATATATTGATACATTTATAAAATGTGTTGAGTGGTTATATCCTGGATTGAGCAAAAAAGGTTTACCTTTTCCATGTTAACTGTTGGAGCATTTTTAAAAATATTGATTATCTCCATTCTATTTTGGATACTTTGGTTCACTGTACATACTGATTTATGAGAAAATATGAATAACAAGTTGTGAAATGGGTACCTTATAATTAATATTCAGTTACAGATACCAAATCTCTTTGAATAAAATTATAACAAATTTGCAATCATCTTTCTGAGGATGCTGCATATGATCATTAATCTCGTACTCAATAAAACGGAATAGAACTATTTTGGTATGCCTCAAGCATGATATGCAGTAATCTTGTCAAATGAAAAATTAGGATTACATTATGTACCCAAAAAAAAAAAAAAAAAATTACGGTTACATTATTAAGAGCGCCTTCTCCTAACTTTGACCTTGACCCTTTTTTTTTTTTTCTTGATGGCATCTTTGGTCTATCTTACATCAAGGCTTTTGCAGATACCAAAGTGCTGGAAACATTACCGCCTGATTCAGCTGAGCAGCAAGCTCAAATTACGGCAATTCAAAATGATGATGGGTATAACTGGGGGTAAGCTCATAATACTGATTTGGAGTTTTTGATCGTCTCGCATATATTTACGATGCTTTCTTTCATTGTTGCCTTAAAAAGGTACAATCCTGTCCTGTGGGGGGTTCCTAAAGGAAGCTATGCAAGTAATCCAAATGGTCCTTGCCGTACAATTGAGTTCAGAAAGATGATTCAGGTCTAAGTTTTGTATTCTCCTTCTGTGACAGTGTTGAGAGTAAAACATATTTTGTGACATAAAACGTGGATTTGTTGGTGTTATAGTGTGTACGGTCAACTAAAGGGAATGCTTCATCTTTTTGTTTACCTGTAGGCACTCAACCATATTGGCCTTCGTGTAGTGTTGGATGTGGTCTATAATCATTTGCATGGAAGTGGGCCTTTTGATGAGAATTCCGTTCTTGATAAGGTCATAATCCCTTGCTGATTTCTATGTGTCAACCTATGCTTTTTGGATTGTACTTTGACTTGTGTTTGTGGGATAGCATTCTATAAATAATAACTGTCCCATCCAGTTCCATTATGTGTATATTTATCCTAAGTGGTGACGTAAATATTCTCAGTAGATTGTTCCAGGTTACTATCTGAGAAGGAACACTGATGGTTTTATTGAGCACAGTACATGTGTGAATAACACTGCTAGCGAGCACTATATGGTTGAGCGTATGATTATTGATGATCTTTTATGCTGGGCAGTAAACTACAAGGTAACTATTAAAACATATTGTGGTTTGTCTGTCCAATGATAAAGTTTTCCATGTTTGTGTATTCACAAGAACTGCTTTATTTTTTATTCTGTAATTAAGGGTACTACTTTTATAATCAGTTGATGTTTTGTTGGCTTAAAACAGTTATAGTTTTCATGCACTGTGGAGGATATTTTTCAATATTTTGGTTGGTGTCTTATTGGATAATTAATCGTTGATTTTATTATGGTTTTGGTAGGTTGACGGATTTCGATTTGACCTCATGGGTCATATAATGAAGAGGACAATGGTAGATGAATCTCTTTGACTCTTTATTTGGATTCTGCATATCAAATATTGGAAGAGTAAAGTTCAATTCTGTTCATAAGAACCTATCAAGATACCTCTGAACTGAAAAGCTACTTGTATATGTTCTGGTTATTATTATTATTATTATTTTATTAGGTTACATATCTGAACAGAATGATTGATAGAGATGAATTCTGATGCGATGACTATGGTTTGAAGTTGATATGATTTGGAGTTGTTGGTCTTAACTAGTTTAGTGTCGCGCTAGATGCTTATGTACAGGAGCCATGCAAGTAAAAATAACTTATGATCTGTGCACAGGTGAAAGCAAAAAACATGCTTCATAATCTAACAAAAGAAGTGCATGGAGTTGACGGTTCAGATATCTATATGTAAGTACAAAGTTACGATTTTCTTCTTTCGTCGTTGTTACTTTCAAAGTTTTATTCTTGCTGGATTGCAAATATGGTACTTTAGATTTTATATCTCCCCCTACCTTTCCCTTGTTTTCTTGGTTCTGACTGGGGCCAAAATTGGTATTCTACTTTATTTTTTTAGTTTCCCTGGTACTCATTTCCTATTCCTGATACATATAATTATTTTGGCTTGACAATATTTCTCTTTTTAGATATGGTGAAGGATGGGACTTTGGTGAAGTTGCTAAAAATGGACGTGGGGTTAATGCTTCACAGTTCAATATTTGTGGGACTGGAATTGGGAGGTTCTCTTTCTTCATTTAAATATATATTTTCTGACGTATTATTGTTTAGTTTCTGATTCAAAAAGAAAATATTAAAAAAGGAAAAACTGTAGAATTTCAATATTTTCTGCTTACATAATTGTCTTGTTGACAATTGAGAGGATTCTATCAAAATCAGTTGCCTTTTAGATATGGCTTCTATAGATATGCAGCTCTCTCCTTTCAGGAAAAGGCATAAAAGTGAAGTTTTTTGTTTAGAGTTGTAAAAAAATAAAGAGGAGATTTTTGTTATATTCTTTTATATTACATAAAAGAGTATTTATAGGTTTAGGACATTATACGAGTATAGAAATATCTAATATGGTTATATGTGATAAGTGCTAACAAGCTTTAAAATCTAAAACTTGTAAATGGCTTGCTAGCATAGATTACAATAGTAACCATGTATCAACCCTAACATAATCAATGTGAATTATTTTTTATTTAATAACTAATTTGGAGATTTGATTCAGTTTTAATGATCGAATTCGAGATGCAATGCTTGGTGGATCTCCATTTGGCCCTCCTCTTCAGCAGGGATTTGTAACGGGTTTGTTTCTGCAGGTATTTATTGAATTTATTTATATATTCATTTAGAATGAAATTTGCTATAACCATGAAATGATATGACAATCGCCTGAACCAACTTTTGACATGAGGCTAATGGTTTCACAGCATTAAAATATTGGGACATTAAGTACCATCAGTTCTAAAGATTTCAAGGCATTACGTTATTTTGCAGTCATCTGTTAACATGACATACAGATTGAGTTCCATTATAAATTTTGGTTGATATCTCCTTTAAGAAAAGGTTAATTTCATTTATATGCCTCATATGGTTTTCGTTAAAATCACCTTAAACCCTTTGGTTACAAAACCTCCTACCATACCCACTACCATACACCCTATTGTTGATTTCCTCTACACCTGATATGATTTTCGTGGATCACCTACCCTTTGGTTCAAAATTTGTCACATGCACCTCCTACCATACCCACTGTCATACATCCTATTGTTGAACTCGTTAGTTAACCATAATTTTGTGAGGGTATCCTAGAAAAAGTATAATGAAATAATGTATTTTTTTTTTAATGTTACCTAATTGTAAAATAAAATTAAAAACTTATTTAAAAATTAACAAAGAAAAATGATAAAAAACATTGAGGCAACTGTAGAGGAGGCCCCTCCTGCCAACATCAGAATGGGTCCCAAAGAGGCCACTTATGATGACCTCTTGTTTTCGTTTTGTTATTTTTTATTCTCTTATATTATGTTAATTTTTTTTTTCATATTCTTAGATTTTATGTTTTCTTATCTTATGTTTGTTTAGGATATAATGTTTTTCTCATGAGAAATATGAGGGTGTTATGGTCATTTTTGACAGTCAATAATGGTCAACTAACATTTTTGGGCAGGTATTGTCGGGGCCAAAATTTAAAACCCAGTTCCATGTGACTTTAACAAAATTATTAGGGGGGGTAGATGAATTGCCCAGAAAAAATAATGATAACTTCTTTTTATCGATACCATACAATTTTGGCAGCACAGGTTTCCTCTTTCTTGGGGAAAAATTGCTTCTACTGTGCATTGCTTTTTAATCATCTAGCATTTGTTTATTCTTCTTCTACAGCCTAATGGTCATGACCATGGTTCAGAAGCTGTTGAAGAGCAAATGCTTGCTGCAGCGAAGGATTACATACAGGTTTATTTTTTTCATGCATTTCCACATTGTAAATTAATAATTTCAAAATCAGATAGTGATATGACGGCAATGACCTCCACAGTTTCCATGATGTAAAATCAAATTTCCTGTCTATGACATAGGGATTTTTGAAAGAGGAAAATACGAAAAATTTATTATAATGCTTTCGATAAAAAATTCAATTCGATTTCCTGTACCTATCTTTTCTTTCAGTGAGAAAATTTATCAAATTCTGTAGCATCAGACATGAGAATGAGAGGGAACTAAAGAAAAGGAAAGGAAAAGAAAGAAGAAACAATGGTTCTGTATTTAGGCATCTAAGCCAAGCTTGCAAATTGTGTCTCAACTCTGATGCATTGCCATTGATTTCTGCTGGAGTTTGGAACTGATTAAAAAATTGCTCACATCTTCCAATTATACTAAGTTATGATATATTCCTTGGATATACAACTAAATGCAGTAATATCACATACTTAGGTTGGCTTGGCTGCAAACTTGAGGGATTTTGTGCTAACCAATTGTGAAGGGACAGAGGTAAGGAGTACTGTCATTTAACAATTGCAGTTCGGTTTTGCTGGCTGTATCTGAAACTGTATTCATTTTCTTCATTTAGAAGTTTATGGTGATGCTACAATATCGTCGATTATACTTATGAAGTTTCCTGCACTTTCTACTCCTATTGATTTTGATATTTGTTATGATGTTTTTATCAGGTAAAAGGATCAGAAGTTTTTACTTATGATGGGACTCCTGTTGCGTATGCATTATGCCCCACCGAAACAGTAAGTTTATTATTTATGATTATCTTCTTTTTTTAAAATATAATACACCTCTTATATTTGGAATGTGAAGAGTTCTTAGAGATTTGGTATTATCTCATGCTTGAGAACAATTAATCATTTATACCATCCAGTGTGCATTATACTGATTCCTGGACTTTAGCTTCTAATTTCTATTGGATAAAAAATACGTGTTGCATGATACGGCATGATGTTTCATGGCTGTTAGCATGTCTTTCTGTTTCATCTCAAACCAGGTTGTTGGGGGTTAGTTTTAAGTTACTAATAGTTTCATTGTGAGCATTCCCTGAGCCGAGTTTGGCCCTTTTCTTATTATATTGTATGCTTAAATTGAGGAAAGAATGTTATAAATTGAATAAATTGTCACAACCCAAATCCGTAAATAGGCATAAGGCCGAACTAATGAAGTAATCAAATCATAGAGGTGTAGAATGACATCTTTTCTTCAAGTCGGATAGATTGTCAATACAAAATTCATTAATAATGAATAAATGTAAGGTGGAAACTAGAAATTTCTATGACTATTTTCATCCATCTTTAGTTTTATCTTGATTACAAAATATATCAAATTTTTTTTTTTTATTTCTATGATCTATGTTTTTAGGTAAATACAAAGTGTGTATAGAATAATGCAAAAAGAATTGTTTCATATTTTTTGTCAATAATCACAGTTTTTCAATAGTATCCAAAGTTATCTCATTATTATTGAAATCTGAATATCCAAACACTTTCATATTATTATTATTCACAACTAATGTATTTAAAGGACGAAAGTGAGAATTTCAACACAATACATTCATAAAGAATATGTATTTCATCATCAGCAAAACCCACACTTGATACCACTCAAGAACACCACACATCATCAACAAGCACAAAAGTAGTTAATTAGAAGCTGGTCAACCATAAACATGTGTAAACATTACACGTGATTAGGTTTGTTTTAAATGAATGAAGTAGAAGATAACAAACTGAGAAAATAAGTCAAAAAGTGGTTGGAATCCCTAATTCAAAAAGAGTAAAAACCCGTTTTTACTATATATTCTTGTAATCCCTTTCTCTTTCTATTTCCTTTTTTCAAGTAAGTTTCCATTCTTTGAAACCTTAATTCCTATTTTAGGGCTCTACCCATATATACCTGTAATATTTATATAATACATGTAATATTTATATAACCAATGACATTGGAATGGGCTGCTTTTGGATATGTGGAGGGCTTGATGGTTGTATAAGAGGTACTTATGTTATGGGTTGAGGGTGGCCTAACTTGGGCCTAAGAACTGCTTTTGCGATATTATATGAGTGAAGGCCTAAAATAGTGATCCATTTGGAGCCTCATATTGGCAAAACGGGATTAGGATTAAGAAAAAGGAAGAAGAGAAAGACAACGGATTAGGAGGGAAGGGTGAAAATAACATACAACAAAAAAGGGGGCTTTTATTCTTTTAAGGTAGGATTCCAACATCTTTTTCATTTTCATTTTGTATTGTGGTTTTTGGTTTTGATGTGGGCACAAGAGTCAACTACGATACGTAAGACAAGATCATAGTCAAAGGGTTAACGATATGAAGTAAATGAAGGTTTCATTTCATTTAAAAGTTCTGATCTCTATTATAGAGATCCTGTTTGTTAGAATCCGTCCATCAATAGGGCTGACATCGCCATTGAGTTTTTCTATCACAATCTTTCCTTTAATCTTGTATTATTCATGTTGTTCTTGATATATAATATTATGTATTTTTGTTTTCTAGTGATGAACTAATTTATTACACTAGGGAATCCGATTTCACTTACTAATCCTAATGATATGAGATAATCATGTATGGATGTCCAAGTTGATGATTGATGATCATGTTAACAAATTATCCGAAATCCTCTCTCAAGGTAAATCGAACCTATTCAACACATACTAACACCCTATCTCTCGATGAATGCTAAATATACGAGAATGCATTAAGCATGGAAACATATTAGATCAAATAACCTACACCAATATATTTCTATTTGGTTCCTAGGTCATTGTGTCAATTTATCGAACACATGGTGGGCGTCTCCTTTCGGTACTTAATCCACCACAACAAGATATCGAATATTGGTGATCAATCAATAGACAATCAATTAAACATTAAATCAACACTCAATCATATAACTCAATTCATCCAACATTCATTAATCTCAATCAAAAGTCATAGCAAGTTATACACCAACAAAGCAAACAACATACAAAAGATAAACACACCCCCAAACATATCTCAAACATTGTCCGCAATGTTTAAAAATTCAAATAAAACGAAACAAAAACGATAAGCATGAAAGAAATGTAGCAGTACAAAATCCAAATCTAAAACAATATCAGTTTAGTAAATAAAACAAACAGAAAAATAAAACACAAATGACACAAAAACAAATCAAGCTGGTGGAGGTGGTGGTGGACTCGAAGCTCACGGAAATCTGCGGATGTAGGACTGAACAGTAAAGCCTCTCCTCTGCAAGTCGGAAGAGACAGTCTGGAGGTACTGACTCATCTCATCAATAGCTGCATCCTGTCTGTCCATCCGCTGGTCAACATGCTGCTGGAGCTCCGTCATTCGATGATCCATATGCAGCTGCATATCCATCATCTGCCCCTGAATATCCTCTAAAGCACTCAATACCTGACCCCACTGAGAACCCTCGGATGCTCCCTCAGATCGCCCCCGTGAACTGCCTGGATCAGATCCTCTCGTCCCCTTGGTGGGTACTCTGGGTGCAGCCTGGTCGTCATCATTACTGCCATAAAAGTCCTCAACCGCAGCCAATAGGTCCTCCATATCATCATCTTCATCTGCAGGCTGACGCTCCTGCTCGCCAAGTCGTGGCAGCCCTCGCCTCTTGGCCAAATCATTATAAGTTGCTCTGTTCAAATTCTGCAGAGGCGAGCGGAGGCGAGCGGAGGTACTGCTGCTCATCTGCAGCATACGCATCTATGCCATGAGAAGCACAAATGTGCGTGATCAAGCACAGAAATGGCAGCACACCTCGCAACCGACGGCTTGCATGGCATATCTCATCCCTGATCAATACCCCAACATCTAAAGCAATGCCGCTTCGGATACAGTGCACCAACCGGGCAGTCTCCATGATAAGAGTCGTGCGATGCTGGACTGGCTGCAGTGAAAAGTCAGAGAATATCTGCTAGAAAGCTGCATCTATATGAAGCTCATGATGCTTAATAGGGGCAGTGCCGTCCTGCCAAACTCGCGATCCTGACAACCGCAAACTCCCGGCTAAGTCTGAGTTATGCTCTGAGAACAATGGAAGCTCGGGGTATCCAAGACGAAGGTCTGGCTGAGGAGTGGTGCCGAAATGAGCATTGATCACTTCTGGAGTGATCCTAATCTGTACTCCTCTGACTGGAACTATGCCATAGTTCTGAAAGTGCGGCGGATACATCGCAGCATAAAACTCACAGACGATACTCTTATTCGCCCTGTTGGGCATCCGTATAAAATTACCCCAACCCTGCTGGTCAATATGGGCAGGGATAACAAATGTGGCTAACTCCTCCACAGTAATTCCTCGCTCCAAGAGAAGGGTTCTCCCCTTCTGAGCTGCCAACCGACCGTGGAATTCCGGGTTCGGGTCACCCACATTCTTCGGCTTTTCTTTATCCAGAATTTTGGCCTTTTTAGCCCCTTTTTGCTTTTGTTTGCCTTTGCCCTTTGAAGAACAGGACGCAAACCGGTCGGGATACTCTTCATTAAACCGTTTCAACCTCGGCATTGCACCACAACCCACACAATTTCCACCAACTCAACAACAGTTAACAAAAAATACGGCAACAAAACAACTTCACAACAATCCCAATAACTTCTTTCGCAAAAACAATACTATAACAAACTTCAACAACTAATTAATCCCCAACACTTCAACAATCACTACCAATCACAAAAACACCATACAAATTCAAAAAATCTCAACACACCACAAACTTCAATCTTCTAGGCACTAAATCCACTCAAAGAAATCGAAAATAGTTCTCTACAACTTAATTGAAAAAAGAGGAATCAATTACCTTGCACCTAATGTTCTTGAGAGAATTCGGAGTTGAGAGGATTTTGAATAAAATCAATCGCGAGCACTGTTGAGAGAATGAGGGTTGTCGCGCACGCAAGGGTTTCATTGTCGCGACCGCTTCATCGCGATCACAGGTCGCGCTACATGGTCGTGGTGGCTGGTTTTTTTTTTATTTTATTTTATTTTGTTTTTGTTGATTCTGATTTGATTTGGTTTGTTGTTTATTGGTTGTGAATTTTCATTTTTGCAATTGTTTTTCTTGACAGGTGCTAGGAGGAGAGTTTGTGCTTCTCACAGTGAGCACTGCGACCTGCGTTGCGACCTATGGTCGCGGTGACCCAGTAGCGTTGCTCACTGCCTCAAGAAGAAAATATTGCCAAGGTTCACAGTGAGCAACGCGATCGCCTCATCGCGACCTGTGGTCGTGGTGAGGAGGTCGCGGTGTTCACTGCCAAAGCAGTTGAGTGGTCAGCGCGAGCAGACCAACGCGACCTGTGGTCGCGGCGATGCCTCGCGCTGACCCATCACTTATTCAAACGGTGGCGTTTCGAAAAGAAAAAAAAAAAAACAGCCACCGCGACCACGTAGCGCGACCTGTGATCGCGGTGAAGCGGTCGCGACGATGAAAAGGGGGTTAAATCCCTAGCGTGCGCGACAGCCCTCATTCTCTCAACAGTTCTCGCGATTGATTTTATTCAAAATCCTCTCAACTCCGAATTCTCTCAAGAACATTGGGTGCAAGGTAATTGATTCCTCTATTTTCAATTAAGTTGCAGAGAACTATTTTCGATTTCTTTGAGTGGATTTAGTGCCAAGAAGATTGAAGTTTGTGGTGTGTTGAGATTTTTTGAATTTGTATGGTGTTTTTGTGATTGGTAGTGATTGTTGAAGTGTTGGGGATTAATTAGTTGTTGTAGTGTTGTTGAAGTTTGTTATAGTATTGTTTTTGCGATAGAAATTATTGGGATTGTTGTGAAGTTGTGAAGTTGCCGTATTTTTTGTTAACTGTTGTTGAGTTGGTGGAAATTGTGTGGGTTGTGGTGCAATGCCGAGGTTGAAACGGTTTAATGAAGAGTGTCCCGACCGGTTTGCGTCCTGTTCTTCAAAGGGCAAAGGCAAACAAAAGCAAAAAGGGGCTAAAAAGGCCAAAATTCCGGATAAAGAAAAGCCGAAGAATGTGGGTGACCCGAACCCGGAATTCCACGGTCGGTTGGCAGCTCAGAAGGGGAGAACCCTTCTCTTGGAGCGAGGAATTACTGTGGAGGAGTTAGCCACATCTATTATCCCTGCCCATATTGACCAGCAGGGTTGGGGTAATTTTATACGGATGCCCAACAGGGCGAATGAGAGTATCGTCCGTGAGTTTTATGCTGCGATGTATCCGCCACACTTTCAGAACTATGGCATAGTTCCAGTCAGAGGAGTACAGATTAGGATCACTCCAGAAGTGATCAATGCTCATTTCGGCACCACTTCTCATGGCATAGATGCGTATGCTGCAGATGAGCAGCATTACCTCCGCTCGCCTCCGCTCGCTTCTGCAGAATTTGAACAAAGCAACTTATAATGATTTGGCCAAGAGGCGAGGGCTGCCACGACTTGGCGAGCAGGAGCGTCAGCCTGCAGATGGAGATGATGATATGGAGGACCTATTGGCTGCGGTTGAGGACTTTCATGGCAGTGATGATGACGACCAGGCTGCACCCAGAGTACCCACCAAGGGGACGAGAGGATCTGATCCAGGCAGTTCACGGGGGCGATCTGAGGGAGCATCCGAGGGTTCTCAGTGGGGTCAGGTATTGGGTGCTTTAGAGGATATTCAGGGGCAGATGATGGATATGCGACTTCATATGGATCATCGGATGACGGAGCTCCAACAGCATGTTGACCAGCGGATGGACAGACAGGATGCAGCTATTGATGAGATGAGTCAGTACCTCCAGACTGTCTCTTCCGACTTGCAGAGGAGAGGCTTTACTGTTCAGTCCTACATCCACAGATTTCCGAGAGCTTCGAGTCCACCACCACCGCCACCAGCTTGATTTGTTTTTGTGTCATTTGTGTTTTATTTTTCTGTTTGTTTTATTTACTAAATTGATATTGTTTTAGATTTGGATTTTGTACTGCTACATTTCTTTCATGCTTATCGCTTTTGTTTCGTTTTATTTGAATTTTTAAACATTGCGGACAATGTTTGAGATATGTTTGGGGGTGTGTTTATCTTTTGTATGTTGTTTGCTTTGTTGGTGTATAACTTGCTATGACTTTTGATTGAGATTAATGAATGTTGGATGAATTGAGTTATATGATTGAGTGTTGATTTAATGTTTAATTGATTGTATATTGATTGATCACCAATATTCGATATCTTGTTGTGGTGGATTAAGTACCGAAAGGAGACGCCAACCACGTGTTTGATAAATTGACACAATGACCTAGGAACCAAATAGAAATATATTGGTGTAGGTTATTTGATCTAATATGTTTCCATGTTTAATGCATTCTCGTATATTTAGCATTCATCGAGAGATAGGGTGTTAGTATGTGTTGAATAGGTTCGATTTACCTTGAGAGAGGATTTCGGATAATTTGTTAACATGATCATCAATCATCAACTTGGACATCCATACATGATTATCTCATATCATTAGGATTAGTAAGTGAAATCGGATTCCCTAGTGTAATAAATTAGTTCATCACTAGAAAACAAAAATACATAATATTATATATCAAGAACAACATGAATAATACAAGATTAAAGGAAAGATTGTGATAGAAAAACTCAATGGGGCTTGACTCTCGTCGAAACCGAATCGGTAGAGCTTTTCCGTGCACGAATCTGAATCCGTAGAGCGATTGAAGTCGTCCGGAGAATCGATCCAATGGCTAGCTTCCTAGACCCTCTTCTCTCTTCATCTTCCTCCTTCTCTCTCTCTTTCTTGTCTTCTTCTCTAAAATACCCCCCAGATCCCCTTTCTCTCTCCTCACTTTCTATTAATAGAAGCACTTAGGGTTGCTGGAAATTCCTCGCCGCGATCACCACCGCGACCACTGGCTTGGTCGCGGTGCTCCCTGGATTGGCTTGAACTGCTGCACCGCGAGCTGAGGTCGCGCTGTCCAGGTCGCGATGCTCACTGCCAAGGCCTCATCATTCAGCGCGATCCCATCACCGGGACCGTTGGCTGGTCGCCATGCTCTCTGCCAAGAACCTCACTCTCACCGCGACCACCTCATCACGACCTGTGGTCGCGGTGAGCGGTCGCGCTGCTCATTGCCAGGATTCACATTTTCCACCGCGATTAGCACAGTGTGACCATAGGTCGCGATGGCCAGGTTGCAATGCTTCCTGCCAGAAAATCATGGTTTTGGACCGAAAATTCCAATCTTCGTGCGGTTCCGAGAGAAACACCTAAAACCTACAAACACTTGACAAACACATCAAAAGCACCAAAAATACTCAAGAATACCATTAAAAGATGCGGTTTAAGGGTCGTAATTATATGAAAATAAATGACCGATCAGTAGGTGGTCCGAGGAGGTTTGTAATTAATGCGATGTACTGGCGCATTAATTATGATGGCGTGGATAATAAGTGTCGTCAAGTGTAATAAATGCGGACAAGTCTTACTGATTAAGGCTTTATCCGGTGTATTTAATGTTGATTGAATAAATGCTTATTGCTGCATTTATTGTGGATGATACAATTCTTTGGGCTTCATAGATATGATTCTAGTTATTGCTAAGAAAGTTATTTCTCCAAGAAAACACCCACAACAATATCGGGTCAGTAGGGAGTATGACGTTGCTCTCGCAGTTCTATAAAGCCGGGGTGGGATGGCGAGAATTTAACTTGTCGCTGAAAGTGAGACAACACGTCTGAATTAGCAACATCTTGTTCTTCGATTAGAGAAGGATTCGTTTCCATGTGAACAGTTTGGTGAGATGATGAACCGTTCTGCGCAGAATCAGAGGATCCCTCAGAGTCGATAGCGATAAACTGGACACATGAAAAGTCAACGTTAATTGGTTTCGGTTGTTGAGAATGTCTCGCCCTATAGACCCTAAAATCATATGGTCCACCCTACGCTTCATGCGTAACAAAGTGGGGATATCCATGAAGACAAAAAATGAGATAATAAAACGAAGCAATGGAGCGAGAATACTTACCGAAAATCCAAGAAACGAAGACACCAGAAATCGCAAAGTCAAGTTCGAAAATGACCCCAAACTCAACTATTTAAAGGCAATGCCCAATGTATCTTAGCCATCCAAATCCAAATGATCGTGTAATGTCCCTAATTTTCCGTAATTGCGAAAATGCCTATAAATATTGTTGTTTGTCTGGAAAGTATATATATTCGATATATAGTGTATAAACGAATAGTGATTTTAACTAATTTAACTCCCATAAGAGATATTATTTTCATGGTGCAATTGGAGAATAATAGGCCCAATTGAATATTGGTGAAGTCAATTTGGTAATTGGATAAGTGTGAAATATTTTGGAATAATTATTAAGATGGAATGTGATTGGTAGGTTTGATAATTAAAGGATGATTGATAAATCACATGTGATTAATAGTAAATTTGTGCCATTGTAGGATTTTAAGAAGTTCAAAGGAGCAATTTGCAATTAAGGAGATATTTATAATATATATATATATATATATATATATATATATATATATATATATATATATATATGTTAGTGGATATTGGTGGAGCACCCACTAACAAAAAATCCAGAAGTCAATGTGAGAAAAAAAAAAACAGTAATAAACTTATTTCCATAAACTTGTTTATTTAACAAATATCAAAATATAAACGTAAATCATTATCGAATGTATAATTCTTTTGATAAACATATACGAAAAATCCAACAATAAGTTCCTTTAATTTCATAATTTTCCATACATCTCACTTTAGGCCTCTGATACACATCATAGGTTTACTGGACTGGATTAAGGGTTGTTCCGCACTGGAACCCAACGGGGACTACTTGCTGAATTATATACAGTCGGGTTTCCCATTTTAGCATGAAATGATATCCCTATACAGGTATCATGTCTGACATCGGACCCTACAGGGACTGCCTGACGGAAATGTCTTCACTCTAGGATCGTCCACAACGGTGGCTACACATAATCCAAAGAGTAGTATCATAATCATCAGCAATCTCAATGCAGTACTACTAAGTGAACCCAATTGACATGTCAATTTCCTATATCCGTTTCCCTATATATATATATATATATATATCAGGGCCATTTTCTAGATATTCCATAATTTTCTTAATTTGACAACTTTTCATAATTCACAAACTATATTCTGATATCATTTCTGAAATCACATACTCAGTCGTACGATTTCAGTAAATTATCACAATACGAAATTATTGAAAACAATTGTTCAAACCTTTCGTTTCCACAATAAATATATATATATATAATTATATATATATATATACACTAAAATCAATAAGTTAATCACTAAAGATTTCATATTTATTCAAAAATAAATTTCCAAACATCATTTTCAAATTGAAATCATTATAACAACATAGTTTACGAAAACTATTCAAACAATATTTTCAATAATTATTCGTTGGAAACACGAAAATTCTAAGAAATTATATATATATATATATATATCACAATCTTTCACAATCTTTCCAGAATACTCAGGAATATATTTTTCAAACAATAATCATAAAACATATTCAATAAAACAATATAATCCACTAAATCATTCAATATTCTTTTATCGAAATCATGGAAATTCAAAATAAAGTATAAACAAAATATTAATCCCAGAATATTTTTCCAGAAAATACATGTACACCAACCTGGATACCCTTTTTTTTTTCAAAACTCCTCTTCCTCCTTTCTTTCTCCCTCTTCTTTCTTTCTTCTTCCTCTTCTTCTTTTCTCCTTTTCTTCTTTCTTCTTCTTTCTTCTTCCTTCCTTCCGGCTGAATTCTTCTCCTTTTTTTTTTTTTCTCTTCTCACGATCTTCTCTGTTTCTTCTGTGTTTTGTTTTGATTTTTTTTTATTTTCTCACATTGACTTTTAGATTTTTTGTTAGTGGGTGTTCCACCAACATCCACTAACATATATATATATATATATTATAAATATCTCCTTAATTGCAAATTGCTCCTTTAAGTTTCTTAAAATCCTACAATGGCACAAATTTACTATTAATCACATGTGATTTATCAATCATCCTTTAATTATCAAACTAACCCACCAATCACATTCCATCTCAATAATTATTCCAAAAATATTTCACACTTATCCAATTACCAAATTGATTTCACCAATATTCAATTGGACCTATTATTCTCCAATTGCACTATGAAAATAATATTTCTCATGGGAGTTAAATCAGTTAAAATTACTATTCGTTTATACACTATATATCGAATATATATACTTTTCACACAAACAACAATATTTATAGGCATTTTCGCAATTACGGAAAATTAGGGACATTACAGATTGGTTATTGAAACGATACGATTTTCCAAGGTTGTAGAAAGCGCTAGGCGCTAGTCGGGCGGCGACCCACCGCCTAGCGCCTAGAAAATTAAGCGGACTGCCAGGAGTCGGCCGGTTGTCCGGCGGGAGGCAGATCGGAGTAATTTCCAAGTTAAAAATAAAATCTAAATCAATAAATTTCAAGCACAATCCAACCAAATCAATAAATTTCTAACTAAAATACCAAAGTCAATCAAATTCTAAGTTCAAATTAAATTCAATCACATCCAATAGTTCATATAGTAAACAAAATAATAAAATAACAAACATAATATGTTCATAAAGTAGTAAATTAAAAAACAAACATAAAGATAAAGTAGGGAAATTAATTTGCAACTCTAACTAGTAAGTTCATAAGCTCATAAAACAATAAAATATAAAGTAGTAAACACTAAACAAACATAAAATTTAAGTGTCAAAATCATCATGTTCTTCTCTATGATGAAGAACTGAAGGAAACCGGCGACGGGGGACGGAAGGAAACGGCGACGGCGGACGGAAGAAATGAAGAAGAAGAACTGAAGAACGAAGGTCGAAGCTGCTGATGGCGAGCGGTGAAGAACTGAAGAAGAACTCGTGCCAGGAAGAAGAAAGGAGGAAAAAAAATTAATAAAACAACCCCCAAAACGAAACGACGCCGTTTTGGGGGTTGTTTTATTAAACCCCCAAATGACGTCGTTTGGGGGTCAGATTTTTTTAAAAAAAAAACTAACCCCAAACGACGCCGTTTAGGGTTAGGTTTTTTTTTTCTTCTTCTTCTTTCCTCCACCTTCCTCGGCCGCGTAGCCTGGTTTTTTTTTTTTTCCTTCTCTCTTCTTCTTTTCTTCCTCCGCCACCACAACCAGTTTTCTTCTTCTTCTTCCTCCGCCGATGCCGACGGCCGCTTAATGGTCCGCTTTCAACCGGCGCCTCACCGCCGCTTCGGCGCCGCTTAATGACGACTTTTGCATCACTGCGATTTTCTTGAGAAAAGGGCAAGGATTAAATCCCTTCCTCAGGAGATTGCCTCAGGGATTTATGGGGTATTGTTGTGGGTATTTTCTTGGATACATAACCTAGTCAGCAATAACCTGAATAATATGATGACGTGGAACTTCTCTTATTTATTATTGCGCTCATACCCTTTTTGCATCGAGGAAGTTCTCAACGCACCTTATTGGTCCTTTCTGAACCATGAACCGAGGGGACTCTCAGTCATAGCTACCAAGCGCAAAGAATTGTCCGATTCACAATAAATGCATCAATAAGCATTTATTATCTTTTCAATCAACATTAAATGTGTCGGATAAAACCCTAATTAATAAGACATGTCAACATTTATTACGCCTGACGACACTTATGATCCATGCTACCATAATTAATGCGCCAGTATGCCGCATTAATTACAAACCTTCTCGGGCCGCTTAACAGCTGACAAAACAGTCGAATCCCACGATGCACTTGCCGAGAATCAGGTAACTCGAGGCAAAAGGAATGGGCGAGGTAATGATGATCCTCGATAAACCGTCCAACGTCGACGTCAGCGCTCTTGATGGATGGATCCTAATTTACAGGGTTTCTATAAATAGAGATTAGAAAGATTAAATAAGGTATGCTATCTCTTTGAAACGAAACTCTGTTATTTTGTTTACTTTTAATCTAACCCTATTCTCCAAAAACTGACTTGGCTATCGGAGTTTAAGTGCCGACTATAGTCCGACATTCTCTTTGATCTCAGGTGACCATCGTGGAAAGACGTGCACAGTATTGTAATTTCTCAGCCAGCCGAGGGGACTATTCACATCAAGAAGTTCTTACATTAAAAGAAAACCTTCATTTATTTTGTATCGTTGACCCTTTGACTATGATCTTGTATTACGTGTCGTAGTTGACTCCCTTGACCGCATTAGATCCTAAAATCATAGTCAACACATTTATTTTACATTTATGTTTGAATTGACTTCATTATTTTAAGGAATATTTGTAACATGTAATGTTGAAATATGTTTATAGTTGATTAGCTTCTAATCACTACTTATTGTACTTGTTGATGATGTGTGTTTGAGTAGTATAAAATGTGGGCCTTGGTGATTTGAAGAATATTCTTTTTATAGATGTATTATGTGCTGGGATTCTCACTTTGATTCTTTAAGTATAGTGGTTGTGAATGATAATGTTTAAGGGTAGTGATGGAGGTATTTAGATGTTAAGATTTTAATTGTTCAAGCGATAACTTCAGATATTTTAGAAAACTGTAATTATTTTTTACAGATTTATTTTGAAATAATTCCTTTTGCATTATAATCTAGACATACACTTTGTATAAACCTAAAGACATAGACCATGAAGTAGTTTTTGGTTGATGATGTATTTTGTATTCAAGTGGAAACTGAACTTAATTTGGATGGATAAGAATAGATCTATGATATTTCCAGTTTCCACCTTACGTTTATACACTGTTAATGAATATTGTATTATATTACATTAGTCCGGCCGTATTCCTATTGGTCATGGCATAGATGGTTTTAACATGATCATTGCGCTTTTGCATGTGATTTGCCATGAAGTCGCCAGATTTCCTAAATGGATATGAAGCTACATAATCTATTAATGTTCCTGTTTGCTCATGCTAAAATTTCCTTTTTTATTAATTTAAGTGGTTTTATGAGCAACACTATTTTTCTTGCTACATTGCTATTTGCTACTGAGGTTTACTTGCTATAATAAAGATTTCATTTTTGATAACCATTTGATTGACACTCCATTGCTTTCCAGATTAATTATGTTTCTGCTCATGACAATGAGACGCTATTTGACATTGTGATTTTGAAGGTATGCTCAATTTACTCTTACTCTTATTTGTGTGTTTATAATTTCTGATCTGATTCAGTCCACCATTTACTTGTAGACCCCAATGGACATTTCTGTTGATGAGAGATGCAGGATAAATCATTTGGCGACAAGTATAATTGCATTAGCACAGGTTTTATTTGTTCTTACTATGTATATCAGACCACATCTTCTGTTTTTCTTTATAATGTTTGTGTGGTTACTTTGGATTTGGCATTTAAAGTTATTGTAATTCATATTTACGTCCTTTTGTATAGTATCACATGTATTTTCTTTCCTTTACTGTTTTTTATTTTTTAATACCTAAATCCATGCCATTGAGAGTATTTCACTAGGCGCGGAAGAGAGCTTATTTTGGAAGTGTCTGTTATGGATGATAACAGATTTTCTGCAATTTTTATATGAGAATGAAATAAGATCTAGATGATATGATGGATATATAACTAGATATCTCATTGAATTGTAAAAGTTATCAAATAGTCCTTCAAGATTTTCCAATATGCGTGATAAATTCGTGATCTATTGAGTTCGTAGTGTTAGAGTGCTTAGATACTATTGTTGAGCCTTTTTCTTAATAGCTCAAGCTTTTGGGTTAGGTGGTTTCTAACATGGTATTATAGCTTAGTTTTTCCAGGAGTGTCTGGGTTCAGGTCCCTACATATAATTATTGTTATATGTTATCTGAACTTGTTATGTGTTTGTATTTGTGATTTAAGTCATAGATGGTCTTGCACGTGAAGGGTTGTATTAGAGTGTTTAAGTACTATTGTTGAGTTCTTTTCTAGTAGGTTAAACTTTTGGGCCTAGCGATTATTAGCTCGCTGAAAGAAGCTATTGTAAGAGAGCTTCATATCATTAGTTGGGCTTTTACCTGATAACTTAAGCTTTTGGGTCTAGTGATAATTGACATAGTATCAGAGCCTTGGTTTGACCTAGGAGTCCCGGGTTCAAGTCCTCTCACATACATTTGTTGCTGTATTTATTCTATATCTGCATCTGTATTTAGGCTTGGTACAAGTGCCAGGCTTGGTACAAGTGCCAAGCTTGTCGATCTGGCATGTGAGGAAGTGTGTTAGAAAATTTTATATCGTTAGTTTGCATCTTTACCTGATAGCTTAACCTTTTGGGTTTAGCGGTTATTGATAGCTATGACTCATTACATGCAACGTTTTGTTTGTAACCATCTCAGTAACCTTAACCATAAAGCAAGCCGTTCATCATTATTTGCAGTCTTAACATATTTCATTTTTTTTATTTTTGTGGTGATTCGTTTTTTTCTTTTTTTGACATATTTTTAGTCTACAAGGATTGATGATTTCTTTCTATTAGGGAATACCGTTTTTCCACTCTGGTGATGAGATCTTACGCTCAAAGTCTCTTGATCGTGATTCATACAATTCTGGTGACTGGTTTAATATGTATGCCGTTATTCTCATTTGAAATTTTTTTCTTAATTGGCGAAACATATTTTATATTTTGGTTAAGCAATACCCGTGTCCATGATGATACTATAACACTGTTATTACAACAGACTTGTTATTGATCATAAATTGGCATATCGGATCCTTTTATCTTAATATGTATTCACTGAGTTTATCTATTGTAAATTTCAGGATAGATTTCACTTACAATTCTAACAACTGGGGTGTTGGCCTTCCTCCAAAAGAAAAAAATGAAAAGAATTGGCCTCTGTAAGTAGCTTTTCAATCAATCATCAATAATGTGATGTTAATACAGGTTATAAATGAGTAGCATTTTTTTTTTGTTGATTATTAGGAATTTCAATGGTTTTTCCACCATTGTTATGCTCTTGGAGCGTTGGTGCAAAATCTTTCTTGATTGACTGGGTTCTGACTTCTTTCAGAATAGGACCAAGATTGGCAGATCCATCCTTCAAGCCTCAGAAAAGTCACATCCTTGCAGCCTTGGAAAATTTTTCTGTCATATTACGCATACGGTATTCTTCGCCACTATTTCGTTTGAGGACAGCGAATGCTATCCAGGTGAGAATACTGTGCTGTGAAGTTTCAAAACAATCTAATTAGGGGAACATATTCGGTTTCAATGGAAATGATACATGTTTAACAAGGAGAAGACTTGTCATGATTAGAAATCGAGACAAATACCTGTTGCCTAAGAGGCTGAGAAATCATACTTCCTTCTATAGTGTCTTCTTCGCCTTCTAATTATTTCAAGTTGGACCCTTTTCCAGACTTCAAAGGGTTCAGGTCAAGCTATGTTTTGGCACCAATTATCCATTTGGGTATGTGAAGTATATCCTAGTCTTAGGTATAGGAGTTGAGGTTGTTCCTTGTCAGGCTGATAATGGTTGGTCATATTGTCGTTGCTTTAGGATTAGAATGTGAGCTTTTGACCTTCCCAATCCAGACCCTGGCCACCTATTACTGGGACTTGTGCTACTTTTGACAAAATTCTCCCCCAAGAGTCATGTCTTACAAAATGTCCCTTTTTAACTGTATTACAAATTTCATGACTAGCTTTCGTCTTTCATATTGAACCTTTGTTGCTTCTATCAGAAAGCCTTATATCACTGAAAGTTTAAGCGTTTGGGTCTACTGGTTACTAATATGGTATCAGAGCTCGTTTTGACCCATATTCTTGGTTCACATGCATCTGTTTTTGACTTTCTGTATTTATTCTGTAATCTACATCTGCATTTGCGCTTGGTCTACATGCCAAGTTTGTTGGTCTGACACGTGAGGGGATATGTCAGCCTTATATTATTAGTTGGGCCCTTTTCTGACAGTTTAAACTTTTAGTTCTAGTGGTTACTAACAGCTTCCCAAACTGTAAATGATGACTCTCTTTGAGCACCAACAGATGAAAGTGACTGATTTGTTGATAACTGAAATAATTATTTGCTTTGCTATAGTTATCTCTTTTTTTTAATTGCTTTAAGCCTTTTTCTGTTCAGCTGGAACATATCTCTATATTTTGACCAATTATATTACCTAGTTATAGTGATATGATATGTTTTTTTCTTCTTTTTTTTCATATTTTGACCAATTATATTACCTAGTTATAGTGATATGATATGTTTTTTTTTCTTCTTTTTTACCTTTCCTTTTCAGGAACGGGTACGTTTCCATAATACTGGTCCCTCATCAGTTCCTGGTGTTATAGTGATGAGCATTGAAGATGGTCACAAAGGTGTCCCAGGGTTATCCCAACTGGATTCTAAGTGAGTCCAAAAAAATTATAATTATTTTTTTTATGCTGAACATATGATGTAAGAGTGTTCTTGTCTTTTCTCCTTTGCAGCTACTCATACATTGTGGTCATCTTCAATTCCCGTCCAACTGAGGTGTCATTTGGCAGTCTTTCACTAAAGGGAAGAAACTTTCAACTGCATCCCATACAGGTAGTTATATTTTCTAGTACAATCGTTTGGAAATTGCTTTCGGATAGAATGACTTTTAGTCAGATATCTAGAAAGTTTATAGATAATATATTTGATGTTCCATGAAATCTCCTTGTTTGGTGACTTCCAACTAACTCAACTTTTGAAAACAAATTTACTAGTAGGAGCATGTACAACTAATTTCTAGTAAGTATTTCAGATAGGTATTGTGGACAGGGACGTAGCCAGGATTTACGGACAGGGTGGGCTACGTCCCTGATAAGGTGTAACCGACGATTTTGATTCTCACTTTTCGATAATGGATAGTCGAAATTAGGTTGATACGGTCTCATATTAATATAAGCTCTTCAAACCTCATCTTGTTTATTAATGAGATATTGCCTTATTGGAATACGCACGTTCAAAATACGTAGTATTGATATGATATGGAGTATCATCGTTTTCAAATTGAGACCTTTTAGTCATGGAAGGAGACTTTAAATTTGAATTTTCAGTAATTCATGTTAAATCATCGGTGATGTATACTTTGCATTTTGAGCAACATTATCCAAGACACCTCCAGCAATCTCATTATTCACTCTTGCCTGCAACTTTATCAATTCAATGAAGTTTCCGCGATTAGTAGAATTGATGGATTCATCATTACCTTTAAAGGCACACCATTGCAATGCTAACTACTTCACAGTTTCTATTGAAGTCTTGAGAAGCAATCGATTCTGCATAACTGCTTGTGAAGATTGTTTATTTTTTATTCTTCTATCAATATGCAAAGATGAGTGTTTCAAGTTTGCCCATTGCTGTATAGCCGTATTGTGTAGTGAACGGTGATCATCACCTCCTTCATGTTTTTTCAATGGACAACTGTCTCCACAATTAACTCTCTTCCAATTGTTGAAACCCTCAATAATGAACGTGTGATATTGTGATGTACTAGTATAAAAAATATAGCATGGAAAACAATATGCACGGTCATTTTCTATGGAGTACTCAAGCCATAAGAACGTTGAAATCGACGATTTTGATTCCCACTTTCCGACAATGGATAGTGAAAAATAGGTTGACATGGTCCCATATCAATATAAACTCTTCGAACCTCCTCTTGGTTATTAATGGGATATTGCCATATTGGAATACGCTTTCCGGGATCACGTTCAAAATAAGGAGTATCGATGTGAGATGGAGTATAGTCGTTCTCAAATTTAGACCTTTTAGTCTTGGAAGGAGACTTTGGACTTGAAGTATCCATATCACTTAGAACATTTGACCTACTTGATAATTGATCATCTTTTTTATTGAAATAATGAAAGATATTTTTTCTTTTCATTATGACGTACAAAAATAATTAAATATATTTTAAAAAATCCAAAACAAAAATCACATCATATACCAAAACTATTAAATTTATAATGAAATAGGAAAAAATTATTTAGCTGAAAAATTCCTAATTTTCTAAAATTATATTCATAAAAAACTACTAACCTTTAAAAAAAACTATTAAACCATAAAAGAAGTGCATAATAACAAGAAATATTTAATTAGTATTAATTTAAATTAACAACTAACTAATCTTACAAAATTAGATACTAATAAAGTTAAGTTAACAACTAATAAAATTAGAAAAAGTAATAAACAATTAATTACTATAAAAAAAATTCTCTGTCATAAAATTATATTAATGTACAACACAATAGTCTAATTTTTGTTTTGGATTTTTAAAATATATTTAATTATTTTTGTAGGTCATAATGAAAAGAAAAAATATCTTTCATTATTTCAATAAAAAAGATGATCAATCATCAAGTAGGTCAAATGTTGTAAGTGATATGGATACTTCAAGTCCAAAGTCTCCTTCCAAGACTAAAAGGTCTAAATTTGAGAATGACTATACTCCATCTCACATCGATACTTCTTATTTTGAACGTGATCCCGGAAAGCGTATTCCAATATGGCAATATCCCATTAATAACCAAGAGGAGGTTCGAAGAGTTTATATTGATATGGGACCATGTCAACCTATTTTTCACTATCTATTGTCGGAAAGTGGGAATCAAAATCGTCGATTTCAACGTTTTTATGGCTTGAGTACTCCATAGAAAATGACCGTGCATATTGTTTTCCATGCTATATTTTTTATACTAGTACATCACAATATCACACGTTCACTATTGAGGGTTTCAACAATTGGAAGAGAGTTAATTGTGGAGACAGTTGTCCATTGAAAAAAATGAAGGAGGAGATGATCACCGTTCACTACACAATACGGCTATACATCAATGGGCAAACTTGAAAGACTTATCTTTGCATATTGACAGAAGAATAAATAAACAATCTTTACAAGCAGTTATGCAGAATTGATTACTTCTCAAGACTTCAATAAAAACTGTAAAGTCGTTAGCATTGCAATGGTGTGCCTTTAGAGGTAATGATGAATCTATCAATTCTACTAATCGCGGAAACTTTATTGAATTGATAAAGTTGCAGGCAAGAGTGAATAATGAGATTGCTGGAGTTGTCTTGGATAATGTTACTCAAAATGCAAAGTATACATCACCGATGATTCAACATGAGTTACTGAAAATTCAAATTTAAAGTCTTCTTCCAGGACTAAAAGGTCTAAATTTGAAAATGATGATACTCCATATCATATCAATACTACGTATTTTGAACGTGATCCCAGAAAGCGTATTCCAATAAGGCAATATTTCATTAATAAACAAGATGAGGTTTGACGAGCTTATATTAATATAGGACCGCATCAACCTAATTTCGACTATCTATTATCGAAAAGTGGGAATCAAAATCGTCGGTTACACCTTATCAGGGACGTAGCCCACCCCGTCCGTAAATCCTGGCTATGTCCCTGATCGGAAGTGATATCTTCCTCGATAAACCTTAACGATTTATCTAAACTTTCAATTTTTTTTGTCCAAGGTTGATGATTTTTCTATAACCATTTTTGGTGCAGGTGATGTCAGTTGATGAAGTAGTCAAATCCTCATCATACGAAACGTCCTCAGGGTGCTTCACTGTGCCGGCAAGGACAACATCTGTGTTTGCTGAGCCTCGGGAAATGTAAGAAGTGTCTGCGGTAGACATGGATTGGTGGTGCACTACCAACATTCTGGAAAATTTTCCACTGGAGGTACCATGGTTCATCGTATCCCCACCAAGCTTGGTACATGAATGTTTATCGTTATTCCAAGGATTTTGTGTAGATAGAAGAGAAGACTGGTAGGAGATTAGACTTTTTATAAGTGATTGGGTAAAAAATATATATTCGACCTTCAAATTGTTGTCACCAATGCAAATAATTAATAGTTATGTATTCTACATGAATTGTAATTTTTCTTTTTCCTTTATGCACATAAGAATTTGATACAAACAATTGATATATGAATAGTTCATCTCTACAAACATATATTTTTATTTTGTTAGGTTCCATTTTTTTCCCCCCTTATATGAACTCTTCACATAAAGAGCTGAAAGCCACATTTGAAGGAAAATGCCAACATTTCACCTGGGAAATTTTACATATCATGATACCAATACTTAATTTTAGCAGAAATTCACTCCATTCAAAAAGGTCCAATTGGTTGTACTGGGCCTTTGAGAATTTGACAAATATATGTTGGCCAATTTAAGGCCTTGCTAGTTTGATAATATTGCTTTGTACGAATAATACTAAACCTACTTGAATTTTATTGAATTATACTTGTAATTAAAGTTTATAAAAATTTACATTGAACTCTCCTGGTATTAAATTTGACCGTTAAAATGTAGGCTCGAGTCATCGTTTGTTCGTGATCTATGTTGGATCTATGATGGATTCACCATGAGTCTCTCATTTTTTTTTCTATTTCTACTTTTTTTAACGGCCAATCCTACCTTTTAACGTTAAACTAAACATTAGGGGAGTTCAATGTGAGTTTTTATAAACTTTAATTTTAAGTGTAATTAAAAAAATTTCAGGTAGGTTTATTGTTATTTATTATATTGCTTTTGTTATTTTTTGTTAATGTAGCTGTTGAAGACTTTAAAAACATGTTTTTTTTTTTTTAACTACTAAGGTCATAAGAAGAGAACATAATTTGAATTTATAATCTTATCATTGTCATGAGTTTATCACTTAACCAATCTTATATTGTCCTATTTTCTATCATTCTTATAGTAGTACCAATCACATTTATATGATAATTGTTTGATGGTGAGATAATGGTGGCCTCAGGAGCTTGAGTGTGAGTAGAATAAGAGAGTAGAATAAGATGCTAAAAAAGTAGACAAAAAGTCCTTTTCCCTTGAAAGAAAAATTATTAAAGAGACCACCCATTGTCACTAGAACCAATCACACCATAATTAATTGAAGATTTCACATTAAAAAAACACTAATTTTATTTTTGAAAACATAAATAATGATTGCTGTCAGTGTTGTAGATGTGGGTATTCCTACATATTGAACAATTAATTCATATTATAGAAAATGACTTTATGTTAGTGTCAGTATTGGTACTTTTGGTCAGCATGCATTTTTCATCTCCAAATTAATTTAAAGTAAAGAGGGAATATATATATATATATATATATATATATATATATATATATATATATATATCAGTAAATAATGTTTACTTTTTTAAAATTTATTTAATTATAAATATAATTAATTTTTGAATTTATTGATAAAGACCTTCCCTCTTATTAGTCAACTTTTGAGTTTTTTAACAAAGACTTCCACTGGTAATGTTATAATTAAGGGGAGGGGAGGTGTTTGTTAATAAACGATAAAGTTAATTTCGCTTGTAGTTGACAAAAACTCAAGGAAGGTCGATGCAATTAGCTCATATATAAAAGGACGGAATTAATATAGTGTTTAGAGTACAACAACAATATATGTATGTAAAAATTTAGTATAAGTGGGAAAAGACACAATTTTGGAATTTAGAATTATAGTAATAATACACATATTCACAAGAATAAACATTTTAAAAAATATTTAAGTCTGCAATTTTAGTGTTACTTAATAATTGCAGTGAATAAGACCTAACCATCAAACAATTACCATTTTATTTCTCTCCATGAAACAGTAGTAATAAACCATTTTTTATCCCTCTAATATGAGTTCACAAGAGTTTGGTCATTTTGGGTTCTTTTAGAATTCAAATTAACAACAAATGATATGTACAATATAACCTCTTAATTAATAATGTTTGCATTAGGGATGTAAAATAAACCCGATCTCGTAGGGATCTCGTTCCGTTTCATACGAGTCAGGATTAAACCAAAATAAATAGATTTGTGACAGAGTCAAGAGTGATTTCAAACACCCGACATAGAAGCAGCGTGGACGTGGGGTTTAGTTGTCTCAAAACATCAATAACATTAAATAAATCTTTTTCCAATACAAGAATTTAACCCCATAAATATTAAGTATATTACGAAAATATGAGATTCAACTAGACTGAATTTAAAGAGAAAAATAAATAATAATAGATTTCCATATTAAGAAAATATTTAAGTCAATCATACATATATATATTTCTTAGCAAATTATTAATTTATGGAGTGAGACTGCAAATTCTTAAATGGAAATTTCTTACATATAATATTTTATAATTTAATCAAAATTACTACTCCAGTCTCGATCGATAAAATTTATTATAAAAAATGAAATTATTAATCTATCGAGTATTAAATTGCTACATATCCTCTTATACTCGTGCATTTGCGTGGCTGAATTGTATTTAAATATTTTTTACCCAAAATAAATTTATTTTATTTTTACTAATTTAAAAGAATTTTATTTTATTTAAAAATTAATACAATATAATTTTATACTAACCAATCGTATATTAGACACAATTATTTTCTGTCTAATCTCATACTATATTAAATAAAAAATAATATTATTTTTAGTTTAATTCATAATGTATAAAATATATTATAATAATAATTTAATGTAATCTAACTTAATTCATATTGTACAAAATACATTATAGTAATACGGGAAAAAACACTAGGCACGTACTGGTAAATTCCAATGGTGTTGTTGTGCTGCTAATTTTTGAAAACTTAATGGGCATTAATAGGTTTAATGATATGAAGTAGACCCACAAAAATTAAAATTATACTGAAAGTGCACGGCTTAGTTCAAAACCTCCACGTGATTTGTCTCTCACTCTAGTTCATCTTATTAAACTCTGTCAAAATTATGTTTTATTTTTTAAACACTTTTTTTTTATAATTTTTTAAATTATGTATTAATTTCAAATTATCTATTTATTTGATAACTAAACAACATTAAACTTTTAGTTAGAAATTCTATTTCGTAAAATCTTAATCTAAAAAGATTTACTTGAAAAACTATCTTAAATACACCCTTCGTCCCGCTGTGGCAGAATTATCTTGTCTTGCTACTTATCATGGTACAAATAGTCCTTTTTTTTTTCTATTTAATGCAACTATTTATATATATATATATAAATAAAATTTAATTAACTTATTTTAAAAGTTAATTTAGTATATATATTTAAAAAAAATTAAAAAATTAATTTTTCAATTCAGTTAAAAAAAATAATGATATTTTGTTTAAAATAATAGGTATAATTTAGTTTAATTCATTTTTTTAACCAAATTTAATTTAATTTAATTTCGTTCTTGGATTTTTTTTTTTTTTACAATTGTTGTTCTTGGAATTAAGTTGAAATGAATTTATTTAATCCAAAAGTTAATCCCCTACTACACTAAATAAAAAATAATATTATTTTTAGTTTAATCTCATATTGAACCAAATACATCGACATTTTAATATAGTTATATTTATTAAATTCAATCTAATTTAATTTTATAAAATAGTTAAATCTAATCTTACATGACAAACATACTAAAGTTTTGTAACATGTAATTATCGTTAATGTTTATATATCGGTTTTTTATTTGTTATATTTTTATGGTTAATTACCAATCAAAAGTCTTACGTTTTTTACTTATAAAAAATTGGTAACAATGAGGAATCCTTATCGATGTAATTGATGGTTGTTAGAGAGTAAGGTTTGATGAGTGGAAGCATTAGGTCGGGTCGGGTCGGGTCCTTCTTTGTCTTGAGAAAGAGAGAAAAAGAGATGTTTCTTTTCTGTAATTAGTGTAGTATTAGACATGCCACACCATTGACGTTAATGGTGGCCTCTCCAACAAAAAAGAGACACAACACATTAATACAACAACTAACTCATGAGCTATTGTCATTTCAACGTTTCATTATTTTAATTTCTTTAATTTAGACAGCTTCCATTACTGATCCATAAGTCCCAAACCCAGATGGTGAAACTCAAGTCTCTCAACTTCAAATATTGAAAATTTTACTGACACTAATTTTAGAGATTTTCATAACATGGTATCGGAGCTAAGAGGTTTACGGCTTAAAATCTTTCTCTCTCTTTTCCCTTAATTTCTTATTCATTCATACGTTACACGGTAGGAAGAGCATTTAATGTGTATCCAGCATTCGTCATTTCCACATTATAGGTGAGGAGATGTATTAAACGTATCATAAAATTTATCAATTATGTTTTAAATACTATAGTTGTACACTTACGTAACAGTTTAAACTTACAAATCAGTAGTTATTGACACATGACACGCATTAAAATCGTTGAAACTTTTGTAAATTTGAGAAGATGCTAATTATTTGACTGACCATATTTATGCAACACATATAAAAATATTTATTGGGGAGTAGAAAACAAAAGCAAGCGTTACAGCATATGCCATAGCAGTTGACCCATAAAATTGATGGAGAATAATTGGATGAATTCCCTCTTCACGCATTCTCTGTTTTGTGCTTATTATTTTATTGGAGACTTTGGCTTGCTTAGTTGCAACAAACATGTTGTATATTGAGTGCCTCCCAAGCTACTAAATCTCTCTCTCTCTGTCTCTCTCTCTCTCTCACTAATGGCTGACTTGTAGACCACAAATGGTATATATTCACTAAATCACATAAAATATTGGAAGGTCGGTTCTGTATACACTGGCATGGCATATATAGTTGCTCACACACACTTGCTTTGTAGCAATCTCTTTATAGTGAAGCATCAAAAAAATTCGATCCATTATCCGTTATTATGCTATTGTTACGTTCGGTTATGCATTTCAATATCGCTAATGAGAATTTATATACTATAATTATATAAACATGTGAGTTAGCTAGTGTTTGAATTTTAAACACAAAATTTACCATCGAAGATCGATACTGGATTTTTACCATCAATACTTTATTTTCTCAAAAAAAAAAAAAAAAAAAAAACTTGAAGAGGTTCAAGGGTTGCCTATACCCCATAATTGAAGGGATAGGATACTTTGCTTACCCCAAATGCAATATCTTAGGTTGGGTTTTAAGGGCATTACGTGCCGCACACAACCTAGCAATTATCACACTTCACGCCAAGGACTTGACCTCCTTAACCCACCCATCATCCTATAAAGTTTAATATAACCCACAACCACCAAAACCATATATGGATTATCTATCATGCTTGAACATGCCATGGTCAAGTATCCATTTCATCAAATAAATTGGTGGCCAATCATGTCTTAGTCAGTAACTCGGTTGGTGGGAGTAGTAAATCAATTTAATTAAAAATTATTGCAAGTGGAACACTGTTGCTAAGTTTCTCAATTAATTGATTTTTGATTATTCATAGGTTTTCTTTTTCTTTATTTAAGTAATTTTAAGAATATGCAAAGTTTTGAGAAAAACCTAGCCCTATGTACGTTTACCACCATGTACATTTACCAACATATATGAGTAGTTTTCTCCTCTTATTGTGGGAGTAGATGTCTCTCATTATAGGAGTAAATATCAGGACTGCATGTTTAATGATTTATCTCGCCAATTAAAACTAATCATAGTTACTCTTTGTAGATATCTATGACATACATTTAATGATTGATTTTGACAGTTAAAACTAACCGTCGTTACTCGTTACCTAGTATTAATTAATATAAAGTTAAGCTTTAGGAATTTTTTTGCAACTATATATGCAATCTAGATATTTACTCTCATAATCGGGAAACATCTACTTCACATAACGGAAAAAAAACTCCCCACACATGCTGCTAAACGCGAGAAGTTAAATCTTTCAAGTATAAAAGTTTTAGGCAGTTATATCTAGTATAAAAGATTGAGGTGCAAGAAAAAGAAAGACATAAATGGAGTTTCTATTTATGCCATGTATTATTATATGTGGACAATTTGTCTTCAAATATTGTATGGTTTTGATTAATCATGCCAAGTTGCCAACATGTAGTTGAAAGAAAAGCTTTTGTTGTCATAGAAAGATCAATTATTATACATGAGTTTAAGGTGCTTAATATTGGCTTTTCAGTCTCTTTGATATTCTACATGTTTTATATTCTTTCACATATACGTATATTTCTCTCAAATTGCAATATCATACTATTAATTAAAGCAATTTTTTTTTTTTCGAATGTTTAACTTTCAAAATTGAAGCATAACAACTTATAAGTGAAGTAGTTAGTGCACTTCCTTCTTACCTCAATAGTGAGGGTTCAAGTCCTATGTGTATTTACTAGCATATGTACGTAGTTTTCTCTCCTTATTGTGAGAATAGATGTCTCCCGTTATGAAATTAGATATTTGATCTTGGCAGATTCCGACAATTGTTAATCTTGTAATTCTACTCTTAAAAAAATAAATTCAAAATGCCATTATTTTATATGTAGCAAACCATAGACTTTTTCATGGCTTGTAAGTTGTGACATCAAAATTAGAATTGAATCAAACAAAGTCTTTCAGTTGACATCAACTATATATATGCCAACTTAAACTAAAAAAATTGACTTCAAAAAAAAAAAAAAAAAAAAAAGAAACCTAAAAAATCCTAATTAAAAATGTTAGTTGATTTTAGCCAAGTCTTTTTTTAACTCTTTAGGTCTTTAAATTCCATTAAATTACAAAATTTATAATTTGTTTCATAATACTAAATGGTTAGACCTTCAACTTGGTTGCATCATTATAAACAATATTCATAAAGTTTCCATGTGCTTCCTATCTCATTAAATTTAAAAATTAGTTCAATGATTTATCTACTGTAAACAAAATTTTAAAAAAAATTATAAGAATCAGAAAAAAAAAAGGAGTGAAATATAAGAAAAATGAAAAAGAAAAAAATAGTTATTTAAAATAAAGTTAGTGTCCTTACTAGTTTTCTTTTTCCAATTTTCTTATATTTCACCACTTTTTTAATGTTCATATACTTAAAAAAAAACCAATTATAAGTAAATATTATTATTTTATTATTTAAAAAATATTTTATATATATTATGGAGTAGACGTTTCCCGTTATGAGACTAGATATCCGGATCACGTTTTAACTCTTTTAAAAAAAAATTACTATTAAATATTGAGATAAAAACCCAAATAGTATTAAGCTATAACAAAATTTTATTATTAGAGTGTGATTTATAATTATATGTATATAATATGCTTTGGGCACAATTCAAATTATATCCAAACCCTAATCATTGGGTTGAGCACTAATTATTTAAAAATGAAGTAGACTTGTTTAGTGGGCAATTACTAATTGCAAATACAAATTAAGAAATTAATAGTAAATCTACAAGAGATCATACATATAACAATCGGGTCAACAGCACATGAAGTGATTGATTAGAAATTAATTGTATACTTAATAATAATGGATTATGTAATACTCACAAAGATACTTATCCATATTTTTAATATATAATATTTTTCAATTTATTTAGGTTCGGTGATTGAGAAGCAAAAACAATCTACACACACCTCACTTTCAATCGTAGGTGCACGGATACCTGTGCAACTTACTCTTTTGTGCACCACGTGTAAATCTGAAGAAACAGGAAACAATATTCACTCGTGTAATTCTAGTTTTATGAAATGTTTTTTCAGTGATTCTTTTAAAGCGTACAAATGTGTGAGATTAACCGTTAAACATGCGGTCTGAATATATAATTTTATAAAATAAAATATTATATAAAATTAAAGCAATAATTAAATTTAATAATACTTTTATATCATACAACAAAAAATTATAGTATATCGGTATCTAATATTATACTATAAAAATGTGATAAATAGTTATATTGAAAGTTGGTTTTTGAAATCCACATCAATTGAGTACAGGGTCTATCGTTACCTGACGAGATCAAATACTACAACGACCTAAAATGTAACTCTCACTACACGAAGAAGTCTCCCCACATTTTACGATTTAATGGACAAAAAAAAAAAAACTCAAATCCAAATTATAAAAGTGAATGAGGAGATATTCTGTGACTTTACTACTAATAAGATGTTTACCATTTTATAAAGTTAAAGATTCATAACAAATTTGTTTTCTATATACAATTTTGATAACATTATTTTTAAAACATCCAAAAAAAAAAATAATACCTGAAATAGAAGTTAAGAGATGTAGATGAGACAGTAAAAAGAAAAAGAAAAAGAAAAAAGAAGAAAGCACAAGAAATGCATGGAATGGGAAGTGAAGGAAGCATGAGTAGAGAATGATATGATAGAATAAAAAAGCAAGGGAGGGGAGGAGGAGCACCGCAGATTCCGTGTGGATCCAGCCTTGCACTCCAATCATCTCTATCACTATAGTACACTTCCTCATTCGTTGAGCCTAAGTTTTCTTCTTTTTATTTATTATTTATTTTATATATTTTATATATATATATATATATATAATACGTAACATTAATACTAATAATTACATATTAATTTTAATTTAATTATCTCATCTGTCAGTACTGCTTCTTCTTCAATCCCCTCCCACGCGCCTTTACCTTGTTCTTCTGCTTCTCCTCTAATTGGTGCTTCCACTTTCTATGCTAAAATGTTGTATAAATGTAAATTAGGCCAACCTCATGTAGATACTAATAGGATACAACACCTATTTATATTATTTGTATCAACTTGAATTCAACCAGTCTAATTAATAATATTAATACAATATTAACGAACTAAATTTGTTTCGTGTTCGTAACGTATTCATATATATCGAAATTAATAATACTAACTAATTTAAAATCTCTGTATGAAAGAAAGTTAAAAATGAATGAGTTTGTGAGATATTAACATGAGTTATGGTACTTGTGAATGTAGTGGCCCACTTTTGGGTGAAGAGAAAATGTAGGTACCGTACAATAAAACCCATATTATGTGATAGATAGATTTAGTAAGATAAGATAGAGAACTAAGAATAGGAGTGTGATGACACGCGCCAGTGGTGGTGGTGGTGGTGGGAGGGGGCAGGAAGAGAGGGGGGTGAGAGAGCAATGCTGAAATCGTGCAACCAAGCTTTATATTGTATTTGTGTGTTTGTGTTAAAAAGATAGAGAGAGAGAGAGAGAGAGAGAGAGAGAGAGAGAGTGGTTGTTTTTTTGGGTTCTATATCGTGAAGAAGTGCGTTGGCAAAGTGTGAGAAAGAGAGTGTGAAACGGACTTTACGTTTAACACCCTCCTCTAAATGTTTTACTGAATTTCTCTCTCTAAATTTGCATATTTTCAGTTACATTTTGTTTGTTTTTGGTCTTCTGTTTCTTTGTTGTCTTTTAATTTTACCCCAACTAAGTTCTATATTTGAAATTTCTAAACTCAAAGAACCAAAGATTGACGGACTAATTTTCACACTTTACTGTTCTATTGGGGGAGGGGGGGTGTCCTTTTTGACTGCAAAAACTGACCTTCAAATTATTTGTATATATCACCAATACAAAAATCATTCTTTTTTATAAATATATACAAACCCCACTCCCTTTTCTTGCTTCCTCTCTACCCCTTCAATCTCTTTCTTTCTCTCTCTCTCTGTCTCTTTTCTTTTGTGGTGGGTGGTGGAGGAGAAGCCATGGAAGCGATTGCTGCTGTAGAGGAAGTGTCGATGAGGTCTTCTAGAGACCAATCCCAAATCGTAAAAGGCAAGAGGACCAAGAGACAAAGGCCACAATCTCCAATTCCTTTTGTTGTTTCCACTAATAATTCAACAACTGGTGGTGGTGGTGGGTTTGATTCTACGAACATTAAATATGAGCATAAGAGTAGTGATAACAACTTATCCCCGGCAAGTTCAGCCGAATACATGGACAGCACCGAGGAAGATGAAGACATGGCCAATTGCCTTATTCTTCTTGCTCAATGTCAATCCAGAGGTTCGCCGAAACAACAACAACAACAGCAACAGCAGCAGCAACAACAACGACAGCCAGATGATGATATCGCAATTCAAAACAAATTCAATAGTAGAAGATTTCTTGAAGCACCCTCTTCAGGGAACGGCAAGGCCGGGTACTATGTTTACGAGTGCAAGACTTGTAACCGGACATTTCCATCGTTTCAAGCTCTTGGTGGTCATAGGGCTAGTCACAAAAAACCAAAGGCGGCCATGAACGACGAGAGAAGATCCAACTTCATCGTTTCTTCCGACGAAGAAGAAGGGAATTTCAAGAACGTCTTTCAATTGAGTCATATCAATAATAATATTAATATTAATAATAATAATAGAGGTAATCTGTATAGCAGCAGCAACAACAACAAGAGTGGAAAGGTTCACGAGTGCTCGATTTGTGGGGCGGAGTTCACCTCAGGACAAGCCTTAGGCGGCCACATGCGGCGGCATAGAGCGCCTGTTGGGACTAATACCACCTTGTCACTAACACCAATGGCCTCCTCCTCTGAGGAGCCCAAGAAACCAAGAAATGTTTTATCTTTAGACTTGGATCTCAATCTTCCGGCACCAGAAGATGATCACAGAGAATCAAAACTGCCCTTTGCTTCCAAGCAACAAGCACAACAACAACAGCAGCAGCAGCAGCAGCAGCAACAACAACAAAAAAAATCAGCTCTTGTCTTCTCCGCTCCCACTTTGGTGGATTGTCACTACTGAAAAAAAGAAAGGTTACAAGTTTTCTTTCTTTCTTTTTTTTTTCTTTTTCTTTTTCTTCACAAATTCTTCCACGAACTGATTCAAAGGTTGAATTATTTGATCGATGTTGATAATTTTACCATGAATATTGTAATTTGATTTTTCTTTTACTGGACAAAATTTATAAGATTCTTTCCATTCTTTTGACAAAATATGTCATGTTTCACGATCATCAATTGTGATTACTGTTGATGGAAATTCTTTGATAAAAGCATGAAATGAATATTTTCTTTTTCTTTTCTTTTCAATATATATGTTTTGTTCTGTTTTTAGTGTAAAACGTGCAACAAACACTTGGAGAGGGAGGAGGACAGTACAGAGAATTCAATTTTTCTTGTGTTTTTCACCAGAATCCCAGCCAAAATAAATATAAAAAAATTCCATGATTTGTGACTTTTTTTCGTTGTTTCATTTACAATACAAGAATGTGGCAGCCTCTGTTTCTCTTTCTCTCTCTAAAATGAGTTAGTGACAAGAATAGAATAAAAGGCCAGTAATTGAGTAACTGGACTTCTCATATGAAATCCACCTCTTGTCCTGTTTTGCCCTTGATTTAGTCTTATACCTTTTTAAAAAACAGGCACCTACTTGGCTATTTTTGTTCTTTTCTTTTCTAGGTCCACTTTCTCTTTGTTAGTTACTGGCCTACTCACTACAACACCCAATCAAAAATGTGGAATTTATCCACTACTTTATGGAGCACCATAGTTGAGAATATGAGTTTTAATTATCTGTGGTTGATTACTGCATGTTTTATGTATGTGCTTCAATTAAGTTTACATCATCATCATCATTATATCCATCTTAATTGAACAGTTGGTGATAAGTTTAATTAAAGTTGTGTAAAAGCTGATTTCAGTTATCAGAAATAATTAAGCAATGAATTACTATTGATTGTTGTAGGCCATAAGCCACTGTGTCTAACTTCAACTGCTGTTTTAAGTCCATAAATTCATGGAAATTGCACTTTGCTTTAACTTTGGAAGAAGTATTTGATTAGCTTTTTGTGAAAAAAAAAAAAAACCATATTTAGTAGATTAGAAAAACATTTAAAAAAAGGTTACTTTCATTGTTTTTTGTGATTTTCAATTTACAATTCAATTTCTTTTTATACTTTTTTTTTTCTAACAGCACTCCATCTTAAAAAAATTAAATTATAAAATGGAGAAATTACGCTGAACCTACCTGAGGTTTGCAATTCTACAGTTAGAAATAACTTTATCAAAAATTGACAGCAAACCCCGCTCCAGTTAAGTTTGACCGTTAAAAATTGACAGTTGACCAACTGGAACAGTGAAAAGACGAAAATACCCCTAGAAAAAGACAAGGTCAGGGGTATTTTTGTCTTTTTAGATTTTTTAAATTTAATTTTATTAAATAATAATTAAAAAAATTAAGAAAAAATCTCATCCCTCCATCTTTAAAATAACGGACGGTTAAGATTTATTTAAAAAATTAAAATAATAATAATAATAAAATTAATTAAAAATAAAAAATTAATTATAATTATATAAATCTATTTTTCAGATTGAATCTCAATCGTCCATCAAGATTAGTGGACGGTGGAGATCCAATCTAAAAAATAGATCTCAAAAAAAAAAAAAAAAAAATTTTGAAAACGAAGAACCCAGAAACCCATCTCTCTGGGTTCTTCGTTTTCAACGAAGAAGAAGAACCCAATCTGGGTTCTTCGCCGAAGAACCCATCTGGGTTCTTCGGCGAACCACAGAACCCAGATTAGAGGGAATTAGAAAAAAAAAAAAAAATTTGAAGAACCCAGTTTCTGGGTTTCTTCGAACGAACCCAGAAGGGTTCGATTCGAATCGAACCCTTCTGGGTTCTTCGAAGAACCCAAAAACTGGGTTCTTTGAAGAACCCTTCTGGGTTCGTCGAACGAACGAACCCAGAAGGGTTCGAATTAGAAAAAAAAAAAAGAAATTGAAGAACCCAGAAACTGGGTTCTTCGAAGAACCCTTCCGGGTTCTTTTCGAAGAACCCTTCTGGAGAAGGGTTCTTCGAATGAACCCAGAAGGGTTCGAATTAGTAAAAAAAAAAAAAAATTAAAATTTTTTTTTTTTTGAAGAACCCAGAATTCGTTTTCAAAATTTATATATATTTTTTTTCTTTTTGAGATCTATTTTTTAGATTGGATCTCCACCGTCTACTAATCTTGATGGACGATTGAGATTCAATCTGAAAAATAAATTTATATAATTATAATTAATTTTTTATTTTTAATTAATTTTATTATTATTATTATTTTAATTTTTTAAATAAATCTTAACCGTCCGTTATTTTAAAGATGGAGGGATGAGATTTTTTCTTAATTTTTTTAATTATTATTTAATAAAATTAAATTTAAAAAATCTAAAAAGACAAAAATACCCTTGACCTTGTCTTTTTCTAGGGGCATTTTCGTCTTTTCACTGTTCAAGTTGGTCAACTGTCAATTTTTAACGGTCAAACTTAACTGGAGGGGGGTTTGCTGTCAATTTTTGATAAAGTTGTTTCTAACTGTAGAATTGCAAACCTCAGGTAGGTTCAGCGTAAAAACACTTGATTTTATCCAAGATTACCCTTTTATCAAACCAACCCCCACTTTACCCTTGACCGTAATCAAACCCAGCTCAAGCTGTCTTTCCCTAAATTTGTTGACGACGATCGCACTAGATGGATCGACAAGGCAGAATAATTTTTCAATTTCAAGAATATCGCACCGCACTAAAAGGTTCAGTTAACCTCTTTTCATCTCGAAGGTATTGCCCTTTAGTGGCACCAATGGCTAAACAAATCCAAGGGACTCTTGACTTGGGCTGAATTTACTACGATCATCCTCCACCATTTCGGACCAATGGATTATAATGACCTGTTCGAAGCTTTGACTTGACTTAAACAAGTCTCTATAGTCGAAGCTTATGAAGAAGCGTTTGAAAAACTCACAGCGTATTAATGATTTATCTGAAAATTATGTAGTTGGATGTTTTATTGCAGGATTCAAAGATGATATCTACCTGGATGTCAAAGTAAAAAAATCGAAAACCTTGTCAGACACCATCAGAGTAGCCCGCTTGATTGAGGAACATAACCTATTATAGAAAAAAGGCAGCATCCCTTTTCGTACTTAAGCATTCGCAACTGCTCAGCAATATTCCCACAATACTCGACAAGTCTATTAAGCCATTCGCCAACCCAAAAAACAAGCCAAGGTTCCACTGACCCCTCAGTTCCATTCAAATGGATCACCAGTCAAGAAGCTAGAGAGTGTAGAGAGAACGCTCATGTTACTACTGTGATGAGAAATATATACCTAGACATCGCTGCTAGCAGCTGCAACTCTTAATGATCGAGGATTTCTCACATTCTGATTATTTCCTGGTCGATGAATCCCAATTCGAGTCAGCTCCAGCCGAACCAATATCCCAGATTCATCCTTTCGAACAAGGATAATTTCGGTGTAGGGGGAGGGGAGAAAGATATGTGCATGCCACCTAGAAAGACTTAGTCAATGTTACTGAGTAATTAGTGGAGTTAATGCTTTAGTTAACGTCTCATCATGCATAAGTTTAGGACCTATTTCCTTTATTTTTACATTGTTTTATTATGGGATTATGTTCCCTTTATTTTAGCAGTAGTGGTTGTTGGATTAGTCTCAGCTTAAGCTTACAAATAGCCAGCGAATTTCAATTAAATGGTATTCAAATTAAAATCAAATACCTTGTCTTCCTCATCTCTCTCTTCTATCTAGTCTTGTTAATAACAGGTGCTTATTATTCTCTCAAGTACCCGAAAGAAGATCCACAACAAACTCGCCTCTCCTACTTTGGTAATGCACATCTCTTAGCAAAAAGACAAATTCAATAATTCTTTTTTATACCTCTTCTTGCGACTAAGAGTTTTTCTGTCAATAGAGACAAAAACACACACAATGATTTAATACTTACGTTTCTTCTTCGCATTAAGTGAAAGGTATGATGATATTTGTTTCTTCAAAAACTATCTAACGTGATGTATTTTGACCATTGATTAGTAAAGGTTAATACAAACCTAACTAGCCCATCACATGATGTAGAAAACCATACCTTAGCTCCCTCACATAATCCATAATCTCGCGTAGCTAACTATTCAAAAACAAAAAGGGGTCGGTTACGTTGATTTACAAAAATGGGTGAAAGAAATTGCTCTATATATATATGGGTGGAAATTTTGCTGCTTGAATCAGAGATAGAAGAGTGATAGTTGAAGAAGAGAAGGTGGATTAGATGGGTAAAATATAGTTATTGGGCTCTAAGTTGATATTGGGCCTTCGTTACCCAACTCAATAACCCGTCCAAGTCTTGTATTTGTATTTGAAATAGAAAAATAATAGATGTTTCTAGAGCGATGATGGATGGAGTCCAATTATGGCCAGATCCAGAGATGAATTCCAATTTTTTTTTTTTTCCTGGGTGATAAAGATGCAATCTGACAATTAGATCTGCACTCCCAAACATATTATTTTTCTTATTTTTAATTTTTATGTTTTTTTAAAAAAATTTCTTAATTTTTTTCTTCCACCATTTATCAAGATTAATAGACAGTAAAGAACTATTATTATTATTTTTAATTATATATTTTTATATTTTTATTTTTATATTTAATATTATTTTTAATTTTGATATTTAATATTAGAATTTTAAAAATAAATCTCCACCATTTATTTCAGGTTAGATGAACGGTAAAAATTTTAACTATTTTTTTATATTATTTTATTTAATAAATTTTAATAATTTTAAATATTATTATAAAAATATTTTAATCTTTTTAACAGTCAAACCTGATCAAATTTTAAATTGAATGAATATTAAATAATAGCAAGAAAAAATTTTATAATAAATTTAAAAATTAATTTTATTTGTAGATGAACAATCTTCAATGTTATTTACTTTTATATATATACATACACACATCAAAACTCAACAAAACCCTTGCCATCAAATATCTTTTCGCAAAATTTAAACCCATAAGATTGCCTACAAGTAAAAACCAAACAGCTACAGCTTACATACTATAATAACAACTTAGCGACAGCTCAAGCGTATATACTTGCAATATTGACAAATCAGATTATTTCGATAAAAAAATTTATGTTAACTAATATATTCCAAGGGCTTCAAATTTGCTCAGGATGCTCTCTCAAAATAAAAACTAACTAGTCCTCTCCAGTAGTCCAGTACAACCTTCAACATTTAGTTACAGAACCGCTTCAAATCATTCATTATATTAATATATTCTAAGTGCCAAAAAATTGTGGTCTAAAAAAACAAAAGGAAAAAAAAAAAGTAATGAATTACTGCCTCCTCATTCACTTCTTCACCTCTTCGTAATCGGCCTCTGGAGCCTGTTCACCACCCTGGGAACCTCCAGAAGATGAACCACCATCGGAACCACCAGCCATGTGTTGTCCAATCTTCGACACTGCTTTGTTAGCAGCATCAAGCTTGGCCTTGATATCATCTATGTTATCACCTCCCATTGCGGTCCTCAAATCTGCCACTGCATCCTCAATCTCTTTCGCAACTTCACTGGGTATCTTCTCCCTGTACTCACCCAAGCTCTTCTCAATGCTGTAGATAGTAGTGTCAGCATTGTTTCTGAGATCAATCAAAGCTTTTCTTTCCTGGTCCTTCTGGGCATGCAACTCTGCTTCCTTCACCATTTTCTCAATTTCATCATCTGAGAGCCCACCGGATGAGCGGATAGTGATCTGCTGTTCTTTAGCAGTGGCCTTGTCCTTTGCAGAAACAGTGACAATACCATTGGCATCGATGTCAAATGTCACTTCAATCTGGGGCATGCCTCTAGGAGCTGGTGGAATGCCAACAAGTTCAAACTCTCCTAGGAGCTTGTTGTCAGTTGCCATTTCACGTTCACCCTGAAGAACCTTAATGCCAACTTGAGTCTGGTTGTCAGCTGCTGTTGAGAACACCTGCAAATAAATAAATAAATAAATAAAGCAACACCAATGAGAATGAATACATCACAATGCCAGAGAGCGCATACAACTAAAGCATTGAACCACAACTGGACAAATTAATTGCACCAGAGGCACCAAAAAGCAAACCTTAAAGCTAAATGCTTAAACACAACAAAGCAAACAGACCTCTCAAGCAAACCATTGTTAATCAGGGAGAATTAACTTCATAAAACTAATCAATATTTTAAATAAAAAAAAATCATATGCAATGTTCCATTTTTTTTGTTGCACAGTCACTCACCTGACTCTTCTTTGTTGGAATGGTTGTGTTACGGTTGATCAACCTAGTAAAGATACCACCAAGTGTCTCAATACCGAGCGATAGAGGCGTTATATCCAAGAGAAGCAACTCTTTGACATCTCCGCGAAGAATTCCACCCTGAATTGCAGCTCCAAGAGCAACTGCCTCATCAGGATTCACTCCTTTACTTGGGCTCTTTCCGAAGATTTCTGAAACCACCTCTTGCACCTTAGGAACTCGAGTCATACCTCCAACAAGAAGAACCTCATCAACTTCCTTGATTGTAATGTTGGCATCCTTCAAGCAATTCTTGCACGGCATCCTGGTCCTCTCGATCAAATGATTGACCAAAGTTTCAAATTTCTTTCTGGTCAGTGTGATATTCAAATGTTTTGCACCCGTTGAGTCAGCTGTAATAAAAGGCAGATTGATATCAGTCTCAGAGGTGGATGAAAGTTCAATCTTTGCCTTCTCAGCGGCCTCACGAAGCCTCTGCAATGCAAGTCTGTCCTTCGAAAGATCAATGCCATCAGTCCTCTTGAATTCACTCACTAAGAACTCCAGCAATGCATTATCAAAGTCCTCTCCCCCTAAGAAGGTGTCACCATTGGTTGCTTTCACCTGACAGAAATAATTATTAATATAACTTGCAGAGCAAAATAAAAAAATAAAATAACAAGAACCTTTCCAATTACCATATCATTCATACCTCAAAAACACCATTAGAGATCTCAAGAATAGAAACATCAAATGTTCCACCACCAAGATCAAAAACAGCAATGAGGCCCTCCTTGTTGTTCATTCCATAGGAAAGTGCAGCAGCAGTGGGCTCATTAATGATTCTCTGAACATCAAGCCCAGCAATTCTACCAGCATCCTTTGTTGCCTGCCTCTGAGCATCATTGAAATAAGCTGGTACAGTGATCACAGCCTTTGAGATTGACTTTCCAAGGTATGATTCTGCAGTTTCCTTCATCTTTGTCAAAATAAAAGCCCCAATCTGGCTTGGTGAGTACTGCTGACCATTAGCTTCGAGCCATGCATCTCCATTAGGAGCCCTGACAATCTTGTAAGGAACCATTTTCATTTCCTTCTGCGTCTGGGGATCATCAAATCGTCTACCAATCAGACGCTTGGATCCAAAGAGTGTATTACTCGGGTTGGTCACTGCCTGACGCTTTGCTGGTGTACCCACAAGTAGCTCTCCTTTCTGATTGAAGGCTACCACTGAAGGTGTAGTCCTTGCTCCTTCAGAATTCTCAATAACTTTGGGATTCTGTGGATAAAGTCAGGATGTATCAGGAAAATTCTTTGGAAGCCAAAAAAAGTAAACAAAACTAAAAAAATTTTCAGAACAACCCCTAGTCTTACTTTTCCCTCCATCAATGCAACACATGAATTTGTGGTTCCCAAATCAATCCCGATAACATCACTCCCAGCAGGTTTCGAGCTGCAGTGCAAAGAATTGACACAACAGTTACATATAGCAATTTTAAGAAGTTGCCAATAAACAAACAGGCTTAGTACCACTTGTTACCTGAAAGCTCTTGCTAAACTTGTCAACCCGTTACCCAGACTAGACGGGGCCCAGGAGGGCTTGACATTGCTGCTCAACTGCAAAAGCATTAACAATCATAAGAAGAAAAATTTCATTGAAACATCTATTCAATGAGTTGATACCACGACCCCAAGAAGATAAAAAAAGAAAACAAATTAGCATGACGTCAATCAGTGAAGTAATCCATATGTTTTCAAACAAGCATTATGCATATTAAACGAACATTAGCCTAGAGACCACACTCAACTCAGATGAACACTAGCAATCAGCCTAGAGTAGAGACCAAGCTCAACTCAAGACTACGTTTGCAGACATGCAAGATTAGTATGGTGTTTCAACATCTTTGCAAATGTCATTAATTATTTCAAAACTGTTCAATATGAAATCAAATTGAAAGCTCTTCATACTTAAAAGGCTAAAGTCATTTGACCATTCAACACTAACAAATGAATTCAGTACTCTACTTCAGAATCAAATGAAACACTAACACAAAATATCACACGAAAACAACTACACATATCACACAGGTCTTGAATGGAAAACGTGAATTATCCTCTCCTGTCTTAGACACTAAAGACGCATATGATAGTGACAACTCTGGGGATCAAAAAATAAGATAACCAATTAAGACTAAATAGTACGAAAATCAGTTGAGTTAAATCTAACAAAAAAAAAGTGTATTTTTACAAGCTAAAAATTGTAAAAATAAATGTATTTCGTATAGTTTTATTTCATCACAAAAGTTAACGAGCTACAATAATCTAAAATGTGTAAAAGTGAAATTGAAACATTGTATTCCATCACAAAATAAAAGCAGAGCCGAACAACTTTTTATTTTCATTTCATGGTCTGGTAAATCAAGGCTTAAACAGAACAAAAACCAAATAGAAAAACACGCAAGTGAACCGATCAGTGAAAAAACAAAAACAACTAATAGAAACAAGAAGGTTGTCGAGACGATCAGAAGATTAGGTTAGAGAAAACATACGCATTTGTAGGCAGATAGAGGGGCGGATACGACGTCACGGCGGCGTAAAGAGCGGAGGAGAGCGGCTGTGGCCATGGCGAAAGCAGATCAGAGGTAGAGTAGAGAGAGAGACGAATAGGGTTTTTCTGTCGTGGTTTTTCGATTGATTAGGGTTTAAGAAGGCGTGGTAGGGTTTTTGAAGAGGTGGCTAAAAATGAATTTTGGAAAGTTCTGGAGCTGTGTTGTTGTATGGATTTAATAGAATCAAGAAAAAGTTGGGTGCTTGGCCATCTCAGGTGCTAAGCATCAAATCCCAATTTTTTTAAAAAAAAATTTGATGTGTTAGTTACAGTGACACCAAATTTTTTTTTTTTTTATGTAACACTGTAATAAAACACTAAATTTTTTAATTTTTATAAATTTTTATAAAAAAATCTGTCAAAATCTTGAAAATAAATTTAATATTATATATACATAAATTATATATACATTATTATTTGATAATTATTTATCGCATAAATTGATTCGGTCAACGTTATTTTGCCTTCTCATGTTTAAAAAATAGTCATTTTTCCCCCCTAGAGTTAACATTCCATCCAAAAAGTAATATAATGACAAAAAAAAAAAAAAAAGACTTAATTACCCTTAAAGCATATTTACTTACCCTTTAATGCTTCAAGGATAATTAAGTCTTTTTACTTACTTTTTTTATCATGGTATTACTTTTTGGATGAAAAGTTAACTCCAGGGGAAAATGATTATTTTTAAAACGTGAGGGGGTAAAGTATCGTTAATCGAATCGTCAAGAAAAAAAATAAAATTATTCCTATAATTTAATAATAAAATATATGACAACAAAGATAAGGAGGCTCACCTTACACTTCGTAATATATTAATTAAATATTTGTGGGAATAATATAATAATTCACAAAATTAGATGTAAAAACGTTTATGAGTTTTAAAGAAAAATTGAATAAAGTGTGTTTATTAAATTAAAAACTTATACATTAAAAGTATATTGAGTTAAAGTATGATTTGATTAATAATTAGAAAAAAAATATGAGTGATTATGTGTATAATTAATTTTTAATATTATATAATTAATTATTTTAAAATAATATTTTTATATCAAAATAATTAATTAATTAATATAAATTATTAAATAAAAATTAATTAATATTATCTAAAAAATATAATATTCTTTAAAGATGTCGTTTACATCAATTTGTGCTAAATATATTATAGTGTAAAAAAATTTGATTTAAATATATTCTATAAAGATATTTTTTTAATACTAAAATAGTGTATCGTATATTGGAGAAGGAGAAGTCCTTATTCGATAATTGCCCTAAAAATTAAGAGTCGGCAATATAGGTTCAGTTTTGGGCCTTGGATCGGTATTTTGAAAATTATAAACCAGACATTCAACTTTTGATATGTATAGTATTGGTTTGGGCCTGTTTTGTTATTTTTCTAATCCCGACCATTCCTGATCTCGGTCCCTGTATGATGCATACAACAAGGATTTCAGTTTTGTTATTTTTCTTTTATTTACAGAAAAAAAAATACTTACAAACGAAACAAGTAACAGCCGAGCGGCGACGGTCGAGAGGAGCAAATGGTGGTTGGGCCACGCAAGAATGACGAAACGACAATGAGATGCAGAGACAGCGGCTTGGCGCGACGACGAAAGTAGATGGTCGTGCGATGCGACGGTAGGTGGCGGGCAGAGAATAGAGAGGTGTGTGGGTGACCGTGAAACTGTGAGAGAAATGGGGGTGTGCCATGTGCGTGCTGTGCCGGCGCTACTCGTGCGCGAGAGAAATCAGAAATCAAAATTGAACGGGGGATTGGCTCACTTCTGATATATTTGGACATAAAATCTATATTGGGTTTGTCGATGAAACCTCATTAGACCTGGTATGGGCTGATAACCCGAATTTTTCGTCTTAGTTTATAAAAAATCAATGTTTGAGTTTAAGACTTTATAGGATTAAAACTTTGATTGAATATAAAGATAAATGCTTTTTAGGATTAAAAAAAAAAAAGGAAACATATTCAGAATGTTTTGTGGATGTTAAATTATCAATATATATAATCAGTATAAAACTCAAAATATTAAACTTCATCACACTCAAATTCAAGGTTTCAAGAACAACATACAATCATATAAATATCAAGTAGTGATTAGAAAAAATGTACTTGATTGAAACAAGTTAAATAATGCTTTTCGTAAAGGAAATTCACCCCTTCTGCACATGATTTTTGGCAATTCTCTTTTAAGATACGACAACCACTAGACGTTTCTTCTATTACAGGAAGATCAGTCCTTAAACTACTTTTGTTCACCATTTTAATTTATTAATACATCCGAAAAAAAGTTTTAAGAAATTTAGGAGTTTTGTTTTCTTGAGAGAAAGAAAGAAGGGACTACAAGTCTATATCTTGCCTCTAATAAACAATGTTAATTTTTACAAGGAAAAAACTAAAGAGTTGTGCCTCCTATAAACCCCGTTAATTAAAACAGTCATTAAAATTAAAATAACTAATAAATTAATTAAATATAAATATAAATAAACATTTTATTAAATAAATATTTATAACAATCTTTAATAAAAATGTTCACAATGAAACCAAAACTTAAAGCAATAGATGTTTCAAATCAATCTAATACATTATTTTCATTAATAGGTGTAGCATCCCCCGACCCGACCCGGCCGGACCGACCCGGGGTTCGCTACCGGTTTTCAAAACTTTTAAAATCAGTTTTATACGTTTCAAAAATTCATTGTGAGCCCAATCAATACAAACTTTTCTCGAAAATTCGGCAGAGTACCGTTTATTTTTCGGACTTTCCAAAAACCTGCTTTTACACAAAACAATTCCAATACAATTTTCCAACAACACTTCTATACAATTTTTAAACAGTTGCGCACTCTGCCGTTTAGTGCGACTTATCAAAACAGTTTATAAAATAAAACAAAACAGACTTTAATGGTTACAAACATTTTAATAATAAAAGACATACATCATAAACTAATTAATTACAAAACATTTTACAAAACGTATTTACAAATTCCCTGTATATGCATGCTTTCCGAATATATATATACACATAACAACAATATAGCTACCCAACTGTACAATCTCTGTGACTCGGTCTGCAACTTGCTCTTCCTTCAGTCTCTAGCCTCCTCTGGATTCCTGGTACCTACGCGTTAGAAACAAACTAACGCGCTAAGCATAAATCTTAGTGGGTGTACTAAAAACTCAATTAAATAAATCACAATATAAATATTTCAAAACAATTCCATTTCTATTGCATTTCAAAACAATTAAATTTCGAAAATCAAAGCATTATACAATTCCAATTACTTTAATTTCAATAATGAAGTCGATAATGAATGCTATCAATAAAATCATTCGGTTCACTTTTCAATTTCAATCAATTCTGGCCCACTAGAATACTAAACATTCTAGGACTGGAATATGGGTCAATGTGACGTCCGGGGTTGCCCCGCAACAATAGTCACTGATATCACGTGATTGTCCGAGATTGCCCCGTAACAACAATCACTAATATCATCGCGATTGTCCGAGATTGCCCCGCAACAACAATCGCTAGTATCATTGTGATCGTCCGAGATTGCCCCGCAACAACGATCACTAAAATCGGTGTGATTGTCCGAGATTGCCCCGCAACAACAATCACACAATAATAACGGCGCAGTACTGCTCAGTAAAACCCAGCTGGTATACCAACCTCCTATATCCATTTCTATGTCTAAGTATCCTAGGGCCGTTACAATAAACGATTTTCAAGTATTCGCAATAAATTACAAATCATAAACAATAGTCATGCAAGCAACTAAATCAAGTATTCCTCACAAATCGTAACAATCGGAATATTCGAAAACACGATCCAAATACGATCTATCATAAAATCATTCCAAATCAACAATAGATATATATAAATCATTAATTTTTCATATAAATAAACAAGTTTCTTACGAAAATCGAAAACGTGAAACTTCAACGAAATCGAAAACGAAAACGGAAACGAAAACGAAAACAATAACGAGATACTTTTCGTAAAGATTTTGAAATCGAAAGTACACCAACCTCGGTACCGTTTTTCGTTCAACCAACCGCGGTTCCACGATTTCTTTCCCTTCTCTTTTTCCTTTCTCCTTCTTCCTCTTCTTCCTCTTTTTCTTTTCTTTTCTTTCTTCTTCTTATCTCTTCTTCTTCTTCTTTTTCTTCTCTCTTTTCTCTCCTTTTCTCTCTTTTTCTCGGCTCTTTCTCTCTCTTTCTCTTCTGTTCTGTTTTCTCGCTGCTGCGAGAAACTTCTTCTTTTTTTTATATTTTTTTCGCTACCGCGACCGCCGTCGCGACCTGTGGTCGCGGCACCAGGTCGCGATGCTCACTGGAATGCGCGCACCGCCTTCCTCGCGAGCGCGCCTTGGTCGCGCGAGTGGTCGCGCTGCTCTCTGCCCGTTTTTGACACTTTCATCGCGAGCAGTCCATCGCGACCTGTGGTCGCGGTGGCTGGTCGCGATGCTCACTGCCAGGTTTTGCCATTTTCATCGCGAGCGAGCTATCGCGACCTGTGGTCGCGGTGACCAGGTCGCGATACTCTCTGGTTCAGTTTTCCAATTTTTCATTTTTCACTATTTAATTACATTTACACTGTAACATCCCGAATTTTGGGTAATGAATTTTTGATATATATGAAATATGTGAAAATAAATTTTTACTATTTGAGGGGGTGTAAATTTTTATTTTATGATTTTCAGCGGACCAGATTGAATAGTGAAAAAAAAATAAATAAAAAATTGAAAAACTGGACCAGAGAGCATCGCGACCTGGTCACCGCGACCACAGGTCGCGATGGCTCGCTCGCGGTGAAAAACGCAAAATCTGGCAGTGAGTACCGCGACCAGTCACCGCGACCACAGGTCGCGATGGCTTGCTCGCGATGAAAATGGCAAAACCTGGCAGTGAGTACCGCGACCACTCACCGCGACCACAGGTCGCGATGGCTTGCTCGCGATGAAAGTGTCAAAAACGGGCAGAGAGCAGCGCGACCACTCGCGCGACCAAGGCGCGCTCGCGAGGAAGGCGGTGCGCGCATTCCAGTGAGCATCGCGACCTGGTGCCGCGACCACAGGTCGCGACGGCGGTCGCGGTAGAGAAAAAAATATAAAAAAAAGAAAAAGTTTCTCGCAGAAGAGAGAAAACAGAACAGAAGAGAAAGAGAGAGAAAGAACCGAGAAAAAGAGAGAAAAGGAGAGAAAAGAAAGAAGAAAAAGAAGAAGAAGAAGAGAGAAAGGAGAGAAAAGAAGAAGAAGAAGAGAAGAGGAAAGGAAAGAAAAAGGAAAAAGAGATCGTGGAACCACGATTTCTCGAACGAAAAACGGTACCGAGGTTGGTGTACTTTTGTTTTCGGAACCATTACGAAAAGTCTTTCGTCATCGTTTTGTTTTCGTTTTCGTTTCTCGTTTTCGTTTCGTTTTCGATTTCGTTAAAAGTTTTCGATTTTGATTATTCGTATGAAAAGTGTTTATTTTATATGTAAAATTGATGGTTTGTAGATCTATGGTTGATTTCGGACCGATTTTATGATAGATTATATTTCGATTGTATTTGCGAACATTTCGATTTCGTTAAAATATTTGATTTTGATTTTCGTAAAATTATTGAATATGTTTCTTGAAGAATATTATGTGATTTGTATGTTTATTGAGTAATTATTGTTATTGAGTAATTATTGTGACATTTCTTGTGAATTTGGTTTATCGGAAACGGCCCTAGGATACGTAGACATAGAAATGGATATAGGAGGTTGGTATACCAGCTGGGTTTTTACTGAGCAGTACTGCGCCGATACTGATTGATTGATATTGATGATACTGATGTACATCCTCTTGGATTCGTCCAGAGGCTGGGAGATACGTACCTCCTCAGGATTCGTCCTGGGGGTTGGGAGTTAATGTACCTTCCCAAGGATTCGTTCCTGGGATAGGGAGCTATGTACC